>UESW01003854.1:1569784-1738545 GCA_900491605.1 Calamus simplicifolius | reverse complement strand
CTGCTCTGCCAGTGGTACACTGGGCTTTGTGCCTGGCTAGTGCAGGGCTTTGAGTGCCGACGGGGTGCCGGGCTTTTGCAGGGATTCAGATAGCTAAAATTGAATCGTTTATTGAATAGGGGCAAAACCCCAACAAATACAGGGATGATGCTTAATCATGAAAGAAGGAATACATTACTGATAATACCGACGGAGGTTATCCGCATTCCACGTCCTAGGGAGTGGCGTCCCATCAAGTTCTTCAATTTTATAAGCTCCGTGGCAGTGCCTCGGTGATCCGGTAAGGTCCCTCCCAGTTAGGGGCTAGCTTGCCTCCCTCAGTTGGCTTTGAGACCTCAGCCCGTCGAAGGATTAGGTCTCCTGGTAGGAACGTCCGGGGGCGCACGCGAGTGTTGTAGTATTTTGCGGCCCGTTGCCGGTAGGCTGCCATTCGAAGCCGCGCCCGTCTCGCGTCTCCTCCACCAGGTCGAGGTTGGCTCGCAGTTGGTCTGGGTTACCTTCCTCACTGTAGGCTTCCACCCGGGGCTGGGTGCACCGATCTCCACAGGAATAACAGCCTCAGAGCCAAAGACCAAGCTGAATGGCGTTTCGCCGGTGGGGGTTCGTGGCGTTGTATGATAAGCCCATAGCACGTTGGGGAGTTCTTCTACCCATCGTCCCTTGCAGCCATCCAGTCGAGTCTTTAGTCCCTGGAGGATGATCCGGTTAGTCACTTCAGCTGCCCCGTTGGTTTGAGGATGCCCGATGGAGGTGAACCTCTGACAGATGCCCAGCTCGGAGCAGAACTCCCGGAAAGGTGCGTTGTCAAACTGCCGGCCATTATCAGTGACTAGAGTGCGTGGCAGCCCAAACCGACATATGATTGACTTCCAGAAGAAAGATCTCACTTTGCTCTCGGTAATCTTGGCCAGAGCCTCAGCTTCAACCCACTTGGTGAAGTGATCCACCGCCACCAGGAGAACTTCCGCTGCCCGGAGGCCGGGGGAAATGGACCTAAGATATCCATGCCCCACTGGGCGAAGGGCCAAGGTGCCACCAGGGGGTCAGGTGAGACGTTGGTTGTCGCTGGATATTGGCATGACGTTGGCAGCTATCACACTTCTTGACAAGCTCGGCCGCGTCCTCCTTCATCGTCAACCAGAAATACCCTTGGCGCAGGGCCTTGTATGCTAGGGCTCTGCCCCCCAGGTGACTCCCGCATACGCCTTCGTGGATCTCCCTGAGGATATAATCTGATTCTGCTGGCCCCACACATCTAAGGACCGGATATGAGAATGATCTCCGATAAAGCTTCCCGTCCATCATCAAGAATCTCGGGGCCCTTCGCCTGAGCTGCTTGGCCTCCGCCGGGTCCCCTGGGAGAGTACCGTCGGTCAAGTATCGGATGTAGGCATCCATCCAGGAGGGCTCCGGCTCCACTGGTAATGCTTCATCCGCGGCCTCAATGCTTGGGACTTGTAGATGCTCCACGTATGTTCTCCCTAACGTCCCGTCGACCGAAGTGGCCAAGCGGGACAGCGAGTCAGCCCTGGCATTCTCTGCCCTGGGGATATAGCTGACACGGAAGTAAGAAAAATGAGACGCCTGGGATTGCACCTTGCTCAAGTAGCGGGACATGGTGGGTCCCTAGCCTCGTACTCTCCGGTGATTTGTCCAGAAATGAGTTGAGAGTCTGTGAAGGCCCTCAAGCGCCCCGCGCCTAGCTCCTTAGCTAATCTCATCCCCGCCAGTAAGGCTTCGTATTCCGCCTGATTATTGGTCGCTGGGAACTGGAATCTGAGGGCATACTCCATCACGTCCCCCTCCGGGCTCGCAAGAATGAGTCCGGCTCCACTCCCTTGAGAGTTTGCCGCTCCATCTACATGCAGGATCCAGTCCTCCGCCTCTCCCGATGGGGGAGAGTCCATAGGCTCCTCCAGTCGCGTCTCCTCCACGTCCTTCTCGGTCCAGGAGCACTCGACTAGGAAATCTGCCAACACTTGGGACTTCATGGCTGATCTGGGCCGGATGGACAGGTCGAACTCGCTTAGCTTGATGGCCCATTTAGCCAGTCGGCCGGAGGTGTCGGGGCGAGACAGGATGGCTCGCAGGGGCTGGTCCGTGAGCACCACGATGGGATGGGCTTGAAAGTAGGGCCGAAGGCGTTGAGCGGAGACCACCAAGGCAAAAATAATCTTCTCGGTTTTTGAATACCTGATCTCGGCATCATGGAGCACTTTGCTGGTATAATAGATTGGCCTCTGGACTCCGTCGGTACCCATGCGCACAAGCACGGAGCTAACGGCCTCGGGGAAGCAGCCAGATATAAAAAGAGCTCCTCCCCACCTACAGGCTTGGACAGTAGCGGAGGAGTGGAGAGAAACTGCTTCAATTCTTCAAAGGAGCCCTGACACTCTTTCGTCCACTCGAAGCCATTAATCTTGCGCAGCGCCTTGAAGAAGGGCAGGCACCTCTCCGCCGACCTTGACATGAAACGACTCAAGGCCGCCACCCTCCCCGTCAGGCGTTGCACCTCCTTCTTGCTGACCGGAGGCCGCATCTCCAGGATGGCTCTGATCTTGTCGGGGTTGGCTTCGATCCCGCGCTGGGTCACCATGAAACCCAGGAACTTGCCAGCTGCTACTCCGAAGGCGCATTTGTGGGGGTTGAGCTTCATCCGGTATCGGCGCAGATTGTTGAAAGTTTCCTCGAGGTCGGTTACATGGTCTTCTATTGGTGCTCTTGGTCAGCATGTCATCCACATATACCTCCATGTTGCGCCCAGCTGGTCTTCAAAAATCTTATTCATTAATCTTTGATAAGTAGCCCCGGCGTTTTTCAGTCCAAAGGGCATCACCCTGTAGCAGTAGATCCCCTTCTCCGTGACGAAGGAGGTTGCTTCTTCATCCGCCGGGCTCATTCTGATTTGATTATACCCCGAGAACGCATCCATGAAGCTGAGCGTCCCATGTCCGGAGGTGGCGTCCACCAGCTGGTCGATTCGGGGGAGCGGAAAGCTGTCCTTGGGGCACGCCTTATTGAGGTCGGTGAAGTCCACGCACATTCTCCAGCTTCCGCTGGCCTTGCGAACCATCACGACGTTTGCCAACCAGTCGGGGTATCGCACCTCGCGAATGTGGCCCGCCGCCAGCAGCTTCCGCACCTCCTCGTCTACAGCCTTCTGCCGGTCCGGGGCAAAACTCCTTTTCTTCTGTCTGACGGGCCGGCACTCCGGTCGAATGTTGAGCTGATGTGTAATCACCTCCTCCGGGATCCCGGGCATGTCGGACGCAGACCATGCGAAGACTCGACGTTGGCCCGCAGAAACGCAAGGAGCCGGTCCCGAGCTCTCCGGAAGCAAGGCCCCAACACGGACCGTCCGCACAGGGTCCTCCCCGAGGGGGAAGGTGAGTAGCTGCTCGGCCGGTTCCCCCCTCCTCTCCAGGTCTCGTGGGTCAAGGGCCTCGGGTGTCGTGCAGATGGCTGTGCAGGTGCCGCCTCCTGGGGACTGGGGGCCAAATGATAGCAAAGTGCCGGTAGGCCCTGCTCTCCTCGCATCTCGCCGACCCCTCTGCCGGTCGGGAATCTCACAAGGAGCCTCTTGGTCGATATGACGGCGTCCAAGAGGTTGAGCCCGGGCCGCCCAAGAATTGCGTTGTACGCCAGGGGCACTCGTACCACCAGAAATTTTATAAGGACAGTGCTTTGGCACGGAGCCGTCCCGGCCGTCACGGGGAGAGTAATTTCCCCCTCGACCCTCACGGAATCTCCTGTGAACCCCATCAAAGGTGTGGCGACAGGTCGAAGTAAATCATGCGACAGGTTCATGCGGACAAAGGCGTCGTAATTCAAAACATCTACAGAGCTTCCACTGTCGACTAAGATTCTTTTTACAGGGTGCTTAGCAATCGTCATGGATACGACGACGCTATCATCATCTTTATTTACAACTCCCTCCAAGTCCCTTTTGAAAAAAGGAATTACAGCATCTACCCCTTCCTCTCCTCTTGGCTTCTTTGCCGGGCCTCCTGCCCCCCAGGAAATCATTGCCACTGTCTTCTCCGTCGGGGCGTTGTCGATCACCGGTGGCGCGGGTGCTGAGGGGCCAGGAGCTCCCGGGTTATTCCTTTGAACAAACTTCCTCAGATGGCCTTGTTGAATAAGGTCTTCAATGGCCTTCTTCAGCTGCCGGCAGTCGTCGGTGTTGTGGCCATGGTCCCGGTGGTAGCGGCAGTAGAGGTTTTTGTTCCTGGGGATCTTCGGGTTGATAGGAGGAGGGCGTTGTAGATAAGGCTCCCCTTCGATCTCGAGCAGGATCTGGGATATTGGAGCAAGCAGCAGGGTGTAAGGCCCGTCTCTCGGTGCAGGAGGTCGAGGACGGTTGTCTGGTCGGCGAGGAGGCTCGGCCTCCTGGGGCGGGCTTCCGCAGGTTCTGGCTGGGTTGGCTTCCGGGGATATTCCACCGGCTTCACGCCGGGAAAAGTCAGCTTCGTCCGCCCGGATGTACTTTTGGGCGCGGATCAAAAGTTCGGAGTAGGAGCCCGGCGGCTTCTTGTCAAGAGAATATGCGAAGCGGGAAGGGCGAAGCCCCCGCTTCAAAGCCAGGGTTGCCACCGAGTCCTCCAGGTTGTAGACTTCCAAGGCGGCCTCCTTGAACCGGGCAACGTAGTCCCGTAGGGGTTCGCCGTTCTTCTGCTGCACGGCAAACAGGCTGTCTGCCACCCTTGGAATCTTCCGGCAGGCGTCAAAGTGGGCCAGAAAAGCCCTCTCCAACTGGCGGAAGGAGTCAATGCTTCGTGGCGGCAGACGTGAATACCAAGCCCGGGCAGCTTTTTTCAGGGTAGCCGGGAAAGCAACACACATGAGCGAGTCAGTGGCCCCCTGAACTTGCATGAGTACCTTGTAGCTCTCCAAATGGTCTAGGGGGTCCGTGGTCCCGTCGTAAGGGTCCAGTTGAGGAAGGCGAAACCTGGTGGAGATAGGCTCTTCCATGATGCGGCGAGACAGAGGAGGCCGACTGTCATAATCAGTCTCCGGCAGGTGAGTGATCCGACGGCTGAGCTCCTCCAGCTTCTGGTTGCACTCCTCGAGTCGACGCTCAGCTCGACGAGGCATCCGGCCATAAAAGAGCCCTCTCCCGAAGACTCAGAAGAAGAGCGGGGGCGGCGATGCCGGCGCGTGCGCTCCACCTCCTTTCCGTGCCGCCGCTTAGGAGAGACGCTGGCATGGCGAGAGGGAGACCGGGGCCTTTGGATGCTTCGCGGGGATGTGGCTTGGCCGGGGATCGGCGGTGATGATCTGCAGGAACGGGCGACCTCCGGCGGGTGGAGTGCTGGCTAGGCTGCACCACCCCTGGGACGGACGGGTTCGGCTCCGGCTGCTGCAAGGCCGCCTGCTGGTGCTGCAGACCTTGAACCATCGCAGTCAACGACTGGACCTGCGTGGCCAAGGCTGCGAGTCGATCCTCCTGGAGCCGCTGCGAAGCAGGCGCGGGGGCGTCCTTTGACGGAGCAGAAGGCCCTGCCCCCTGGAGATTCGGAGGCTCTGGATAGATGGATGTGAGAGCCGGGGGGGCTTCCGCGGGTGGACCAGCCCCGCAGTGCTGCCCCCCAGCGCGACCGGTTGAAACTCCCTTCGTTCGAGTAGTCACCATGGCTTCAAAGTCTTGAAGGCAGGAGAAAGAAGAAGGCAGCTGGTTCGATGTCTTTCTTGCACCCCCCTTCCTGGCGCGCCAATCTGATGACGCCAAGTCACCTTCTTCGAACGTCGGGGAAAACAGACGTCTCGCTCCTAGAAATCCTGCAAGAAAAGTCCCCGGGGACTGGTGGCACCGGTGGGACCCTCCGACGATCAAGTTAGTGGCTTGGGTTCAGACAAGGAACCGCTCCAGCGAAGAGGAGCTGAGGCGGTTAGGGTTTTTGCTGGGAGGAAGAAAGCTCAGAAAAACCAGAGTTTAGATCCCACTTACCGCGCTAGCTCCCGTCCTTATATTGGCCTGAATACCTTACCCTACAATCTGAGGAGATTGCCCTCGTACTATAGCCGTACGTGCCGGAGACATCCCCGTACCCTTTGTGGATATGATATTTTACGTGTCCAGCGGCCGCGAAGGCATGCGGTGCGCGCCGCCAGCTGATGGGACCAAGCACAGTTGCAAGCAGTAGCGTGCCGTACGCCGCAGTAAGGTATGGCCATGTACAGGGACATGCAATGCCCCATACGCCGTTTATGAGGCACGGCCCTCCGTAACGGGGTGCAATCACGGACGTACTGAGAATCACGTGGAAGTACCATGCGGCCTGTGGCCGTCGTCCCCCTCGATGGCTAAGTTGCATGCCTATCGCCGACAGCTTCTCCCCTGAGACCGGGGAGGGTCTCAAGGGAGCGAAGTGCTAGAACATCTCGAGGAATTCTATGGTAGCGGTCCCGCCCCCTGACCCCGAGGGGGTCTCGGGAACGGGGAGATGATAGTGGACCCAGAGGCTGGTGGGGGCCCCGGGGTTAAGAAATGATGGCCCCACCCCCCGACCCCGAGGGGGTCCCGGGGGTGGGGAAATGACAGTGAACCCCGAGGCCGGTGGGGGCCCCGGGGTTAAGAAATGATGGCCCCACCCCCCGACCCCGAGGGGGTCCCGGGGGTGAGGAAATGACTGAACCCCGAGGCCGATGGGGGCCCCGGGGTTAAGAAATGATGGCCCCACCCCCCGACCCCGAGGGGGTCCCGGGGGTGGGGAAATGACAGTGAACCCCGAGGCCGGTGGGGGCCCCGGGGTTAAGAAATGATAGCCCCACCCCCCGACCCCGAGGGGGTCCCGGGGTGGGGGAATGACAGTGAACCCCGAGGCCGGCGGGGGCCCCGGGGTTAAGGAACGATGGCCTCACCCCCCGACCCCGAGGGGGTCCCGGAGGTGGGGGAATGATAGTGGACCCGTTACCTTCTGACGACTCTGGGATCAGTCATATCACCATCTATTGGAATGACTCGGTTGTCCCGTGCAACACGTGTGCTTGTGGCTGCAAGAATGCAGTACTGGGTTGCGATCCAGATGCACCTCCATTGCATGCACTTCTGGTCCCCTTTCGGGACAGAACGGCGAAGGCCAAAGCCTGGGCTGTGATCAAGCACCGCGTCGTCCCCAACACTCTACCATGCGGCGATGACTGCGGAGTTAGCATCAACTGGCACATACTATCTGACTCTTCAACTGGGGTGACTACACTTTCAAGAACTGGTTCACTGCGATTAGGATGGACAAAGCTTATCCTGGTTATGAGAAGGTGTATTCATTCAATGGTACAAAGCTAGACGAAGTCAAGAACACTCTCTTTCTTCCAAGGATTGGAAGGTCTGAATTACTTGATGCATGCCGGCCGGCGCAGGATGCGAAGAACCTAGCCAGTGATCCAAGGGTTCCTGGTAAGCAGCAGTCCGTCGTTTCTTTTACGAAGCAGCAGACACCTGGTATAGTTGTTCCACGAGGTGATGGATTTCCAACGAGGTTATATTTCAATGGTGAGGAATGCGCACTTCCTGACGCCATACCACTAGGAGATGGACTTCGATATAGTGTTAGCCTTCTGCGGATAGTTTTGCTTGCAGTCATGGTTTTTGCGACGATAAGGGAGAGCTTGTGTTGATCAGCCGCAGGGTGGTGAGATCAGTGATATTCTCTGAGCAATTTTTGTCTTTCATTGAGCTTCCGTGGGGTAGTCACCGTTGCATTATTGGATTAGGTAGTGCAGTGTTGTTGCTAAATCTGAAGGTGACTCCTCTGATAGCTCACTTGATAGATGTGTTGAAACCTTCATGAAATGATACAAGAGGTGCTGAAGATGGGGTAAATTGAGCTGACCAACAAGATTCCGTGCTGCGAGCTGCAGGTAAAGTAGGACAGATTTCTATGGTGATTACAGAGGCCATTAATTGGTGCAATACTGGTAGCTGCTTAGATGTACATTTATGCATTTCTTTATAGCTCTGTGCATCTTTAGAAAAGTTTTCAGGTAAGAAGGGCTTCTGTTGTCTTCAATTTTTATGGCATTCTGTCTCATAAAGGTCCTATATCTGTAAATGCTGATTATCAGGAGTGCTGGATTTGGTCTTCTTTTGCATCAAATTAATGTGTTGGTTTTGATCTCACCTCTAAAATATCACCAATAATAAATTAAAAGATATGACACCCTATTTTCTCAAAAAAAAAAAAAAAAAAAAAAAAAAAAAAAAAAGGGGAGAAGATACGGCATCCGTAATTTGTTTTCTTTATTTTTGATTGGATATTTCCAAATAATGAGAGAGGGTCTGTTTGTATCCCTATGTGATCAGGCAAGAAAACCTTTTCTTTTTATCAAAGCATCTAAGATATATAGCGACTTAACAAGTAATTTAATCTTTGTCTTTTATGAAGTTTTGTCTCCTTGATCCATTTAAGGAGAAGTTGGCATGTGCTGCCGACTTTATACAATGGCCTCTAATGAGGTTGATTTTTACCAACATCGATCTAAGAAGAGGACACAAGGCAACAAAAGCCATCTCGGCTAGAAAGGGCTAGCACATTGAATAAGTCAGTGCATACCCAGCCCTAAATAATGGACGTCTATGAGGGGTCCAATGCGGAAAAGAAACCAAGTCACCACAAAGTCCACTAATTAGGATTCCTCGTACCGGTATAAAAGAAATAGTTTTGACTCAAACCAGAGAATCCTCTCTCCATTTTTTCATGTCTTTCAAAAATCCTAGGGCGAGCATCATTTGAGTCGCCACCAAATACTCTCCACTGATTTGAGTATTAGGAATCCTCCATTAGGATAATTTTCAATCCTAATCCTCTTTCTCACTCTTCTTTTGCCTTGTAGGCTTTATCATTTGTATTATAGATTTCCTCATTTCCTAATTCTATCACTGATATCAATTCTTGTTATTACTTGAAACATCATCTAATCAAGAAAGCATTAGATTGGCACTATTTATTAAAAATAAAATAGAAGCCATGTTACCTATGATCAATAGAAAGGCTCCCAACAGATGCAACCGCATTACATCGACTAGATCTAAGACTAGATCTCTACCTCCTTTGGAAACGATCATGATTATTTAATTCAAGGAATTGTGATAGTAGGTTCAAACTCTAATTCAAAACTTGATTCTCTAATAAGTGCAATCGATGCAGCTAGCACCGCTATAATACAACAACCAAGAGATAGATCCTTCGGGAACCAAAAGAACCTGAAGAAAATAAACACAAGGAACAATGGATGGAGCCAGTGTGAGTCCTCAATCACCTCTAGAAAGATTGGGCTATAGGATCTTGATTTGAGAAGATAGCTCGATAATATAAATGATTGCCTCAACTTCATGATGAAGACAGTTTAAATTAAATAAACCAAATCCTCTAGATGACCTCAAATAAGAGAGGGATTTTCTATTTTAGGAGGAGATTATGAAAGATGCAATGTCACAAATGGAGCAATGCGATAGCTCGGGTGACCCTAAGGACCGTCTAGAGACTTATTATTGGAGAAGGCTTTGTATCCAAAGGCCTATTCAAACTTGATGTTCTTTCGAAAAATTTGAATAAAGTTCAAATATTTTCAATCTTGAATATTGTAATGTTTGGTAGTATAGGTTTGGTTATATGAACTTTGTTTAAATTTGCCGCATGGCTAACATAAAATTTATCTTTAAAGTGCATGTTAATACAAAATTAAGTATGAAATATGTGTCCAAGATAAAGTGCAAAAAACTTTGCTAGTTGGTCATTAGAAGTTCAAATCTTCTTGATCTAATCTATAGTAATATGTGTGGTTCTTTTAAATTTCTAACTCAGAGAGAAATCGTTATTTTATACCATTCATAGATGATTTCTCTTAATTGTGTTACACATATCTAATTAAACTAAGGATGAAGTCTTAGATTGATTTATGATCTATAAAGTCAACATTGAAACCTAAACTAGTAAAGTTCCTCAAAGACTTAGATTAGATCGAGGTGGCAAAGTATACCTCAAATGAAATGATCCTATTTTGCTAAGACAATAGTATCATTCATGAGATTATTCCTCCTTGTTCCCCTTAGTCTAATGAGGTGGTTGAATGAAAAAACTAAACCCTATTGAATATGGTTAATTCAATGGTAAAAAGTTCTAGTGCACCCAAGAACTTGTAAAATATGTTTTAAAGATAATGATAAAACACCTCTTAAATGACGGAAAGGTAGATCTTCTAGGTTAGATTATGCTAAAGTATAAAAGTACCTAGCTATGGTACGTATACTTGAACCCAAGATGAAAAAGATAGGATCCAAAATCATAGATATATATATATTTTTTAATTATCATTTTAAAGATAATGATAAAACACCTCTTAAATGATGGAAGGTAGATCTTCTAGGTTAGATTATGTTAAAGTATAAAAGTACCTAGCTATGGTACGTATACTTGAACCCAAGATGAAAAAGATAGGATCCAAAATCATAGATATATATATATTTTTTAATTATCTTTAAATAATAGCACTGATAAATTATTAGTGGTAAATTCAAAAATAAGTGACATTTCTAATAACACTCTAGTTGAGGTTAGAGATGCTATTTTGAAAATATCTTTTTTTTAGAAATTAAGTTCCTAATCCTTTAGCTTCTAAGCAACCCTTTAATCTTAATATTGTTGGATTTGAGGCCCCTTGTGAATCAAAGAAGAGAAAAAAGTTCTTGACTCTGATAGTTAAACTTACTCAGAAGAGGAATAAGGGCAAGAAAAGAAAAGGACTTACACAAAAGTTTCTTCATTTTCTTGTTGGGGATGAATGTTTTAGTTATTTAGAAGCGATATCATCACTGATATCTCATTTTTTAATGAAAGTTATCAATTTTGAGTTTAACTTATTTATCTAAAACAAACTTAGGTCCGAACTAATCTACTTTCTTAAAGCAATCTATTTGGTTATACATAGGTTTTCAAAAAAAAAAAAAAAACTTAGACCAGATGAATCTATAGAAAAATATAATGCTAGGCTAGTAGCCAAAAAATATAATCAGAAGAAGAATTCAGATTATTTGATACCTATTTTTCTATAGCTAAAATAATCATCCTTTGAATCCTTCTTGCTATTATTATTCATCAAATAGGTGTGAAGATGATGATGGTTCCTCTGGAGGGCCTCATTTAAAATCTTTCAACCTTCATCATCACCTCCTTGCTGATGAAAATGAACACACTGTTCGACAATACACCCATTGTAACAAAACATGGGTTTTAGGATCCTTCCTCATGACCACTGCCACTGCAATCCTGTCTTTGTACATTATGCTGTAGGTATGCTTTTAGAGGCTTTAGTTTTGCTCTTTTATTTTCACAGAAAGATGATGGGGGTGCCACCAATATATTTTTAACAAATGATCCATAAATTATTTGTGTCTAGGACATGCTTTGGGTTGCTGTGTAGTAGCAAAATTTTGTTTGTGTTGTCCAATATGTTATAATTATTTATTTTTTGTCCTAAACGAAGCTAAACTAGACTAAATACCTTAAAAAAATTAAGGCACCAATTCTCCTCCTCCTCCTCCTCTCTGTGTGTGTGTGTGTGTGTGTGTGTGTGTGTAAAAGCAGTGTTTTAGGTGGAATTTTAATGGTTGGATGTTCTTATAGCATCCTTTGGGAAAATAGTGAATGGAAGAGAAACAAGACAGCAGCTGCTCAAACAGCACGAGTGTGACCAAATTTTCCAGGGGAACTTTAGACAGTTGAAAATTTAGATGTCAGGCATCGAGCGAAAAGGTTGATGCTTCTATTATTTATCAGAAGCGTGCGTATGGAATCCATTTTTGGCATGTGGCACCGTAAACAGCTATTAATTTTAAGGTAGCTTAGTGGAGAACCTTATCATTAAACGGCTGTCAATTATTGGAATTAAAATATCATCCAATGAGTCAAAGGATAGAATCCATTTACATCTCTTTTTTTGCGATTCGATACGCAAAATCGAAGATCCGGGATAAGCCTCAAGCATCAATTCCCTCACTTCGACTTTTCTCCATAGGAAAAAAAAAAAGTACGAAAGCATCCGCCAATCCACTCTGAGCGAACTTTCCATCATGTCTAGTTTAAACCAGGTCCCAAAGGGTTTAGTTAAATGTTGACATTACTTTCGCAACCATGCTTCAATTGATGTGTGATTTTGAGGAACCAAGTGAATCAGATTGATCTAATTCGCCCCCACGCAACATGATTTGTAGCTGATCCATGCATTAAATTAAGATCCAATCATCCAAACTAATGATGCCTGATTACCTTGAGCTGATATTCATGAGCGTCAATAAACAGGCCATGACCTTGCCAAAGAAGCTTTGCCTCAACTCCGAGATATGCAAGAAGTTCCAAGAATCGGATATTCCAGTGAGGACCCTCCGACACTCAAGTTAGTGATCAAAATTACAGTCGTAAGTTTGAAGAAGCTCGAATGAGAGTTAGGAAGAAGATCAAATTTTTTTTAAGTGTTTGCTTCAGTGCTCATACCTTGGTCAGGGGTCCGTTTTATCTGTTTTGTTGCTGTTTTGGGTCTGCGTAGCTTGCTGGATAAGATTAAAATCTTGTGATGAGCCATAATTTTTTGCCAATAGAATGTTAGAACTAGTGGAGTTGGATTCATTCCATCTGAGCTAAGGATGTGGTACTTTATGGCGATGATCACCTTTTGAGACTTATCTGGCCAGAGTCATTAAAACTTCATAATGAATGATGACTTTTTGAGTTTGTCTGATCCAGACAATTAAAGCTTTATGATGGATTATGACTTCTTGGGCTTGTGCCAGAATTAGCAGAGTTTGTCTTATTAGATATATATAAATCAGAAATGACTGGCGGGCCTGTCCTTGTCAGAAGCGAAGGCTTGTTTGGGAAGCCAATAGTTGAGTTCAGGGATGAAAGAAGGATGAGGCCACCTTTGAACTGGGACCACCTCTGGACCACTTTGTGAACTGGGGCCGCCTAGGAGCCGGGGCTGCCTAGGAGCCGCTGAGCTAGGGCCACCTCTGGGTCGCTTTTTGAACTGGAGCCGCCTAGGAGCCGCTTATGAGCTAGGGCTGTCTCTGGGCCGCTTTGTGAACTGGGGCCGCCTAAGAGCCGCCTATGAGCTGAGGCTGCCTTGTAAACTGGAGCCGCCTAGGAGCTAGGGCCGCCTAGGAGCTGCCTATGAGCTGGGGCTGCCTCTGGACCGCTTTGTGAACTTGAGCCGCCTAGAAGCCGAGGCCGCCTAGGAGCCGCTTATGAGCTAGGGCCGCCTCTGGGCTGCTTTATGAATTGGGGCTGCCTAGGAGCCTTTTATGAGCTAGGGCGGCCTCTGGGCCACTTTGTGAACTAGGGCCACCCAGGAGCCGCCTATGAGCTGGAACTGCCTCTGGGCCGCTTTGTGAACTGGGGCCACCTAGGAGCCGCCTTGTGAACTGGGGGCCGCCTAAGAGCCGCCTATGAGCTGGGGCCACCTCTGGGCCACCTTGTGAACTGGGGCCGCCTAGGAGCCGGAGCCACCTAAGAGCCACTTATGAGCTGGGGCCGCCTCTGGGCCGCTTTGTGAAGGGGCCGCTTAGGAGCCGCCTATGAGTTGGGGCTGCCTCTGGGCCGCTTTGTGAACTAGGGCCGCCTCTGGGCTACCTATGAACTGGGGCTGCCTAGGCTTGGTTCGAACGATTCCCGTCATTAAGTAATTTTGGCCGTTAATTTACACGTGGCTCTTATCAGCCACATCATATACCCCCCGCTCCTAAGTCTTGGCGCTTACATGTGCAGCACGGGCCAAGAGAAAGGAGCGCATATCTTCTACTTTTATCAATCCTCACATACCATAAATTAGCGGAGGAGGGCACATGCTCTTGAGGAGGTTAAGTCTCTTTGAAATTCTCTCATCATTTAAGGAATGGCGTCGAAAGCGATTAGATCCGTGGGGATATTGAGGAAAATGCTTCTCGATCAATGAAAAAAGGTGGGGTGCCATTATTGGATTGTTCTTATCTGTGTCCCATCATTGGGTGCAGATCGTGCATTTCAAAAGTCGCCGAGGCGTCATATCTCAAATAGTGAAAAACTTGAGGATAACTGGGTGAAGCTTCCACTCATAAATCTCCGCGTGGCACTAGACGGGATGTTCAAAACTGGTGTATAAAGATTGTCCCCCCGTCTCTTCGAGCTTCTTATGTCTCCACCATCCTCCCTGCGTCCTTCTCGCCTTTTGAGTCTTGAGTCCTTGCTCTTGTCCCCTTATTCTCCAGGTTAGTTTCTTTCACATTTTTGTCCTTTCCTCTCATGTATTCTGACCTTTGTAGAAAAGGTAAAGCCCCCATAGTTGAACCCTCTAGGGAGGAGATCCTCCAGGCATGGCGCCGAGCTCCTAGTGGTGTTTCCATCCACGACTGCCCGATGACCATTGCTGGAGCACCATCTAGGGCCTCTCCTCCGCCCTCTAGGACCTCTCCTCCACCTTCTAGGATTCCTTCCTTGGTTGATTCCTCTAAGTCCGCAGGCCTAGAGAGGATAGAATTTATCATGACTGCCCAGGATGTAAAGAACCTTAGGACACAGTATGAGATACCTGGTAGCATCTGTACCTTCACCTCTCGTCCTGGTGATAAGGTGACCTCCAGCCAATCTGGTAGGATCGCCTTGTACAAGGAGTTCTTTAGGAGCGGGCTTTATCTTCCATTTTATCCCTTCTTTTTCAATCTTCTGGATAGGTATGATCTTGTCCCGGCACAACTAACTCCGAATTCCATTCAGATTGTCTACGCCTTTTTAATGCTTTATCATTTCCATGGTCTTTCTGCCCAGATCTCCTTATTTTAGGCCTTGTATAAACTCCGTAATTCTAATAAATCTGGGTGGTGAAGCTTTGCCTCCAGACCTAAGAGAGCCCTCAAGCTCGACCTTCCTTCCAAGATTAAGGGATGGAAATCTCGATTTTTCTTTATCCATTTGGAAAGGGTGAAGATGGGCTGGGGCATCCTCGACACCAACCCTAATAAAAATGTGACGGTGAACGAGGACCGAGATGTGTTTGACTCACTGCTATCATCCATCATCCACCCCTTTAAGAGTTGTTATCGAAGGATAACCTCCATGAAGCCAGTGCGGTGTCGGCGCCGTCGGCACCAGCGCCGACATCGCCGACACCAGCACCGGATGAGCACAATATCTCTTAGCCGCCCTTTCTTTTTTGACCTTCGCTATTTTTGTTTCCTTGTGCAGCAATGAAGTTTTCTGAAGAATTTTTGGTGGCAGACCTTTGAAAAATGAAAGAGGCGCCGGTAGCAAGGTGAAGGCAACACCCAAAAAGCCTCGCCGAGAAAAGCAGGGTGGGCCATCCCAACCCCCCCATGATTCCTTTCGCAGCTCCCGAGGCCGCTCCGATGGAAGAGCCGAGGAGGGAGGATCCTCTTGCCGCAGCATCAATAGCGGGGGTTTCGTCCACTGAGGCTGAGGCGGGGCTATCTAAGAAAGAGCCTTTGGCCGTCGCCAAACCCAGAGGTGAGACCACCTTGGGAGTGAGGGCTGGGATGCCTCAGGTGGTGGATGTTGAAGAGGACGCCATGCCTACCACCCAGCCGACGTCGGAGGAAGGGGAGGCACCTCCCGTCGGGAGCCTTGGAGTCAACCTTCCCAGATGATGGCTATGAACCGGGGCCAGCTGGCAGAGAGGATACTGAGGCGCTCCAGTCTCCTGACCTTCCAGGCTAAACTCCATCGCCGACCGATCGCTGACATTTTTTACAGTCTCTTCACTATCGCCCTCCAGGTGAGTTCATTGATTCCATCTCTTTTTCTTATTTAAACACAAGATGTGAGGACCTAGGCATTGGCCGATAGCCTGGCCAATGAATTAGCTGAGGCACGGTCTCAAAAAGCGAAGGTGGCCGACAACCTCCAAATTGCCCAGGAGGGGAACATTTTTTGAAGACCCAGGTAGAGGTCGCTGAGAGCAGGGCCAGGGTTGCCGAGGCTAAGCTTGTTGATGCCATGACGAGGCTTAGGCCAACTGAGGAGAGGTTGGAGGAGGCTCTCCTCAAGTTGGATCATGCTGAGGAGAGGGCTGACAAGGCCGAGTCAGAGGCTCAGGCCACTATGGAGAGGCTGGTCGTTGCGAAGGCGGACGCTCGAGCCTCCTGGGATAGGAAGGCCATCGTAGAGACCCGAGCCCGAGAGGCTGCGGAGTGGCTGGCGCCGCCGAGACCCAAGCTATGGAGAGGGAGGCCGCCACCGATGCCCGAGTTCGAGAGGCCATGGAGAACTACAAAAGCTCTACGGATTTTGCTGCAGAGTTCAGTGAAGTGGCCCTCGACGCTTTTTCCTAGGGCTTCAAAAAGTGCAAGAAGAAGGTCTCCCGAGTCTTTAAGATAAGTGGCCTCGAAGACCTTCAGCTCGAGGATGAAGAAGAGGGTCCGAAGAGCGGTGACGCTGAGACTGGGTCGGGATCCGCTAAGCCCTGAAGATTCATTTCTTTTTTTTTTTTTTGCTCTTCTTTCTTTTTATATTTTTGTAATCCAACTATAGTCGGCCTTTTTGTAGAACATTGTCACTGAATTAATGAAAAGAACTTTTTCTCAAGTATAAAAGACTTAGCTTTTTGTAGCATCTTCAATCTGTTGGTGATCATGTCTTGGCTTTAGCCATTGGATGCACCTTTGCTCTTTTAAGTATATCTAGCAAGTTAGCACTTTGGTATGCGGACCTCATAGGAATGCTTATGCTTGGCCTCATCTTTTGGGCTTTTGTCAGAGTGTTCCTTGAATGCTGACACCAGTCCTCGCCTCGAGGGTTGATGCCGGCCTAGGAATTGACTCGGGACCGCCAAGACCATAGAACTTGAACTGCCTCAGGGATTTCTCGTGCCGGCCCGGAGGCGTCTATGATTGCGGGGCCGCCGAGGTCCTTTTGAAAACTGCCACGGAGGTTTCTCGCGCTGGCCCGAGAGTTTGACTTGGGACCATCGGGACCATAGAACTTAAACCGCCTCGGGGGTTTCTCGCATTGGCCCAGGGTGTCTATGATTGCGGGGCCACGATGTCCTTTTAAAAACTGCTACGAGGGTTTCTCACGCCGGCCCGGGAGTTTGACTCGGGACCATCGGGATCATAGGACTTAAATCACCTTGGGGGTTTCTCGCGCCAGCCCGAGGGTGTCTATGATATGGGGCCGGCGAGGTCCTTTTGAAAACTGCCATGAGGGTTTCTTGCACCGGCCCAGGAGTTTAACTTGGGACCACCGGAACCATAGGACTTGAACCGCCTCAGGGGTTTCTCGTGCCGGCCCAGGAGTTTGACTCGAAACTACCAAGACCATTGGACTTGAACCATCTCGGGGGTTTATCGCACTGGCCTGGGGGCGTCTATGATCGTAGAGCCGCCAAGGTCATTTTAAAAACTGCCACAGGAGTTTCTCGCATCGGTCCGGAAGTTTTACTCGGAACCGCTAGGATCATAGGACTTGAATTGCCTCAGGGGTTTCTTGCGTCGGTCCGAGGGTTTGACTCGAGACCGTCGGAATCATAGGACTTGAACCGCCTCAAGGGTTTCTCGCGCTGGCCTGGGGGTTTCTATGATCACGAGACTGCCGAGGTCCTTTTAAAAACTACCACAGAGATTTCTTGCACCGACCTAGGGGTTTGACTCGGGACCACTGGGATCATAGGACTTGAACCGCCTTAGGGGTTTCTCGCACTGGTCCGGAGGTGTCTATGATTGCGGGGCCACCGAGGTCCTTTTGAAAACTGCCATGAGGGTTTCTCGCATTGGCTCGGGAGTTTGACTCGGGACCGCCGGGACCATAAGACTTGAACCGCCTTGGGGGTTTCTCGCACAGTCCTGGGGATGTATATGATCATGGGGCTGCCGAGATCCTTTTGAAAACTGCCACGAAGGTTTCTTGTGCCGGCCCAGGAGTTTGACACAGGACTGCCAGGACCATAGGACTTGAACTGCCTTGGAGGTTTCTCGTGCTGGCCCGGGGGTGTCTATGATTGCGGGGCCACCGAGGTCCTTTTGAAAACCGTCATAGATCGTGGTTTTGACTCGGGATTATCGGGACCATAGGACTTGAACTGCCTCGAGGGTTTCTCGCACCAGCCCGAGGGTGTCTATGATCGTGGGGCCGCCAAGGTCCATTTGAAATTTTCTAATCTCAATAGAGAAATGGAATTGAAAGTTTTTCTTATAATTATTGGCTAAGTACACTCACTATTGGTAGTATCGATGAAGGTTATCCGCATTCCAAGTACGCAGAATCGTCCGTCCGTTGAGCTTCTCAAGTCGATATGCCCCTTAATGAAGTACTTTGATGACTCGATAGGGCCCCTCCTAATTAGGAGATAGCTTGCCTATTTCAGTTGGCTTAGACACTTTGGATTTTCTGAGGATCAGGCCCCCTAGGTAGAACGTTCTGGGGCAGACTTGGGCATTTTAATATCTCGCTGCTCGTTGGCAAAAGACAGCCATCCTAAGCCGCGCTTGGTCTTGCGCTTCATTTATGAGGTTTGAGGTTGGCCCTCAACCAATCAAAATTATCTTTTTCATTATATGATTCCATCCGGAGACTGGGAAGACCAATCTCCATCGGGATGACCACTTCAGATCCGAAGATAAGGCTGAAATGAGTCTTCCCTATGGGGACTCTTGGAGTCGTATGATACGCCCATAATACACTAGGGAGTTCCTCCACTCATTTGCCCTTGAACTCATCCAATCAGGTTCTAAGCTCCTGAAGGATGGTTCGATTCATGACTTCTACTTCTCCATTGGTCTATGGATGTCCGACAAAAGTGAATCGGTGGAAAATACCCAGTTCGGCACAAAAGGCCTTGAATCCAGTATTATCGAACTAGCGACCGTTATCAGTGATGATAGTATGGGAAAGGCCAAATCGGCAGATGATAGATTTCTAGAAAAATGTCTTCACCTTGCTCTTAGTGATTTTGGCTAACGCCTCGATCTCAGCCCACTTGGTGAAGTAGTCGATGGCGATAATTAAAAACCTTCATTGACATGAAGCTGGGGGGAATGGTCCAAGGATGTCCATCCCCCACTGAGTGAAAGGCCACGGAGCAGAGAGCAAACTTAGCTGAGAGGCTGGCTATCGTTGGATATTGGAATATCGTTGGCAGCTATCACACCTCTAGACTAGCTCAGCAGCATCCTTCTGTATAGCAAGCCAATAATATCCCTGGCGAAGAGCCTTGTGCACCAGTGATCTGCCCTCTAGATGGTTCCCACATATACCCTCATGAATCTCCCTGAGAATATAGTCAACATCTGTAGGACCAACGCATTTGAAGAGGGGATAAGAAAAAGACTTCTTGTACAATTGCCCATTCAGCAATACAAATTTAGGGGCCCTCCATTTGAGTAGCCTGGCTTCTATGGGGTCAGCAAAAAGAGTACTGTCGTGAGATAACGGATGTAAACATCCATCCATGTTGGCTCTTGTATAATCGGTAGAACCTCTTTCGCTGCATCAATAGCTGGGACCTCTAGGTACTCAACATATGTTCTTCCTAACGTATCATCAGCCGAGGTAGCCAGCCGCGACAAAGTATCGGCTCTAGCATTTTTGCCCCTAGGAATATAACTGATAGTGAAATAAGCCAATGAAGAGATCAGTGACTTGACCTTATTTAGGTATTGAGACATAATAGGGTCTCAAGATTCATACTTCCTGGTGACTTATCTGAAGATGAGCTGGGAGTCAATGAAGGCCCTGAGGCATTTTATTCCGAGCACCCGAGCGAGCTTGATTCTGGCCAATAAAGCCTCATACTTAGCTTGATTATTAGTAGCTTTAAAAAGAAATTGAAGAGCATACTCCAGCACTATACCCTCCAGATTTGCAAGAATGAGACCAACTCCGGTTCCTTGAGAATTAGAGGCACCATCAACATGGAGGATCCAGGTCTCCTCCGCATCCTTCTCAGTGTCTGAACATGCCATGGGGAAGTCCCTTGGTTGCTCTTCTATCCAGGTGCATTCCACCAGAAAGTCCGCCAGCACCTGAGACTTGAGGGCATATCATGATTGAAATGAAAGATAAAATTCCTCTAATTTAATGGCCCATTTGGCTAGCCAACCGGAGGTATCAGAATGAGCCAGAATAGCTATGAGAGGTTAATCTGAGAGTACCATGATCGGATGGGCTTGAAAGTATGGCTGAAGACGCCGAGAAGAGATGATCAGAACAAAAATGATTTTTTTGACTCTGGAGTACCTGATCTTTGCATCATGGAGTACCTTACTAGTATAGTAGACAGGTTTTTGTGCTCCATCGAGGTCAAGGCACACCAGAATAGAGCTAACTACCTCTGGGGAGGCAGCAAGGTAGAGGAAGAGCTTTTTCCCTTCTTTTGGCTTCGACAACAATGGCGGCGTAGATAGGAATTCCTTCAATTCCTCGAAGGCTCTCTAGCAGCTCTCCGTCCACTCGAAACCGTCTGCCTTGCGTAAAGCTTTGAAGAAGGGTAGGCATCTCTCAGCTGATCTTGATAGACACTGGCTCAGAGCAGCCACTCTCTTGGTGAGCCGCTGTACCTCCTTCTTATTAACTGGCTGCCTCATATCAAGAATAGCCTGAATCTTCTTCGGATTTGATTCGATTCCCCGTTGGTCACCAAAAAGCCCAAGAATTTTCCAGCAGTGACTCCGAATGCACATTTGCGAGGGTTAAGCTTCATTTGATGGTGCCAGAGATTATCAAATATCTTTTCTAGATCGGCAATATGGTTGGCGATGCGGGTGCTCTTAGTTAGCATATCATCCACATATACCTCCATGTTATATCCAATCTGGTCTTTAAAGACCTTATTCATCAATCTCTGATAGGTAGCCCTTGCGTTCTTCAACCCAAAGGACATTACCTTATAGCAGTAGATATCTTTCTTAGTGATGAAAGAGGTGTTTTCTTCATTCATCGGGTCCATCTTTATTTGGTTATATTTAGAGAAGGCATCCATGAAACTGAGAAGCTCATGGCCAGATATGGAATCCACCAACTGATCGATCCATGGCAATGGGAAGCTATCCTTAGGATACGCTTTATTGAGATTAGTGAAATCGATGCAGATTCTCCAACTTCCGTTGGCCTCCGCACCATCACCATATTGGCTAGTCAATATGGGTATTGTGCTTTACGAATGTGGCCAGCGGAGAGTAGCTTATTGACCTCAGCATCAATAGCTTTTTATTGCTCGAAGGCGAAGTTTCTTTTCTTTTGACGAACAGGCCGACACTTCAGATCAATATTGAGCTTATGAGTAATTACCTCCAAAGGAATGATGGGTATGTTTGATGCTAACCAGGCGAAGACATCTGCGTTCACCCATAAGAAGGTAAGAAGTTGATTCTTTATCTTCAGGAGAAAGAGCTCATCAAGCTGCACAGTCTTTCTAGGGTCGTCCCCCAACGGGTAGGATAATAAGCGCTAAGCTGGCTCACCCCTTCTTTTAGATTCTCTAGGGTCAAGCAATACTGAAGTCAGTGGAGTCACCATCTCCTGAGGGCTAAGAGCCATGTTATAGCATATTTGCACAGAATTTTGCTCCCCATGCATCTCATCGGTCCCTCCATTGGTGGGAAATCTCATGAGCAGGTACTTAGTAGATATCACCGTGTCTAAAAGGTTTAAACCTGATCGACTGAGTATGACATTATATGCAAGAGGTACTCGGGCCACTAAGAACCTCATCAGGATAGTGCTCTGATACGGCGGCGATCCTGCCATGACTGGCAGGGTGATTTCATCTTCTACTCTAAGTAAATCTTCGATGAAGCCGATCAGAGGTATGGTCACTGGTTGTAGGGAGTTAGGAGATAAATTCATCCGAACAAAAGCATCATAAGTAAGGATGTCCGCTGAGCTCCCACTATCTACTAATATTCTTTTTGCAGGATGCTTAGCGATCGTCAAAGGGATGATTATGCTATCATCATTCAGAATGCCCCCCTGCTAACTCCCTTTCAGAAAAAAGATTGCATTTTCTACCCCCTCATCACCCCTTGGTCTCTTCGAAGATAAGGCTGTTTTCCATGAAAGCATGGCCATCGTCCGTTTCGTTGGAGTATTATCAATGTTGGCCTGAACAGGTGGAGGCCCCATCAGAGCTGGGATGGTTGGAGGCCCTCCCTTCTGGATAAACTTTTTGAGGTAACCCCGTTGGATGAGCTCCTCAATGGCACGCTTTAGATTATGGTAATCTTTAGTATCATAGCCATAATCTTTGTGGAAATGGTAATAACGACTCTGATCGTGGGCGGCACCTGTCCTTAGAGGGGGAGGGTGCTGGAGATAAGATTCACCTTCAATCTCCATAAGGATGTGAGACCTGGGGATGAGAAGAGGTGTGAAGTTCTCTTCTCTAGGGGCAAAGTTTCAATGCTGGTTGTCTAGCCGCTCAGGCTTCTTGGGGGGTTCACTTAGCTCCGTGTGGATCGATCTTTTACTAGGCCCTCTCTCTGTGCCTTTCTGAGTAAGATCAGCTTCATCGACACGAATATATTTCTATACGCGACTTAAGAACTCGACATAGGAACTGGAAGGCTTCTTGTCCAATGAATAGGTGAAGCGAGAGGGATGGAGTCCTCGCTTTAGGGCTAGGATGGCCATAACATCATCAAGGTGGTAGACCTCGAGGGTCGTTGTCTTGAATTGGACCACAAAATTCTTCAAAAGTTCTCATTTCTTCTGCTGAATGAAGAACAAACTATCCGCTACCCGAAGAATCTTCCAACAGACATTAAAGTGTGCTAAGAATGCCTTTTTCAGTTGTCGAAAGGAGTCGATGCTGCATGGGAGAAGACGAGAATACCAAGTACGCGCAGCCTTCTGGAGGGTAGCAGAGAAAGCAATACATAGAAGGACGTTAGTTGCCCATTGAACTTGCATGAGAGCTTTATAACTCTTCAGATGATTCAATGGATCCGCAGTGCCATCATAAGAATCCAGTTGGAAAAGACGGAATCTGTGAGGAATAGGCTCTTTCATAATCCAGCAGATAAGGGATGAACGAGTGTCATAATCCACCCCTAGTTGATTATTGAGTTTCTGACTAAGCTTCTCCAATCATCGGTCTTGTTCCTCTAAACACCTCTCCATTTGGCCATTAATGTCCTCGCTCGTTGATTCAGAAGACGAACGGGAAGAGTGGTGGTGATGGCGGTGTGTCCGCCTGGGCTCCTTTCCCTGTCTATGTTTGGAGGAGGGGCTACTCGAGTGACGGGTAGAAGACCACCATCTTTTGAAAGTTTCTTGATGGTGGTGCCTAAATGGACCATGATGATGGTGATGCTCCTTCGGAGAGGGTCTTCTGTAGGTAGATTGTTGACTGGTCGGAAAAGTTGTAGCAAATGGTATGGGATGCTCGGGTAGCTGTTGTGCAGCCGCTAGCTGTTGCCCTTGCAACTCACAGACCGCCACAATAAGAGCTTGGACTTGCTGGGTAAGAGTGGCCAGTTGTTTATAGGGAGTAAATAAGATTGGTGGCGAAGAGAGAACAAAGGGATTAGCTTTCGGTTGCTCGGTGTGGGGGGAATGTCCCTTAGTATAACTGGCTGAGGCATCCTAAATATGTATCACCATCATTGTTGTTTAAGAGAGGACGAGCTTGTAGTTTAGAGTTACAGAGCTATCCTTTTCTGGTCAGTACCACCACACGCTCCCTTTCTGACGTGCCAATCTGATGATGCATGATCACCTTGAGCTGACGTCCTTAAGTGTCAGTGAATGGGCTGTAACCTTGCTGAAGAAGCTTTGCCTCAACTCCGAGATCTGCAACAAGTTTTGGGGACTGAATATTCTGGTGGGAACCCTTCGATGCTCAAGTTAAAGATCAGAATCACAGTCGTGAGCTTGAAGAAGCTCGAATGAGAGTTAGGAAGAAGGTCATAAAATTTTTCTAAGTGTTTGCTTCAATGCTCATACCTTGGTCAGGGATCCCTCTTATCCGTTTTGTTGCTGCTTTGGGTCTGCATGGCTTGCTGGATAAGATTGAAATCTCACGATGAGCTATGATTTTTTTCCAATAGAATGTCAAAACTAGTGGAGTTGGATTCATCCCATCTGAGCTGAGGGTGTGGTACTTTATGGCAGATGATCAGCTTTAGAGACTTATCTGACCAGAGTCATTAAAACTTCATAATGAATGATGACTTTTTGAGTTCGTTTGATCCGAACAATTAAAGCTTCATGATGGATTATGACTTCTTGGGCTTGTGCCAGAATCAGCAGAGTTTGTCTTATTAAACATAGTTTGTCTTATTAGACATATATGAATCAGAGATGACTGGCGAGCCTATCCTTATCAAAAGCGAAGGCTTGTTTGGGAAGCCAATAGTTGAGTTTAGGGATGAAAGGGGGATGAGGCCATCTTTGAACTGGGGCCACCTCTAGGC
Organism: Calamus simplicifolius; assembly: GCA_900491605.1. Lineage (NCBI taxonomy): Eukaryota > Viridiplantae > Streptophyta > Magnoliopsida > Arecales > Arecaceae > Calamus > Calamus simplicifolius. The sequence continues at coordinate 1,714,157 of UESW01003854.1, read as the reverse complement.
CATTTTGTGAACTGGGGCCGCTTATGAGCTCGGGCCGCCTCTGGACTGCTTTGTGAACTAGGGCTGCTTAGGAGTTACCTATGAGCTAGGGCCGCCTCTGGGTCACTTTGTGAACTGGGGCCGTGTAGGAGCCGCTTATGAGCTAGGGCCGCCTCTGAACCACTTTGTAAACTGAGGCCGCCTAGGAGCCAGGACCTCCTAGGAACCGTCTATGAGCTGGGGCCGCCTCTGGGCTGCTTTGTGAACTGGGACCGCCTAGGAGCCGCCTTGTAAGCTAGGGCCGCCTAAGAGCTGCCTATGAGTTGGGGTTGCCTTTGGGCCGCTTTATGAACTGGGGCCGCCTAGGAGATGGGACCGCCTAGGTGTCGTTTATGAGCTGGGGCCGCCTCTGGGCGGCTTTGTGAACTGGAGCTGCCTTGGAGCCCGGGCCACCTAGGAGCCGCCTATGAGCTAGGGATGCCTTTGGGGCGCTTTGTGAACTGGGGCTGCCTAGGAGCCGAGGCCGCTTAGGAGCTGGGGCCGCCTCTGGGTCACCTTATGAACTGGGGCCGTCTAGGAGCTGGGGCCGCCTATGAGCTAGGGCCGCCTTTGGGCCACTTTGTGAACTGGGGCCATCTAGGAGCCGCTTATGAGCTTGGGCCGCCTCTAGGCCACTTTGTGAACTGGAGCCGCCTAGGAGCTGGGGTTGTCTAGGAGAGCCGCCTATGAGCTAGGGTTGCCTCTGGACCGCTTTGTGAACTGGGCCCGCCTCTAAACTGGGGCCGCCTAAGCTTTGTTCGAACGATTCCTGCCATTAGATAATTTTGGCCATTAATTTACACGTGATCACATCATAAACCACTAATTTTGTATCCAAAATGAATATGCGGTTCTACCTTCCAAGTTGGAATCATGTCCAAAGCCAACAAAGTTTCGTGCCTACAAGACACTGGATAAGACTGACTTTGTGGCCAGCTTTGTAATATGAGGTGCTTTAAGTGGAGCCACTCTACTTCAGTGGTTAGGTAGTGGATATGTGCAATACTATTAGAGTTTATCTTAAAATTAACAAGTTCAAAATGAATATATTTTATTTTCAAATATATGAAGTTCATGAATCCTATTCTATGTTTGATGCTATAATTTTTTTCCTTTATGTAAGCATATGTAGTTCTAACCTTAGAGCAACCCAAAGCATTATTAAGAACTTAAAAAATAATTACGTTGAGTGTAAGTAGGTTTAAGGTTTTGTATGAAAGTCTCTAGTGAGAAAATTATTGGCCCAGATGGCAACCCAAGAGGAGGGGTGAATTGGGTTCTTAAAAATTTAACTCTTTTAAAAAACTATTTGCTTTGATATGAAAGAGCTTGAGTGCAAAGTATAAATAAATGCTAATCACAACTAAATGAGATAGAGAGAGACAAAGAGACAAAGCACGACAAACACAAAGATTTTATAGTGGTTCGGTGTATCCAACACCTACGTCCACTCTCAATCTTCACTTAGGTCCACACTATAATCCACTTGATTACAATCGAGTTGTTTTACAAGCTCACAACTCAAAACTTGTTGTTTCCCTCGGGATCACAACGAACCCAGCTGGTTTTCTGGGCTCACCAGCACACAACCCAACCACAAGCTATCCTTAGCTTGTACCGAGGTATACTACCTCCACTAATTCAATCCCCCGATTGAACTAGCAAACAATAATGAAAAATAGAGTTATGAATACACAGCAGCTCCTCAAATGAGCAAATAAATAATAAAGTAAACAAGGATAAGAAAAGCCTGTTTGAAGCTCTTTGAATGAATGCTTTTCTTCTCTTCTTCTTTTCCTCTTCTCCTTTGAAAAATTGAATCAGGGCCTCAGTTCAGATTCTTCACAGAAATTTGCAGTTGAGAAGTTGAGGATTTTGGGGCTTTTGCTTTCTTTCTTCTAATGATAAAATCTTCTTGATTTGAACTTGAGAAGCTTATGGATTTCTCTTTGAGCTTTCTGGGGTTGATGGATTTAAGCTCTGAGTCTTTCCTCTTGATTTCTCTCTCTTTTTCACTAAGTATTTTTCTCGATTTTTCTCTTCTCTTTCAAACGAACGGTTTCCCCCTTTATATATATCTCTTAATCCAAGATTAGGTGGAAAATATAGCCGTTGTGAGATGCTTGGATCTTTCTATACACAAAGAAAAATAGCCGTTAGAGGTTAGGTATAAAAAATCTTACCGTTGGAGTCCGTTCTGATAAATAAAAAATCCATTCCTGACAGGTTGGAGTCGGCTCCAACTTTTCAGGTGTCGGCTCTAAATCAGGTATCCAAAAATAGCAAATAAAAAGTTGTTGAGGAGTCGGCTTCAATAAAGTTAAGTGTCAGCTCGTTGCTTTCGGGAGTCGGCTCCACAAACCAAAAGTGTCGGCTCTAGAAATGCTCATAAAAACACGCTCTCTATTCTCAGGTTAGAGTCGGCTCCAGAAACTCAGGTGTCGACTCCCGAATTCTCAAGTGTCGGCTCCCGAATACTAGGTGTCGGCTCCGAAAACTGAAACAGAATACACTTCTCTGTATTACAGGTTGGAGTCAGCTCTAAAACTCTGGGTGTCGACTCCAGACCGTACCAAAATTTCAGAAAACTTCTGATACGCCTTGGGGTCAGCTCCTGACAGTTTGGGTGTCAACTCCAAGCTCTGAACTTTGAAAAATTCTTTTAACATTTTGATTCAAAACTTATTTCTTTATACCTTTTGCTTGATTAAACATTTTTAATCCCTGAAACACTTATTAAATCTATAAGAAACATAGTGAATATACTCATGTCTTTTATTAATCATCAAAATAATAATTGGGTCAACAATCTCCCCCTTTTTGATGATTATAAAAACATTGAGTATATGCATGATTTAAACAATAAGATTTTTCAATCAAATTTTCAAATATTTAGTTCTCATAGGTAAGCTCTCCCTGAACGAATTAGCTCCACCTATGATTCTCAATTTAACATCTATTCTTCCCTTTTAACAGTAAACTTTTAATGTTTGATACCAATTAAACAATCATATCAAATTGTATCAAATTAAGTTAGGTAAGCTTCTTCCTTTCAATGCACATATGTCAATTACTTCTCCCTATATGCAATACCAATTAATTAAGCTTATTTGTTCCAATGCAAATATTAAATACTTCTTCCTCTTTATAACTTTTAATGCATATACGACTATCAATTACTTCTCCCCCTTTTTTGTAATCAACAAAAAGGTTAAGAAGTTTCAAGTTAAATGACAAAATTGAGAGATACTTCAAAGATCAAATGATATTCATTAAGTATCAAATAAGTTCATTACATACTTCATAAAGTCAAGCATTACATCATATTACAAAAAGAAACTTCATTACATCAAAACTTCAGAAAAAAATAAATCAACATCAAACTAAACTAAACATCATCTTTTAATAACATCAAAGAACTTCATTACAATATAATCAAAGATTAGTTCTAAGAAGTCTTTGCAAATCTTCTCATATTTTTCCCATTCCTTCACTTTGAGTTCTAACAAATTCCTTCAGCCTTCTATCAACAAATACACATGTAGTCATAATTTTGTCCTGAAGCTCAGCATTGCATTTGGAGTAAGTCTCTGAATCTCCTTCAATATCTTTAAGTTCTTCAAAAATATTCTTGAGATCATTCTTCAAAGATTCTGCGGAGGCTCCAAGTGTGGATTCAATTTTACCAACTCTCTCATCCAAAGAATAGTACATTTCTCTTAAATTCATCAAACTATTGTCAATTTCAGTTTTCATTTCTTCCTTGTGAGTAGCAAATAGACTTTTAAGCTGTTCCAACTGAATATCAGAAAAACCAATGGATGACATAGGCAGTGGTACATGTGCAGGAGCTGGAGTAGATGCTGGTGGTGGTGATGATCTGCTAGGCTCTGGTGATGGATGCCTCACTGATGGACCTACCTCAGATGGTGCAGTGGCCCTAATATCAGCTGCTCTCTCATCCAGATGACCTTTCCTTTTCCATCTACCATCCACTTTTACAACCCCCATTCTGTGCACAGTAGCCAAGCTGTAATAGTCAGTGTGCCTTAGGTTTTTCGATGGCTCATTCTCAGAAATAACAACTCCTTGACTTCTAAAAGCCATGGTCAGGATCATCCCATAAGGCAATGAAGATCTCCTCTTGCCCCCGGCCTCAGCCATATACCATATCATCATTCCAGCAAGATTGATTGGCTGACCCGTCAAGATACTATCCATAATCACTATATCTCGCTCTGAGACATACTCAAAACGACCAGTCTTGGGAAATAGGATCCTACCACAAATGTTATGCAACAGTCTAAGCTCAAGTGGCAATTGATTTGCCCTAACTTTCTCAAACTCAGTTACTTCCCTTCCTAACATCCTTGATAAAGCATCTGGTCTCTCACTGTGAATGTTTGCAGTAAGCCCAGTGATAGAAATGCCTAAAAGATTTCCTAAAATTTGAAATGTGAGATGAATCCTTTTCCCTCTTACAGAACTAACTATTCCACCATCTTCCCTTGATAAATTGAGGTAAAATTCCTTAACTAGGGCCAGATAAGTGGGAACATCCAAAGAACATACCTTATCCCAATCGAGCTCTTTAATTTGTCTACCAATTGCAAAACCCTCGGCTTCAAAGAAATCAAATCTACCTTCCTTCCCATGGTTATGACTCGCCCAACAAGAGTATCTACTTGTGGAGAGGAGGGGCTAGGATTATCAGAGTGAGTTGAAGAGGAATCGTCGCTTGAAGTAGGTTCACGGACGGACGCCGAGCCGTACACTTCCTTGTAGCCACGGGAGCATCAAAGACCGATCCCCTACGCTTAGGTGCCATATGAATTTTAGGGAATGGTTGATTTAAGGAGTATTTGGCTTTGAAAGGTTTGGAGAGGTTTTGGAGAAGATAGGAAGTGAGAAGGTGTCGATTCTGCCCTAATATAATCAATTTGGGGCCACCAGGCGTCGACTCCCACAAAGTCGGGTGTCGACTCTAAGTCACTAACACTGTTAGCGCCCGAGTTGGAGTTGGCTTCGCTTAAGCGGGTGTCGGCTCCAAGGTCAGAGACCGAGAGCGACACAGATAAGGTGTTGACTCCACAAATTAAGGTATCAACTCCACTGACAGTTTTAGAGAAAATAGGTGAGTTTCAAACAACCGAAACATGTCAAAATAAAATCAATAAATTTTTGAAAAATCTTTGGAATATAGATAATCAAATTGCTCAAATGTCTAGATAAATTATCCTTAAAATCATGAGAGAAATCTCAAGAAATTGATTGAATTCTAGATAATAATTCCTTAGGGTTTTAAAATCATTCCAAAGGATCACAAATCCCTAATTCTCCTCTAAGATAACAAAATCTCTCTTCACTCAAAGGTTTTGTAAATATATTAGCTAACTGTTCTTCAGTACTAACATAATCAAGGCAAATTTCATTGTTAGCTACATGTTCTCTTATAAAATGATATCTAATTTCAATGTGCTTAGTTCTTGAATGTTGGATTGGATTTTTAGTTAAGTTGATTGCACTAGTATTGTCATATCTAATAAGAGTTTTATCAAGTGTTATTCCATAATCTTCAAGTTGTTGCTTAATCCAAAGGATTTGAGCACAGCAACTTCCAGCTGCAACATATTCTGCTTCAGCAGTAGATAATGCAACCGAATTTTGCTTTTTGTTAAACCAAGAGATTAAGTTACTTCCTAAAAATTGGCATGCACCACTTGTACTTTTTCTATCTAGTTTACATCTAGCATAATCAGAGTCAGAATAAGCAATTAAATTCAGTGTTGAATCTCTAGAATACCATAATCCTACATTTTTGTTCCACTTAGATATCTTAGTATTCTTTTTACAGCAATTAAGTGAGATTCTTTAGGTTCTGATTGAAATCTAGCACATAAACAAACAACAAACATGATATCAGGTCTACTTGCAGTTAAGTAGAGTAGAGATCCGATCATACCTCTATAGTATTTTTGATCAACTTTCTTACCGTCTTCATCTTTATCCAATTTGCATGAAGGACTCATAGGTGTTCCAAGGGGTTTAATTGATTCCATTCCAAACTTCTTGAGAATTTCCTTTGTGTACTTGTTTGGTTGATGAAAATTCCTTCTTTGCTTTGCTTGATTTGAAGTCCTAGGAAGAAGTTGAGTTCTCCCATCATGCTCATCTCGAATTCACCCTGCATTAGCTTAGCAAATTCTTGACACAAATGATTGTTAGTAGCACCGAATACAATATCATTTACGTATATTTGTACTACTAATAAGTCTTTATCTTTTCTTTTCAAAAATAGGGTTTTGTCTACATTTCCTCTAGAAAAACCATTTTCAATTAAAAATTTGCTTAACCTATCATACCAAGCTCTAGGTGCTTGTTTTAAACCATACAGTGCTTTGTGTAATTTAAAAACATGATTTAAAAATTCATGATCTTTAAAACCAGGTGGTTGTTCCACAAAAACTTCCTTATTTATAAAACCATTTAAAAATGCACTTTTAACATCCATTTGAAATAGATTGATGTTCATATGACATGCAAATGCAAGTAGTAATCTAATTGCCTCTAATCTAGCTACAGGTACAAAAGTTTCATCAAAATCAATTCCTTCTTCTTGATTATATCCTTTTGTAACTAATCTAGCTTTATTTCTGATTATCATGCCATTTTCATCCAATTTATTCCTAAATAACTGAATGACCTTTAGGTCTATCAACTAAGGACCATACATTATTCCTAGTAAATTGATTTAATTCTTCTTGCATAGCTAGCATCCAATTACTATCTTTTTTAGCTTCTTCAACAGTTTTAGGCTCAATTTGAGATACAAATGCAAGATGATTATTGATATTCCTCATAGATGATCTAGTTCTTACTCTTGAGATGGATCACCTATAATCAATTCCTTCGGATGACCATAAGCATATCTCCAATCTCTAGGAAGATCTACCTCATTATGATTAGTATCAATAACATCAACCCTAGGTGAATCATCATCTTTAGCTTCTTGTTCATGATCTGAAGATACATTTATATTTAATTTTTTAATATCTCTTTCTAGTATATTTGTATCTACCTCATCATCAATCTTTTCTGAACTTGATGCTAAAGACTCATCAAAAATTACATGAATAGATTTTTCTACAATTAAGGATTTTTTGTTAAATACTCTATAGGCTTTACTAGTTGTTGAGTATCCTAAGAATATGCCTTCATCATATTTTGCATCAAATTTTTTAAGATTATATTTTCCATTATTATGAATAAAACATTTACAGCCAAATGCATGAAAATAACTAATATTGGTTTCCTATTATTCCATAATTCATAAAGATTTTTTTGAGAATTGGCCTAATTAGGGCTCTGTTAAGGATGTAACATGTCGTGTTTATAGCTTCCGCCCAAAAGTATTTTGGTAGGTTGCTTTCACATAGCATGGTACGGGCCATGTCTTCTAAAGTTCTATTTTTTTCTTTCACAACTCTATTTTGCTGTGGTGTTCTAGGTGCAGAAAAATTATGGTGAATCCCATGTTTAATGTAGAAATTTTTAAATAAATAATTTTTAAATTCTATGTCATGATCACTTCTAAGAGACACTATGGTATTGTTTTTCTCATTAGTGACTTTCTTAAAAAATTTCAGAAATGTTGAGAAAGTCTCATCCTTGTGAGCCAAAAATAATACCCAAATGAATCTAGAATAATCATCTACTATCACAAGGCCATATTTCTTTCCTCCTAGACTAGTTGTTCTAGTAGGTCCAAAAAGGTCCATGTGAAGTAGCTCTAGTGGCCTAGAAGTGGAAATTACATTTTTAGATTTGAAAGAGTTTCTAGTTTGTTTTCCAAATTGACATGCATCACAAATTTGGTTATTTTCAAAATCTAACTTTGGAAGTCTTTTAACTAAGTCCATTCTAATCAATTTTGAAATCAAGTGTCTGCTTGCATGACCTAATCTACGATGTCATAGTCATCCAATCTCATTTATATTAGCATTATTAGCAACTAAGCAATGATTACTAGTAGACAAATTGTCTAAATCAATTAAGTACACATTGCCATTTCTATTACCAACAAATATAATGCTACTGTCAATGGGATTAGAAACAGCGTAGATAGAAGCTTCAAATGAAACTTTGAAACCTTTATCGCATAATTGGCTAATACTAATTAAGTTATGTTTTAAACCATCTACATAAAGAACATTTTCAATAAAAGTGGAGGGAGTTATCTGAATTTTACCAAATCTAATAATCTGGCCTTTACCATTGTCTTCAAATGTAACAACTCCTCCTCTTTTATCCTCAAAGGTGATGAATTACTCCTTGTCACCCGTCATGTGCCTTGAGCAGCCGCTATCAAGATATCATTTTCGTTTTAATCTTTTGGCCGCAAGACACTCCTGCAAAGTGATCAAACTTTCTGTTTAGGTACCCAAGCTTTCTTGGGTCCTTCATGGTTAGTAGTAACAAAGATTATTCCTTTCAGAACCCATATTTTCTTTCCTTTAATACTTAAGTTCTTGTTAATTTTTCTAAAATTGCATTCATAGGCTTTATGTCCTTTCTTATTACAACAATAACATGAAACATCATTTTTATCATTTTCTTTTCTAAAGAAATTTTTAACATACTTTTGTTTCTTGTTAGGCCTATAACCTAATCCAGCTTTATCAAATACAGCTCTTTGATTACTCAATAACAAATTCAGTTTTTCAGAGCTATATGTAAATTTATCAACTATATTTTTATATTTATCAACTTCTTTCCTTAAACTAACATGTTCATTAGAAATTGATTCTTTGTCTTTTGATAAATTCTTATTTTCATATTTCAATTCTTCAATTTCATGAGTTAATTTATCCTTCTCTTTGACAAGATTTAAATTATCATTTTTTAAAACTTTTCTTTTCTTTTTCAGAATTTTAAAATCACTAACTAATTCATTAAATACATCAAACAATTCATCAAAGGTAAAGTCATGAGTTTCGGTACATTCCTCATCGTCTTCTTTTGCCATAAAGCAAATATTTGCAACTTCCTTTTGTTCTTCCTCGGATGAGGATTCTTCGCTATCGCTCCATATTGCAACGTATGACTTTTTCTTTTTCTTGTATCCCTTTTTCAATTGAGGACAATCATATCTAAAGTATCCCAGTTTCTTACATTCATAGCATATGAGGGGGTCTTTCTCTTTATCCTTGTCCTTTTCTTTTTCTTTTTCACCTTCCACCTTTGTTCCAAATTTTTTCTTGTGGAAGGGTCTCCTTTTTTGCATAAATTTTCTGAACTTCTTTGCAAGAAGGGCTGTCTCATCATCTTCCTCTTCTTCCTCACTGCTGCTTGTTTCCTTTTCTGCAGCTTTAAGGGCAATCGTTTTCTTCTTTTTGACTTCTTCCTCTTGATGTTGCTTCATGGTTAGTTCATGGGTTATCAATGATCCAAGTAGCTCTTCCAAAGGTAATGTATTTAAATCTTTGGCTTCTTGGATGGCAGTTACTTTTGCTTCCCATGATCTTGGAAGAGACCTAAGAATTTTACGAATCAATTCAGAGTTAGTATAGGTCATACCAAGACTTTTTAGACCATTTACAATATCAATAAATCTAGTGTACATGCATGTGATAGTTTTATTTTGTTCCATGCTAAACAATTCATATTTGTGCACTAAGATATTAATTTTAGACTCTTTAACTTGATTAGTACCCTCATGGGTAACTTCTAGTCTATCCCAAATTTCTTTTGCAGAAATACATGTAGAAATTCTATTGAACTCATTAGCATCTAAAGCACAATATAAAACATTCATGGCCTTAGCATTGAGCTGAGCCATTTTCCTATCGTTCTCATTACAATCCCTTTCGGGTTTAGGAACTATTGAACCATCTACTATGTGTGTGGATGTGCTAGGTCCATTAGTGATTACACTCCAAAGCTCATAATCTGAAGCATGAATAAAAATTCTCATTCTAGCTTTCCAATAAGAATAATTAGAACTATTAAATAAAGGAGGTCTATTAGTAGAATGAGCTTCAACAAATAAAGATCCACCTTGAGCTGCCATTTGGATCTTTAACTCTTGATCGTTGGATCAAACAAGAAATGAGCACTAGCTCTGATACCAATTGTTGGCCCAGATGGCAACCCAAGAGGGAGGATGAATTGGGTTCTTAAAAATTTAACTCTTTTAAAAAACTATTTGCTTTGATATGAAGAGCTTGAGTGCAAAGTATAAATAAATGCTAATTACAACTAAATGAGATAGAGAGAGACAAAGAGACAAAGCACGGCAAACACAAAGATTTTATAGTAGTTCGGTGTATCCAACACCTACGTCCACTCCCAAGCTTCACTTGGGTCCACACTATAATCCACTTGATTACAGTCGAGTTGTTTTACAAGCTCACAACTCAAAACTTGTTGTTTCACCCAGGATCACAACGAACCCAGCTGGTTTTCCGAGCTCACCAGCACACAACCCAACCGCAAGCTATCCTTAGCTTGTACCGAGGTATACTACCTCCACTAATTCAATCCTCCGATTGAACTAGCAAATAATAATGAAAAATAGAGTTATGAATACACAGCAGCTCCTCAAATGAACAAATAAACAATAAAGTAAACAAGGATAAGAAAAGCCTGTTTGAAGCTCTTTGAATGAATACTTTTCTTCTTTTCTTCTTTTCCTCTTCTCCTTTAAAAAATTGAATCAGGGCCTCAGCTCAGATTCTTCACAGAAATTTACAGTTGAGAAGTTGAGGATTTTGGGGCTTTTGCTTTCTTTCTTCTAATGATAAAAATCTCCTTGATTTGAACTTGAGAAGCTTATGGATTTCTTTTTGAGCTTTCTGGGGTTGATGGATTTGAGCTCTGAGTCTTTCCTCTTGATTTCTCTCTCTTTTTCACTAAGTATTTTTCTCATTTTTTTCTTCTCTTTCAAACGAACGGTTTCCCCCTTTATGTATATCTTAATCCAAGATTAGGTGGGAAATATTGCTGTTGTGAGATGCTTGGATCTTTCTACACACAAAGAAAAATAGCCGTTAGAGGTTAGATAGAAAAAATCTTATCGTTGGAGTCCGTTCTGACAAATAAAAAATCTGTTCCTGACAGGTTGGAGTCGGCTCCAACTTTTCAGGTGTCGGCTCCAAATCGGGTATCCAAAAATAGCAAATAAAAAGTTGTTGAGGAGTTGGCTCCAATAAAGTTAAGTATCGGCTCGTTGCTTTCGGGAGTCGGCTCCACAAACCAAAAGTGTTGGCTCCAGAAATGCTCATAAAAACATGCTCTCTGTTCTCAGGTTAGAGTCGGCTCCAGAAACTCAGGTGTCGGCTCCTAATTCTCAGGTGTTGGCTCCCAAATACTAGGTGTCAGCTCCGAAAACTGAAATAGAATACACTTCTCTGTATCTCATGTTGGAGTTGGCTCTGAAACTCTGGGTGTCGACTCCAGACCGTGCCAAATATCCAAAAAACTTCTGATACGCCTTGGGGTCAGCTCGTGACAATTTGGGTGTCGACTCCAAGCTCTGAACTTTAAAAAATTCTTTTAACATTTTAATTCAAAACTTATTTCTTTATACCTTTTGCTTGATTAAACATTTTTAATCCTGAAACACTTATTAAATCTATCAGAAATATAGTGAATATACTCATGTCTTTTATTAATCATCAAAATCAATAATTGGGTCAACAAAAATGATCATTGTGATCTTAAAGTTATTATTTCTTAATAGAATTTCTACTGTCTTTCCTATATACTATTTTCTTCTAATTTTCTTGTTATTCTTCTTTATTAATTTCTTCTTCTTTGAGCTTCCACAACGAGTGGTATTGAAGCAAGGTTCTCCAAGGTGGCGTAGATCTTGAAGCAATCTAGATCATCCTGTTAGTGCCTCCCTTCCCCCTATGATTGTGATCTTTGACGGTCTGTGCCACTGGAAGAAGAAATGGTGGTCTATACCTCTATGAATATCACTACAAGAAAAAGCATCATTTGCCGAGGGATTTTTCGAGGAAAAAAGAAAAAATTTCATCAGAAATATAAATTTTCGACGGATTTTCGACGGATAAATGGTCGTTGGAAAAACCCTCCTCAAAAAATTTTTTCTGAGTAATTTTTCTGAGGGAATTTATTTCCGAGAGATTTTCCGACAAAATTTATCCCTTGCAAATTTTCGAGGGAAATTTTTCCTCAGAAATTTCCGAGGGATTTTCTGAGGGAATTTCTGAGGGAAAATTTCCGAGAGAATTTTTGAGGGGAAATTTTTGAGGGAATTTCCAAGGGAAATTTTCTAAGGGAATTTCCGAGGAAAAATTTCTGAGGAAAATTTTTTGAGAGATTTTTCGAGGGATTTTTCGAGTGAAATTTGAGGGATTTTTTAAGGGATAAGTTCCGAGGGTAATTTACCAAGGGATTTTTCGAGGAATTTTTCGAGGGAGTTTCCGAGTGCAATTTACTGAGGGAGTTTCCGAGGGATTTTGCGAGGGATTTTTTCGAGAGATTCTGCGAGGGATTTTTTGAGGGAAATTTCTGAGGGATTTTTCAAGAAAAAATGTTCGAGGGATTTTGCGAGGAATTTTTTAAATTTTTTAAATAGCTTTTCTTTATTTCTGACACTAAATAAATATCAAAATGGCTTTTTTTAAATACAAATTATCCATATATACAAATTATCCATAAGTTTCATCATATCCAAAGGTTCATAACAAACTCATAGCAAGCTCAAAAAGTTTATAGCAAGTTTATCATATCCAAGTTCATAACAAGTTCATAACAAACAAGTTTAAAAAAGTTGTACAAGTGTCATTATATCCAAAGTTTTATAACAAAAGAAAAAAGTATCACAAAGAAGTATCGTTCCAATTATAGAAAAAGATAAAAATTATAAATCCTCCTCCTCATGATCATCATCATCATCATCGATATCACAATCATCATCATTTGCAGAGGTAGCAGCTGGAGATGGTGCTGAAACGGTAGATGGATTAACCTGCATCTTTTTCATCATAAGATGTATAAACTCCTCGGTACGAAAAATCCGAGCAGATAGCTCATTGTTTTGATATGCTAATTGACTATTCTGATTTGCTAACTCTTCATTTCGGGTAGCCAACCCCTTATTTCGGACAACTAACTCCTCATTTCGGGCAGAAACAGTCTCAAACATATTATAAATCCTCTCCCACTCCTGAATCCACTCCTCAGGAACTCGTGAGGATGTGCGGCTAGAAGATGAGCCTATCAGCAAGCTAGCCTGGGATCCAAGTCCATAAATTCGTCCCTTATTTACCCCAACTGTCTCTTTCCATATATGCATCATAGAGGGCTGAGGCTGCTGCTGTGATGATTCCGCACCATCCTCTCCAGTTGAGCTTTGACTTGATTCCACCTCTTAGCCATTTTGTATAAAATTAGTATGTAAAAGATATTAGATACAATTAGTTAAACATACAAATAGTATAAATATATGAATTAAAGTAGAGCTTTTTAAATACTTACATGTGATGTCTCTGCCTTTTTATTTACCCACTGATTGCCATCCTTTTTCTTTTGATGGGTGTGTCTGAAGAGCTCATCTAATGTAGGTGCTCGGTTCAACTTCTATGTCTGAATTTCATAATATAAACAACATTATTAATTTTTTTTAATATATGAAATAACAACAGCATATATGTAAAGAAACATATATACAGAAAAACTGGACTTGACTTGGTAGGGGCTGCAAAAGTAGTGAATTGGTTACTACTTGCTTGGTGGGTACTATTGCTATAAGAATGTGGATTGGAAAAGCACTTCATAAACAAAATATTGACTAATATTTGAAAGCATGACAAGCATAACTCCATGAACGTAGACAGAGTTGGAAGATAATAAAATATTGACTAATACAACAAACTCAACTGTGATTGAATTTGAGATAAAAGAGTCTGAAACGGAGATAGAAGAGGTCAAGATGGGTGAAACAGCTGCTGTTAAGTGTCATACGGCACTTCCTATCATTAAGGTCATTCCTCCTCCTCAGGATCAATTAATATTACATATAACTAAACAAGATGACATCGCTAGAGTGTTATAAACAGTCGCTAGAGTGTTATAAACAGCGGTAACACCCCCCCCCCCCCCCCCGCCCAAAAAAAAAAAAAAAACAGATAAAATGCAACCACAAGGAAAAAACAAAATTGTATTTGCAGTCACTCACGTTGTAGATTACAACACCACATCAATCAGCATTTATGCAAAATTTTGCAAGTATTGCAGCCATCCAATACATCCATCAATTCATGGATTTTGAAAGAGAACATTAAAACTACACCAATGTAACCATAAGAACATCGATATTATACGAACCATGACCATAGTTTATTAACAGGAAGATTAGTTACTTAGTTTTCTTTGTTGATGAAGATACGATTACACCAATGCTGATATAGAGGAGATTCATATAGCCAGAGTATTTAAAACGATGTTTTTTATTAACCTCAGCCGGTAATTCCAACATTATTTAGCACAGCATTGTAAGCTTAATGATCTAATATTAAACGTTCTATTATAAGGCAAGACAACATCAATGTTCAAACCGTATTAAACAACAAAAGATTTGATAAAATAATCATCAAAAGTTTATGATAAATCCTACTAAACAATCGCATCAGAAACATCCCCCAATAACCAAAGCCGATTAATTTTTTTTAAAAAAAAGAGAAAGTCGTGCATGAAAGATCACCATGCATGATGAAAATGACGGCTGAATGACCATCATCATCAGAATTGAAATTTTTTTCTCGTCCACAACCCCAGATATGGTGCTGTGTAGGAAGGTGTCCTAAGATTTCATTTCAAGATTTCATCATATGATGGACAGCCCCAAAATTTCCATGGATAAAACAATCAGAAACCAATCATCCAGAAGAGAGAAAGTAAAATAAAACAGAAAACAGATTCAGAAGCAAAAGAACAGATGCATCACTCGGACCTTTTAGATCCTCAGTTCAAGTGTTGGATTAATATACTAGCACTTCATCATTATCTGTTGATGAAATATCATAAAGCATATCATCTAAAAAATAGAACTTTGCATGAAAAATCTTTTTCATTGAACTATGTTGTGCATGAACCAACTGAAAGAATAACTCATTGGATTTAAATAGGGCAGTGAAATATATTTTTAGAACCAATTGATATATTACATTTGCATGCCTGAGACATGCATATACATATCTTTTAGAAAACACTTTACATTCACACTCAAAGAATTAAGTTTCATTGTTCTTATGCATATCTTATAGTCAAAACTCAAACCCTTCACATAAAGAAAAGCAGAGCAATGCAAATGTCAATCATATTCTCATTAGACAACAAATGGCTCATTGTGAGGTTTGACTGGGCTATGCAACAATTTGTATAATTTTGACATCTAAAAACTTGCACAGCCTATTTATTTAATAAAAAAGAGAGAGGATAAAAAAATAGCCCATATTTATTACAAGAACATATTCATAAGTTGAAAAAATGAAGGTAAAATAAATTATTATACATACCAATCTTGTCACATGGTCATTAATGCTGGTAGAACCACCAGTGTGAAGTGGGAAGCCCAATCCACCACAATCGGATGCACAATTCTTCTCGTTCTTCTGACTTCTGGCTTTGAACTCATCACTATCCCAATATTTCTATAGCTCGTGCCATACACCCTCTCCAATCCAATCTGGCTTGCGGTCATGATTTTCACGAGCTTCGTTAAAAATGTCTATAAGACGACTTGAACCACGATGCTCCCAATTCCTCCAAATATAGTGCTCATCCTCTGGATCCTATTGAAATTTTTTCTAAAAAAGGAAAAAAAATTCAATATCAACAAAATGCATAGATACTTTAAATTAAGTAAAAATAAATAAAAATACTTGATAAACTTAAAATATTGTTACCTCAAACTCACGAAACTAGTAGTATTAAAAATATTGTCAAACATATTTTTTTCTATATGCATGACATCTAAATTGTGTCGGATTATATTCGTCTTCCAATATGGCAATTCCCAAAATATGCTATATTTTGTCCAATTATGACTTTCTCCATATCCACTAAATTTACAAGGACATGTTTCAGTTATTTTGGGATATCAACAAACTTTTTCCCATACTTGGTCACCTGTTAATCTGAGAGGAGGCTCCGATCTATCAATTTTATTTTTTTGGAAGGCATTCTTATTTCTTCTGAACACATGATCAAAAGGTAAGAACTGACGATGACAATCAAACCATGTATTTTTACCCCCATGCTCCAAGCGAAAAGCCTTTGTTCTCTCCATACAATACGGACATGCTAATTTTCCAGCTGTACTCCACCCTGATAGCATGCCATATGCTGGAAAATCATTGATTGTTCACATTAAAGCAGCTCTTAATAGAAAATTTTGCTTTCTTGAAATATCATAAGTAACTACACCCTCATTCCACATAACTTTTAATTCATCTATCAATGGTTGCAAATATACATCTATCATGATCTTCGGATTATGGAATGAGCATGGTTAAAAACATATATGGAGCAATCATACACATATCAGGAGGCAGATTGTATGGCGTAACAATTACTGGCCAACAGGAGTATGGTGTAGCAAAGAGACTGTATGGAGTAAAACCATCAGCATATAACCCAAGTCTAACATTTCTTGGCTCTAATGCAAACTCAGGATATGTACGATCAAAATGTTTCCATGCTTCTCCATCTGATGGATGGCACAAAACATCATGTTCTCGTCTATTCTCATAATGCCATCTCATGTGCCCAGCCGACCTGTTCGAGGCATAAAGCCTCTTAAGTCTAGGGATAAGTGGCAAATAATACATCCTCTTATAAGATATTTGACTATGATTCCCACTTCCCATCCTATCTGGTTTGTATCAAGAATGACCACAGAACTTGCAATCAATTAAAGACTCATCATTCTTGTAATGCAACATACATCCATTTAAGCAACAGTCTATTTTTTTAGCAGATAGGCCAAGCTTCGAAACTAAACTCTTTGTCTTGTAGAAGTCAGGAGGTATTAAGTTACTGGGAGGACATATTTCTTTTATAAGCCCCACAAATTGATTAAAACAATGTTGAGATATATTGTTATCATACTTGATACTCATCATTCTAACCGCAAATGACAACTCTGAATGATTAGAACAACCTGACCAGAGCGGCCGATGTGCTGCATGCAACATCTCGTAAAACTTTTCAGCCTCTCTATTTGGAGGCTCCTCCACATAATTTAGAGCATTCCTATTCTGATAAGCATCCACATTGCTACTATAAATATCTCCAAAATTCAGACCAGCAGCATCAAAAATCATGGCTTTATATCTATCGGTTGGCTCATTATTATTCAATTGACCACAACTATAAGCCCTAAATTGAGCAGTACTTGAACCAGCAAATTGCATTTGATCAACAACATAATTCCCTCGAAAAATCCCTCGAAAATTAATTTTTTTACGAATAAGCCATTAATCATAGAAATATCCCTCAAAAATTCCTCGCAAAATCATCAAAAAATCCCTCAAAAAATCTCTCAAAAATTAATTTTGCGAGGGATTTTCTGAGGGATTTTTTTCATCAAAAATTTTAGTAATAACTCGTTAATGAAAAAAATCCCTCAGAAAATCCCTCGCAAAATTAATTTCTGAAGGATTTTTTTGATGATTTTGTGAGAGAATTTTCGAGGGATATTTCTATGATTAATGGCCTATTTGTAAAAAAATTTGATTTCTGAGGGATTTTTCGAGGGATATTTTTCATCAAAAATTGTATTAATAACTCATTAATGAAAAACATATCCCTCGGAAAATCCCTCGCAAGATTAATTTCCAAGGAATTTTTCAAGGGATTGTTTTTATCAATTTTTTTACAAATAAGCCATTAATCATAGAAATATCCCTCAAAAATTACCTCACAAAATCATCAAAAATTTCTTCGGAAATTAATTTTGCGAGGGATTTTTTGAGGGATTTTTTTATCAAAAATTTATTAATAACTCATTAATGAAAAACAAATCCCTCGCAAAATTAATTTTTGAGGGATTTTCTGAGTGATTTTTTTTATCAATTTTTTTTACAAATAAGCTATTAATCAGAGAAATATCCCTCAAAAATTTTCTCGCAAAATCATCAAAAATCTCTCGAAAAATCCCTCAGCAATTAATTTTACGAGGGCTTTTTTGATGGATTTTTTTCATTAAAAATTTTATTAATAACTCATTAATGAAAAACAAATTCCTCATAAATTCTCTTGCAAAATTAATTTCCTAGAAATTTTTGAGGAATTTTTTTATCAATTTGCGAGGGAGTTTCCGAGGGATATTTCTATGATTAATGGCTTATTTGTTAAAAAAATTGATTTCCGAGGGATTTGCCAAGGGATTTTTTTCATCAAAAATTTTATTAATAACTCATTAATAAAAAACAAATCCCTCGAAAAATTCTCACAAAATTAATTTTCAAGGGATTTTTCGATGGATTTTTTTTATCAATTTCAAAAAAAATGATTTCTGAGGGATTTTTCAAGGGATTTTTTTCATCAAAAATTTTGTTGATAACTCATTAATGAAAAACAAATCCCTCAAAAAAAATTAATTTTGAAGGCTTTTCCGAGGGATTTTTTTATCAATTTTTTTTTACAAATAAGCCATTTATTATAGAAATATCCCTCAGAAAATCCCTCGCAAAATCATCAAAAAATCCCTCAAAAAATCCCTCAAAAATTAATTTTGTGAGGAATTTTCTGAGGGATTTGTTTCATCAAAAATTTTGTTCATAACTCATTAATGAAAAACAAATCCCTCGAAAAATCGCTCGCAAAATTAATTTCCAAGGGATTTTTTTTATCGATTTTTTTTACAAATAAGTCATTTATTATAGAAATATCCCTCGGAAAATCCCTCACAAAATCCCTCTAAAATTAAATTTTGCGATGGATGTTCCGAGTGATTGTTTTATCGAAAATTTTTACAAAGAACCCATTTATGTTAGAAATATCCCTCGGAAAATCCCTCAAAAAATTAATTTTGAGACGGATTTTGCGAGAAAATATTTTTATCAAAAATTTTATAGTTTATATTTTTTTGTCGGAAAATCCCTCGGAATTGCGATGGGTTTTTTTCCTCGGTAAAATCCCTCAGTAAATCATACTTTTCTAGTAGTAGATGAAAAGTGAAGTTTAGCATTAGCGCTCACCATTTCAAGGAAATATTGGACCACATCCATTTTAACCTCTAGAAATCTAGTCCTTATGCATCGATGAATAAACATTGGTATTTTTGAGTTTATTCATGATTACTCGTTGAAGGCCTCGGTGTACTCTTTGAAACATAAAATGAAGTTTTTGTCATATTTAGACAGTAAAAAATTATAGTGAAAAGACAAACTGGATGACAAATAAAGACAATATGTATAGATAATGGCTTAAAATACTGAAAAGATGAATTTGATGAATTCTACAAGAATGAAAGAAAGTATAGTGAGACACTATATGAGTGTTGCCATAACATAATAGAGTTATAAAACTAATGAATAAAACACTCTTAAAGAAAGCCCATTGTATGCTTTCTAATGCTGGACTCGAGAAATCATTCTAGACCAAGGCATTAAATACAGTGAACATTTTAGAGAATAGATCATCATTGACTGCTATCAACTTAAAATTTTCTTATAAAGCTTAACTCAGTCATCCAGTTGATTACTCTAGTTTAAAGATATTTTTGTCTTGTATATGTTTATATTAGTGATGATAAACTTGATAAAAAAAGAAAAAAGAAAATACATTTTTGTAGGTTATGACACTAAAGTGAAGGGCTATAAATTGTAATATGTAGAAGATCATAGGTCATTTAAACTTATTCTCAGCACTTTCAATGAGTCTGACATATAAATCAGAAAGGGAACAATTCTTTTAATATGTTTTGCAGCCATATTAGTTTAACCACTTGGCTTTGTCTTCCCTTCCATCCAACCCTCCCACTTCAAAAAGCTCTAAGCCAAGCTCTGGTCATGAAAGACGCCAAGGCTTATCTGGTTGCTGTCCTGATAAGTTTCATACGTGTGGGCATGCAGATCCTCACCAAGGCTGCCTTTAATACAGGCACGAGCACTACTGTGTTTGTGTTCTACAGACAAGTGGCTGCATCTCTGTTCTTGGCACCCATCGCGTTTGTTCTTGAAAGGTACTCCTTCCTCAAGCCTCCTTAAATTCCATTGTTTATTCGTTATTGCATTCAATGGATCCCCATCGAAAATATTGTATTCATGGTTTCATTGAAGACTTTTGTTATTTAGGAAAAGAGCTCCACCATTACCATCTAGAGTTTGCCTCAAGATTTTCATGCTAGCTTTTTGGGGTAAGTTCTGACTTTTGATAACTGTCAAGTAATTAAATTCAGACTTCTGATAACTGTCAAGAAATTAACTTCAATCGACACGGCCACTCACGACTACCCTGTCATGTGTATAGTCTGATAAGAAGTCATCATTTCTTGCCTTCATAATTTTCTGCTTGTATAACTAAACAAAAATTTCATTCTGCATAGTTTGAAGCATCATGGCCTGTTTGGTTGCAAAAAACTTGGCTGTTTCCCACTTAAAAAAAAAAAAATCACAAACAAAATTTTTTTTCTCACCATCACTATAACTATAGCTTAATTATCATATCTTTACTATCCATTATCATTATGCTCGCTAGCATTATACTTCCATCATTCATCATTATTATCTTCCTTCACTATCCACCACTTTTATCTTCACTATCAATCATTCTTCATAATTTTTTTATAATTTTTTTAAATTAAAATATAACTTTTTATTTTCAATAATAAATATGTTTTTAAGATCTTTGGGGGAGAAAAAAAATTAAAAATAGAGATAAAAATTAGATATAAAGAATGAAAATTTTGTTTTCCAGAGCTAAGCAGGCCCATTAATTTTTTTAAATGGAACATTCATTATCCTTCATGCTATAGATAAGGAACCATAAATTAATTTATTATATTAAAGTTATTCATGTCTTGATAACTTTAACTTTTCTTTTGTTTTGCTTCTTTTTTATATATATAGGATTGCATTGTACTATAACATGATCTCCCTGGCTCTCGATTATACTTCAGCAACGTTGGCAGCTGCAATGATAAATTTCATTCCTGTGGTTGCCTTCATTTTGGCTGTCCAATTCAGGTATGGCTCGGCTGCATCATTGATAGGTCTTAATTATTTTTTCTTTTTAACAAATAAATAGCTAGTATGATGGATTTCTTTTTCAAAAAAACTAGCATTCTACGTTATATTGAGAAAGAATCTTTGGAACCTCAATCTGGGCTACAGCTTAGGTTTGCACTTGGAATAGTGTTTGGGCATAAACTCAAGTAGCTTTTCTGAGGAATTTATGCCAAACAATTCTAATTGGCCGTAATCTGACCATTGCTCTCAATAGGAGAGAGGAAAACAACAACAACAACAACAACAACAACAATAATAATAATAAAAGCATCTATAGCTATCATCCATGAAAATGAAAAGGATGCCTTGGGAGAGAGTAGTCATGAATGGTTGCCACAAAACTTGCACTCATGATCATGTAGTCATGGTGAGAACATGGACATCATGATATCATAACAAAATGGCAAATTAATTACTGTAGTTCTTTAAAAGAATGCTACGTACGTACGATAAAATCTCAATCAAGCAGTGGCCCTACACGACAGAATGGAAATTGTCAACTTGAGGAAGCTTCAAGGGATTGCAAAAGTTTGTGGAGTAGTGCTCTGCGTAGCCGGTATTTTAACAATGGCCTTCTACAAGGGACCTCGCTTGGAATCCTTCAACCACCATCACCTCCTCGGTGAAGGAAGTAGCCACAGTGATCGAGCTCGCAGCCTTTCTCACGGTAAATGGGTCTTGGGAACCTTCATCATGACCATCGCTGCTTCAACGTTGGCTTTATGGATGGTGCTGCAGGTATATATATATATATGACTCTAGGCTATAACTATGCTTTCTATCCTTCAAAGTAGATATGGATGGCTTTAATATTTGTACCTTCAAAATAGGTACCCGTGTTAAGTGAATATCCTTCCAAGCTTCTATTCACCACTCTACAGTGCCTCTTTAGCACTGTTCAATCATTCTTCATAGCACTAGCGTTTGAGAGAGACTTTTCTCGGTGGAAGTTGGGCTTGGGCATAGATCTTATCTCCGTGGCTTACGGTGTAAGTATATATTTTGCATACCCCCGGCCCCCCTCTTTCTCTTTTTTTGTTTATAAACTCTGGGATCTAATCATTTGGATACATGCTATTGATCAAGGTCCATAAAACTGGCATTGCAAGCCATGCCAATATATTATACTAATTTAGTATAGTATGGTACACACCTTATATCAAAATAATGTACCAATAGCACATATCCAACAGTACAAGACTGCTTTGCTATGTTTAGATTGGTTCGTTTCGTATTGAATCAAATATCGGTACCGTATTGATTAGGAATCAAATCTTGAAACCAAGCTAATACCTTAGGGATAAGGTATGATATAGCTGATATAGATTGACACAATATATCTTTCTATGGATGGTACATTATTGAACTTGACCTAAAAAAGTTGTATTAATCTAATTGAAGGTATAAAATAAGTAAATAAATTTATATGCTTAATTAGAGCTTGTTTGGATTAGCTATTGCCCCAATTGTTGACCATCAGCTATCTCACATGCTTTTGGCCAATAGCTATTAATAGCCACTTAAAGGTGTTTCAGTAACTAATCCAAATAGGATATAAAATGTATGATCAACAAAGCTACTCAGATCCAACTAAGCTAGCCAAATGAAAAGGTGTGCTTTAGACCTCAATCAAGCAACCTTGTGAAAGATCACATTCCTAAAATAAGTTACCATATGGTAACTTATGAAACAAATCTTAGCCACTCGTTGTAATAAAAGTGAGTGTGATATATGGTTCTAATTACTTAAATTAGATGTCCAATATATATGTCATTAGTGAATAATGAGAATTGGCCGGTTACTGATTGATTAATATTTTTAAAATTGCCTTATTTTATTACCTCTAGTAATTTAACTTGGATTCCCAGAGCTGCATGGCAGAGCATCATTGGCACTGGAGTTTCATATTATCTGCAGTCGTGGACCATCGAGAGAAGAGGGCCAGTTTTTCTAGCCATGTTCACGCCATTAACTCTGATTATCACGATCATACTCTCTTCAATTCTCCTTGGAGAACAAGTCACCTTGGGAAGGTGTTGTTCCATTCTCAATAGAATCTTTTCCATTCTCAATTTATATTAACATGCTTAAAGTGAAAGTTTGGCTACTAATCTTATATTTATTGCAGTGTTTTAGGTGGAACCCTGATGGTTGGAGGCCTCTATAGTGTTCTCTGGGGAAAGAGTAAAGATGTCAGTAGCACCACACAAACGATCGAAGATGGGAAAATTCTTGGGAAAGAAGAAAATGGCACCATCATTTGAGATCACAACAAAGGCAACAGAAGCTTTCCAATGGCAAGTCCAGATGCAACTAAACTTCTATTGATAGATTGATCCTTGAGAATGTTGGGCTTTAATCTTGATGAACAGCAATGGGATCAACCTTGGAGAAGTACCCTACGCTTTCGCCCTCAATAATCAAATTGGTTACCATTTTTTGTATTCTTTATCAACAATTAACGTATCCGTTATTGAACAACCACCACAACCCATTTTTCCTATAGGATTTAAGATAAAACTCCCCCCTTATTTCTTTTCTAGAAACCTCCTCACGTCCCCACCTCCACGTCTTCCGTGAAGACATTTTCTGAAGATGTTTCATGAAGTCACGTGGTTGGACCAAATCACCTGGCTTCACGTTTTCACCTTGGCTGGAACTCTCTTCTACTCCACCGTGACTCCCACCAATACGGTACACGGTGCATCTTCTCACGTGAAACTATGACCGTGCACTCATTGACTGGAGCACGGGAACATTCTCTTTCCCCATGGCTTCTCCACGTCTTGCGAAGACCTTTCCTAGGAGATATCCCACGAAGCCCTGGTTGCGGCCGGGGAAGAAGAGAGAGAGAGAGAGGGAGGAGGAGAAAGAGAAGATAGGGCTGCCGCCCTATGATGAGAGAAAGGATTTCTGAAAGAAAGAATCTGTTCTCTATTCCTTCAAACCCTAGAACTAGATTTTAAATACATCCACGAAGTGGGTCAGGCCAGACTCAACAAAAACTCCCATGAACTAACCAATGAATTAAACTAATCTCCAGCCCGTGTACATTCGTGACTTGATTTAATCTCAACCCTTGGACTCAGACCCAGCCCAATATAAGTTAGCCCCTCTGGGCCTTGATAGCACCACACCAGGCCCAACAATCTCCACCTTGGTGCTTTCAAGGCCCCAGAACGTCCGCCATATTCATTAGCTGCAATCTCTACGAAAACTGTCCCATGAAAGAACCTTGGTCAGTACATTACTGGATTCTTGATGTGTACCTTCACCAGCTTCACTCCACATTCTTTCACCAGCTCTCTGTAGTCGAAGCCTTCCTTTCGAAAGTATCATCTAGCCACTAGTCCTGCCTTGTACCTGATACTTACATGCTCTGAAGGCCCTTGTACCTGATATCTTCTTGCTCTGAAGGCCCTTTCTTGCACTGATAAACCCATTTGCAATCAATGGATTTCTTTCCTTATGGCAGCTGGACCACCTACCACGTGTTAGTCCTGTAGAGAGACTGCATCTCCTCTGCCATAGCCTGCATCTCCTGCCATAGCCTGGACCCACCTATCTCTGTCTTGCTGTCCTAGCTCTCCACAGCCTCCTCATAGGTGTAAGGGTCTCCATTCGATGTCATCAGGGCATATGACACCGAATCCTCGAAGCCGTATCGAACTGGTGGTGCACGTTTCTCCTGGGCCTGTGCAGTGCGATCCCAGTATCAGTCCCCACCCAGCTGCATCCTTCTGAGTCCTCTACTCAGCTGCATCCTGCTGAACTTCCTGGCTTCTAACCTCTCTGCTAGTCTTCTCCACCTGAATCTCAAATCCTCCTAGTCCACTAGCAAATGGCACGACTGTGTAGGAGGTCATTTGACTAGTGTTATCGTGTTCCACCTCCTATAGTCCCTGCTGTGCATATGTACCATCTCTGCTTCGAAGGATCGAGCTCTCATCGAAGGTCACATCTCTGCTGATGAAAACCTTCTTCTCCAAGGGATCCCATAACCGATACCCCTTGATTCCATGCGGGTAGCCTAGGAACACCATCTTCTTAGACCTGGCGTCCAACTTACTCTGCTCTCCAGCACCAACATGCACATATGCCATGCATCCAAACACCCTCAGATGGTTCAGGCTTGTCTTCCCTCCAGACCATATCTTCTCTGGAATGCCTCCATCCAACCTGGTGTGTGGTGACCGATTGACCAAGTAGCTAGCTGCACCTACTGTGTCAACCCAGAACATCTTTGGAAGCCCTGCCTGCAGCCTTCAAGCACCTTGCTTTTTCCAACAGTATTCTGTTCATCCTCTCAGCCACCCCTTCCGGTTAAGAAGTTTCCATCACCGAGAAGTGCCTTTTGATGTCCCACTCCTCACAAAATCTCTGGAACTCCCTGCTGGTATATTCCCCGCCATTATCTGACCTCAGATACTTCACACTCCTACCCTAGCCTTCTGAACTTGGTGAAGACCTCTGATTTCTCCTTCATGAAGTAGATCCACTGCTTCCCTGAGAAATCATCTATCAGGGTAAAGAAGTATCTAGCCCCATTCCTTGCAGAAACAGGGGCTGGTCCCTAAACATCTATGTGTACTAACTCCAGGGGTTCTGCACTCTTAGCTGTGCTGACCAAGAACTGCACGTTCCGCTGCCTCCCCATCTGACATGGCTCACAGATCTCCATGACTCCACCACTCAGGTCTGGAAGTAGTCCTCTCTTGCTCAGTTCTTTCATCCCCTTGTCTCCCATGTGGCCTAGGTGGTAATGCCACATCCTGTACACATTCCGAGGATCCTGTTCCACAGCTGCTGCCTCAGATTTTTCTGTCACCACAGAGCCCTCCATCTGTATAGGTTGTTCTCCAGCCTTCTCCCTCTCATCACCATCATAGCTCCATTGGAGATGTTCAGAACTCCACTCCTGGCATGACTGCTGAAGCTGTATCCAGTCTGCTCCAGGTACCCCAGTGATACCAGATTCTTCTTGAGTTCTGGGACATGCTTCACGCTGGTAAGAGTGCGCACTATACCATCAAACATCCTCACCCTCACTGTGCCAATCCTGTCACCTTGCAAGGGTGATCATCTCCAAGAGTCACACACCCCTCATCAACCTCTGTGTAAGTACTGAACCACGACCGGTTAGGAGTGTAATGATGAGAACAGGCTGAATCCAAGGTCCACATCTCTGTACTGTGACTGTGACCATCTGATACCACCAAGAGATCATCCTCCACCTTCTGTCTGCAACTGTACTCACAGACTCAGATCCTCCCTTTTCTCCCTTTTTTCACTTAGGACAATCCCTTTTAAAATGTCCTACCTCACCACACTTATAGCACTTAGCCTTCTTGGACATAACCGTCCCCTAGGCCTGCTCTTATCCCTACCTCTGCCTGACTTTCCCCAACTGATAGACCCTCCTGGGGAACAGCTTCCTTGGTCATCCTCTCCCTCTGCTCATTCGTTCGAAGTACCGAGACAATATCTTCATAGAATAATGTCTCCTTCCCATAGAGCAGCATCGTGACCAATGAGTGATGTGATATGGGCAGCGAACACAATAGCAAAAGTGCCTTATCTTCCTCCTCCATCTTGACCCCAACATTCAGCAATTCATTGCTCACCTGATCGAACACCTGAATGTGGCCCAGCACATCTCCACCTTCTGACATCCGAAGGCTGTAGAGGCGCTTCTTCAACATCAACTTGTTGCACATGTTCTTCCTCATGTAGAAGGCTTCCTCCATCACTGAATAAGGATTGAATCCTTCCTGATCATTGAACATGCCTTTTTCTCCAACGATATCCACTGCTTATATGTCATCCCATCTGGCCTTTCCTTCAAAGCCAGATTTAAACCCTGCTGCACAAGAATATCCTATACCCGGACTTTCCACATGGAGAAACTTTCCTTCCCATCAAACTTTTCAAAATCTATTTTTATGCTACTACCCATGGCGAGATCTCAACCAAAACAAAAATAGCATAAAAATAAATTTTAAAAAATTAAGAAGTACCTTGATGGACCTTGTTGAAATTATTTCAACCCTTTGAAGATCTCCAAACAACTTATTCTTGTTCCTGAACCAGGCTCTAATACCAATTGTTGGGGTTTAGTCCTGATGAACAGCAATGGAATCAACCTTGGAGAAGTACCCTAGGCTTTCACCCTCAATAATCAGTGGTAACGTATCCGTTCTTGAACAACCACCACAGCCCCTTTTTCCTATAGGATTTAAGATGAAACTCCCTCTATTTCTTTTCTGAAAACCTCCTCACGTCCCCACCTCCACGTCTTCCATGAAGACGTTTTCTGAAGACCTCCTCACGTCCCCACCTCCACATCCTCCGTGAAGATGTTTCCGTGAAGTCACGTGGCTGGACCAGATCACCTGGCTTCACGTCTTCACCTTGGCTGGAACTCTCTTCTACTCCATCGTGACTCCCACCAATACGGTACACGATGCATCTTCTCAAGTGAAACTATGACCGTTGACTCATTGACTGGAGCGCTGGAACGTTCTCTTTCCCCATGGCTTCTCCACGTCTTGCGAAGACCTTTCCTAGGAGATATCCTACGAAGCCTCAATTGCGGCGGGAAAGGAAGAGAGAGAGAGAGAGGGAGGAGGAGAAAGAGAAGATAGGGCTGTCGCCCTGTGATGAGAGAAAGGATTTATGAAAGAAAAGAATTGTTCTCTATTCCTTCAAATCCTAGAACTAGAGTTTAAATACATCCACGAAGTGGGCCAGGCCCAGACTCAACAAAAACTCCCATGGACTAACCCAATGAGATTAAACTAATCCCCAAGCCCGTGTACACCCGTGACTTGATTTAATCTCAACCCTTGGACTCACACCCAGCCAATACAAGTTAGGCCCCCTGGGCCTTGATAGAACCACATCTGGCCCAACAATCTCCACCTTGGTGCTTTCAAGGCCTCAGCACGTCCGCCATGTCCATCAGCTGCAATCCCTACGAAAACTGTCCCGTGAAAGAGCCTTGGTCAGTGCATTACTGAATTCTTGATGGGTACCTTCACCAGCTCTACTCCACCTTCGTTCACCAGCTCTCTGTAGTCGAAGCCTTTCTTCTGAAAGTATCCTCTGGCCACTAGTCTGCCTTGTACCTGATACCTTCTTGCTCTGAAGGCCCTTTCTTGCACTGATAAACCCATTTTGTAATCAATGGGTTTCTTTCCTTGTAGCAGCTGGACCACCTACCATGTACCAGTCCTATAGAGAGATCGCATCTTCTCTGCCATAGCCTGCATCTTCTGCCATAGCCTGAACCCATCTATCTCTATCTTGGTTGTCCTGGCTCTCCACAGCCTCCTCATAGGTGTAAGGATCTCCATTCGATGTCATCAGGGCATATGACACCGAATCCTCGAAGCCGTATCGAATTGGTGGTCGCACGTTTCTCCTGGGCTTGTGCAGTGCGATCCCAGTATCAGTCCCCTGTCCAGCTACATCCTCCTGAGTCCTCTACTTAGCTGCATTCTACTAAACTTTCTAGCTGCTGACCCTTCTGCTAATCCTCTCCACTTGAATCTCAAATCCTCCTGGTCCACTAGCAAATGGCACGACTATGTAGGAGGTCATTTGACTAGTGTTACCGTATTCCACCTCCTGTAGTCCCTGTTATGCATCTGTACCATCTCTACTCCGAAGGATTAAGCTCTCATCGAAGGTCACATCTCTGCTGATGAAAACCTTCTTCTCCAAGGGATCCCACAACCGATACCCCTTGATTCCATGCGGGTAGCCCAGGAACACCATTTTCTTAGACCTGGCATCCAACTTACTCTGTTCTCCAGCACTAACATGCACATATGCCATGCATCCAAACACCCTTAAATGGTTCAGGCTTGTCTTCCCTCCAGACCATATCTTCTCTAGAATGCCTCCATCCAACCTGGTGTGTAGTGACCGATTGACTAAGTAGCTAGCTGCACCTACTGTGTCAACCCAGAACATCTTTGAAAGCCATGCCTGCAGCTTCAAGCACCTTGCTTTTTCCAACTGTATTCTGTTCATCCTCTCAGCCACCCCTTCCTGTTGAGAAGTTTCCATCACCGAAAAGTTCCTTTTGATGTCCCACTCCTTACGAAATCTCTGAGTCTCCCTGCTGGTATATTCCCCACCATTGCTTGACCTCAGACACTTCACACTCCTACCCTGCTCCTTCTCCACCTTAGCCTTCCAGATTCTGAACTTAGTGAAGACCTCTGATTTCTCCTTCATGGAGTAGATCCACTACTTCCCTGAGAAATCATCTATCAAGATAAAGAAGTATCTGGCCCCATTCCTTGCATAAACAGGGGCTGGTCCCCAAACATCTATATGTACTAACTCCAGGGGTTCTGCACTCTTAGCTGTGCTAACCAAGAACTGTACGTTCCTCTACTTTTCTATCTGACATGGCTCACAGATCTCCATGACTCCACCACTCAGGTTCGAAAGTAGCCCTCTCTTGCTCAGTTCTTTCATCCCCCTATCTCTCATGTGGCCTAGACGGTAATGCCACATCCTATACACATCCCGAGGATCCTGTTCCACAGCTGCTGCCTCAGATTTTTCTGTCACCACAGAGCCTTCCAACCTGTATAGGTTGTTCTCCAGCCTTCTCCCTCTCATCACCATCATAGCTCCATTGGAGATGTTCAGAACTCCACTCTTGGCATGACTGTGAAGCTGTATCCAGTCTGCTCCAGGTAACCCAGTGACACCAGATTTTTCTTGAGTTCTGGGACATGCTTCACGCTGGTAAGAGTACGCACTATGCCATCAAACATCCTCACCCTCACTATGCCAATCCCTGTCACCTTGCAAGGGTGATTATCTCCAAGAGCCACACACCTCTCATCAACCTTTGTGTAAGCACTGAATCATGACCGGTTGGGAGTGTAATGATGAGAACAGGCTGAATCCAAGGTCTACATCTCTGTACTATAACTATGACCATTTGATACCACCAAGAGATCATCCTCCATCTTCTATCTTGCAACTGTACTGACATACTCAGATCCTCCCTTTTCTCCTTTTTTTCACTTAGGACAATCCTTTTTAAATGTCCTACCTCACCACACTTATAGAACTTAGCCTTCTTGGACTGTAACCGTCCCCTAGGCCTGCTCCTGTCCCTGCCTCTGCCTGACCTTTTTCTAACTGATAGATCCTCCTGGGGAACAGCTTCCTTGGTCATCCTCTCCCTCTGCTCATTCATCTGAAGTACCGAGACAATATCTTCATAGAATAATGTCTCCTTCCTGTAGAGCAGCGTTGTGACCAATGAGTCATATGATATGGGCAGCGAACACAATAACAAAAGCGAACACATTCAACAATTCGTTGCTCACCTGGTCGAACACCTGGATGTGGCCTAGCACATCTCCACCTTCTGACATCCGAAGGCTGTAGAGGCACTTCTTTAACATCAACTTGTTACACATGTTCTTCCCCATGTAGAGGGCTTCCTCCAGCACTGAATAAAGGACTGAATCCTCTCCTGATCATTGAACATGCCTTTTTCTCTAATGATATCCACTGCTTATCTGTCATCCTATCTGACCTTTTCTCTAAAGCTAGATCTAAACCCTGCTGTACAAGAAGATCCTCTACCCGGACTTTCCACATGAAAAAACTTTTCTTCCCATCAAACTTTTCAAAATCTATTTTTATGCTACTACCCATGGCGAGATCTCAACCAAAACAAAAATAGCACAAAAATAAATTTTAGAAAATTAAGAAGTATCTTGATGGACCTTGTTGAAATTGTTTCAACCCTTTGAAGATCTCCAAACAACTTATTCTTGTTCTTGAACCGGGCTCTGATACCAATTGTTAGGGTTTAGTCCTGATGAATAGCAATGGGATCAACCTTTGAGAAGTATCCTAGGCTTTCACCCTCAATAATTAGATTGGCTACTGTTTTTATATCCTTTTATCAACAATCAGCGGTAACGTATCTGTTCTTGAACAACCATCACAGCTCCTTTTTCCTATAGGATTTAAGATGAAACTCCCCTCTTATTTCTTTTCTGAAAACCTCCTCACGTCCCCACCTCCACATCTTCCGTGAAGACATTTTCTGAAGACGTTTCCATGAAGTCACATGGCTGGACCAGATCACCTGGCTTCACGTCTTCACCTTGGCTGAAACTCTCTTCTACTCCATCGTGACTCCCACCAATACGGTACACTGTGCATCTTCTCACGTGAAACTATGACCATGGACTCGTTGACTGGAGCACTGGAACATTCTTTCCCCACGTCTTGTGAAGACCTTTCCTAGGAGATATCCCATGAAGCCCCAGTTGCGGCCGAGGAAGGAAGAAGAGAGAGAGGAGGAGAAAGAGAAGATAGGGTTGTTGTCCTGTGATGAGAGAAAGGATTTCTGGGAGAAAAGAATTTGTTCTCTATTCCTTCAAACCTTAGAACTAGAGTTTAAATACATCCACGAAGTGGGCCAGGTCTAGACTCAACAAAAACTTCCATGGACTAACCCAATGAGATTAAACTAATCCCCAAGCCCGTGTACACCTGTGACTTGATTTAATCTCAACCCTTGGACTCACATCCAGTCCAATACAAGTTAGCCCCTCTGAGCCTTGATAATACCACACCAGGTCCAACAGAGAAATATGAAATGCTAATCAGTATAATACCCTAAGCAGTTGCTTCCCTTTATCCTCAGAGAGAGAGAGAGAGAGAGAGGTGAAATAGCTAAAAAGATGGAAAAGAAATAAGCGTTCGATGCTAGCTCACATTGTGCCATATTTTTGAAATGGTCCAACTAATTTGGAGAGTGTCCATTTTGGCCAATGGGCACTAACACCATGGTAGCATCCCTCCTTGATAGACTTCATCCAACCTGGCCTAATTGGATTTTCATGGGATTTTGTGGGTAATGTGACGAAATGGCTTATCCTGGGTTGTTTAGCGCTGTTAGGATCAGTAGACGTAGAGTTCTTGAGCGGTAGTTTTTGTCCTCGAAAGGCTGATTTGTGGCAAATATATATGGACCGGTCCTACTCGCCTGCTAGGCTAATTAAATGGACTGAGATGGTTATGAAACCCATCAGCTGCGTCATGAGACATGTTTGCTTGTTTGTTTATTAAAAAAAAAAAAATTGAGTGTAGTCTCGTAGCGTTGATTGGGTATAGCAATCTTATGCAACTGGGAAAAAACAGAAAAGATTAATAGAGATATTTATAGTTTATAATTACCGAACTATTTCTTATTTATAGATTGCTCTCATTCTGTCAAGACAATGTTGATATGAACGTTTAAAAAATTTCCACCGAGCTATAAATTATTTTTTAGAATACAAGAGTGCTCTTCTTGTCAATGAAGTACCATAATCAATTGCATATTTTTCTTTTGGTAGCAACAAATAACTATCATAGCATAGGATTTGAGGGCAACTTATCTCAGTTCTTAAAATTAAATAACACCAAATTAATTTGGCTTTGTTGGACAGCAGTTAAATGAATGCTCCGCTTGGTATATTACTTTGTTTTTCTTTAATTTTGAAAAGAAAACACAAAATTCAATACTAGAAAGACCATTTAGTTTTTTTTTTTAATTATTGAAAGTCTCTTTCAAAATTTATGGAAAATTAAGCCTCATGAGTTTTTCCATGAAGCTGGGAAGACTTCTAGAGGATGAGAAAGTAAAGTATTTGTTTAAAGCTTTTGTCACTAGATTAAAGGTTTGTCGAAAGTAAGTGCTTGTGTTGTATCTAGACCTCAATTTAGAGAGCTTCAACCGTTATAGAAAGAAGGGTTTGATAAAAGTAGAGGCTGAGGAGTCACTCTTTCATGAAGCAACTGTCTCGTTCCCACTTATCTAGAGTTTGCCGAACTAGAATTGGTCACTTAAGGAGCCTTCTATAATCTACCTTTTGTCTTTTTTTAGTATTATTATTATTATTATTATTATTATATATATATATATATATATATATGTTGCTGCTTGACCTTCAAAGCTGTACACTTGTAATTGAACACTTTTATGAAAGAAATATAATTTTTTTTTAAGTATTGTGCCTTGATCCTTTAACATTTTAGGGTCAGTTTTTCTAATCATTCAAACAATCTGAGCAGACTTACTAAAGTAGAAATTTAGAACTAAGCTAATTAGATCAATTCTTCTAGGCGAAGCTTATTTGGACTAAGGTAATTCAATCCTTGGCTTAAAGCTACTTCGATTTTTGAGTAGGTCAGTTCATTGCTTCCTTGTAGAGGAGGTCGGCCTCTCATATAGAGTATAGGTTCTTCAAAATTATTTTCACCAAGTATTTTAGGTTGGTGCTACAATTTTATACTTCAATCAATCGAGATTGGCTTAGGAAGGTTGATCTCTCGTTATGAACATGGTAGGTTAAAGTCTTAAGATTGATCTAACCTTAGTTTTCTTTTGTTATATTTGCCAAGTCTCTTAGGTCAATCTTGAGACTTGGGCTCTTTCCAACAGTTATCGGCATAGTATCTAACTCTTTAACTAGCTCTACACGTTGCTTCTTTTAATTATCTTTGAAATCTAGGTTATTAATTGATGGCCATCGTTCTGCAGATTTTTCTCCTAAGATATTTTTTGATGACTTTGTACTCCTCTTTAAGGTAGTGATATAGCATAGTCGTACAGTCGCATAATCTTCTCCTACTTGGCATACCCTTTGGTTGATAGAAATCCTCATGAGGAGGTGATAAGTGGAGATGATGGCTTTGAGAGCATTCAAACTTGGTCAACCTAGGATAACATTGTAGCTTCTAGTACTTTCAAGGCCATGAAGTCTACCATCATGATCTTGAAGGTCAGCTCCTCTCCAACTGAGTGTAGGGTTATTGATCCTACAGTGAACCAACCAAAGGGGTACTGTAGGTCATATAGTTGATCAATGCTTATTCTCATCCTTTGGAAGGCTTTATAAAAGAATATATTGGTTAAACTCTTGTTGTCTATTGATATCCTCTTTACTTGGTAATTGGTGATGGTGGCTAAGACAGCTAGATCATTGTCATGTAGGATCCACATAACTTGTAGATCTTGTTTGAGAAAGTGATGCTTGGCTCCTCAGGTTTTGGTCTTTTGCAAGAAGCTCATTAGCTCGAATTTGTCAGAGTGTAAGATTTCCTTGCTGAGGAGGTCTTCTTGCCAGTTGTTGATCCACCATGGATCACATTGATAGTTCCGGTGATTAGTCAATTATCTGTACTTGCTTTTTGCTAGAGCTCTTATATGTTGTCTTATTGTCTTGATCAACAAAAGGTTGGTCCTAGACATATTGACTGAGGTGGCCTCTTTAGATGGAGTCTTCAATCTCATTTTTTTTAAATATTCGCACTCCTTGGTATCATGACAATAATCTCAGTGAAACTTGCTTTGGTCACTCTTTTCTGGCCTTGACTTCATCGTGTTAGGCCAATTGACATACCATGCTTAACTAATTTGCATCAAAATTTGAGACTAAAAAACATTAAGAGGTGTATACCTCTCAAACCTCTGAGGAGTAGTCCTAAATTGGCATGATGTCTTCTGTCCTCCTTTAAGGCTTCCTATGAGAATCCTCAGACTTCTAGTCATCTTTTTCTGAGTGGTTCTTTGAGGCTTGGGCTTTACTTCTTTGCGAGTAGCAAGTCTCCTCAGCATTGATATATTTTTTTGCTCTGAGGAACTCAAAACCCTCGATGGCAATTAGGCCAGTGAAAAGTTGAATCTAGAATTCCTCGGGCTACTCATAAAGGCTACAATGGCCATTGAAGTGTCTAAATCTCTAACCTTCAATGCCTCTTAGTTGAAATGCTACAAATAATCTCTTAACAACTCTTTCTTTTGCTTAGTGGTAATTAGCAATGTAGAAATCTTCTAGTTTTTTCTGCTGCTAACAAAGTGTCCAACAAACATCTTATTAAGTTGATGGAAGGAACTAATCGAGGCTGATCAAGTTTAGGATACCATATTCGAGCAACCTTTTCAAAATTGTAAGAAGGCTCGACACATTATTGCATTTAGAGCTCCATGCAACATGATGGCTTTCAAGATCTCTAGGTGGTTAATGGTGGTGGACGTCTCATCGTAGTATTCAAGTTACAACATCTTGAATTTAGGTGGCAAGGGCTCAATCATTACCTCTTTGGTAAAGGATAGTTCGGTTGGGAGATCCAACTCATCAGGTAAGCCTGCCCTCTGGTTTTGAACTTGATGTATCATCTCATCTATTTTTTGATCAATTTCTTCAAATAGCTTATCTAAGTGTCTTTAACTAGTTGAGGTTGCCCTTAGATCAGTGTGGTTATTTGAGCAAAATAAGTGGTTATGAAGTTCTTCTTTTGGTTGAGGAGGGCGATTAGCCTTAGCTTTTGGATTCTAGGGCCAATCTTTGGACTCATTGGTTGGTTGGGTTTGGCCTCCAATGCTTTTTTTGCTCTGCTTCAGCTTGGGATCCAAACCTAGCTTGTTGGGAAACTAAGTCCAAACGATGTTTGTCAATGCATCAACCTTCTGACTTAAATCTCTGATTTCTTCCTACATGGAAAGTGGAATCATCCTAAAAGAGTTTGGTGATGGTACAGGGATGACACACTCTCGTAGAATTTTGAGAATCGGCTAGAGCTTGACTTACTCTTATCTAAATTGTGCTTGCTCCTTGATCTTTCTTTTTAAATGGTATGACTGGGCACTTCTACTTATCATTTCCCATACATGGTGTCAATTTATTGATCTTTTTTTTTTTTATACCAATTGATAAAATTTCTTCATGTATGCATAGTAGAGCATCTTCTTAGCCATCCACTTGCTTGCTTTGCATGCCTTTCTGTGCTCAAAATGAAGATCGTTAGGGCATCTTGGAGCTTTCATTTGGAAAAAACTCTTTAATATTCAAATAAGTAGTTAATAGATAAGAAGAAAATCCAAGGGCCCTTAGACGACATACCTGGGATTTTGAGGAAAATGAGAGAATTAACGTTATGTGGGTACTAAGCAATTTTTATAGACATTTAGAAGTCATAGAGGGAGTTGGAGTCTTTAATCAAATAGCACCTATTGAATTTTGATATCAAAGAAGGCTATATCCTCATAGGAATTAGTTGGCTAGTTTCCTTATGGCATTGGGTTTATCACATACTGAAGAGTTCTAATTAGATTTGATTGGCCAGGATGATTGTTATGGAGAGAAGTTCTTTATACTAATTAGGATTTCCTTTCATTCTATTAAAGCCAAATTTTACTTTATATCATCATAAGATCTAATTACCAAATCAATGAATATTTATAAGGAAAAAGAGAGAGAGAGAAATCTATTTTCGAGAGGGTTCGCACTCTATATCAAAGACCTTATGCATCAATCATTACATCACATGGCTAGATCATCGTATTTTGATGCTTAGATTTGGCATCTCATCATTGTTGTTCCTAAAAATAGGCTTGTCAATGAGCAATTCTTGGCGGAAATTTCTATTTGCATTGCTCGGACTCAATGCACCCTCCTAAATTTTTTTTTAAAAAAAAAATTTTAAACTACCCTTAGCATCCCCTGTCCTCTCTTCCTTTTTTTCTTCGGCACCTGCTCCTTTCTTCGATCCTCATTACCTCCCCTTTCATTTTCGGCACCCCCTCCTATCTTCCTTCGCTCGACAGAAGGGAAGGAGACGGTGCCGGAACTAAAGAGTAAGGAGGAGACCGAGGCCAAGAAAGGATGGGTAAAGGGTGGTGTCGAGGACGAAGGAAGGAGACGGGTCAAAGGGAAGGTGAGGGATGATGCCAGGAGAAGAAGAAGGGGAGGGCTACCGGGGATGGGAGGAGAGGAGACGGGTCAGAGGAGAGGGGTAGGGGATGGTACCAGAAAGGAGGAAGGAGAGGAGAGCACCGATGTTAGGGAAAGAAGGAGGAAAAAAAAAAAAAAAAGAGATGGGTGTGCTAAGAATCATTTTAATTTTTTTAAAAAAAAAATTAAAGAATGCGCTGAGCAACCTAAATGGTACAAATAGAAATTTTCATTCTTAACCCTATCGGACCTGAAGCTAAACCGAAGGCATGATCTAACTCAACCCGGCTTAAATATATAACTCCGGTTGGCCAAA
Source organism: Calamus simplicifolius (assembly GCA_900491605.1). Classification (NCBI taxonomy): domain Eukaryota; kingdom Viridiplantae; phylum Streptophyta; class Magnoliopsida; order Arecales; family Arecaceae; genus Calamus; species Calamus simplicifolius. The sequence continues at coordinate 1,676,790 of UESW01003854.1, read as the reverse complement.
TCTCGTCCTCCACCCGACCTCATCCGGAAGCAGGAATCCGTCGCGCGAGAAAGGAGCGCCGGACAACTCCCTTCACTGCGAAATATCTAGAAGAATGAGTCACGGTGGTATCGCTAGCCGTCTCCAACTTAGTTTTTCGAGAACCATCCGGCGCTGGCTGGAGAATATGACGGTCGAGGAGGAAAAAATATGTCCAATGATAATATGCTATGATTGCTCGGCCATGTAGACCGGGATAGAAGTGCCAGCACGCGATGCTCGCGACCCTTCGAGGAAGAATCATCTTTCCTCCTCTTTCTACCCCCGTCTCTCCTCGCCTTCAAACTCTCTCCTTCCGCCTCCTCTCCCCTCCTCTTCCTCCGCCACCACCGAACCCCCATCCACTGCCGCCGCCCTAAACCCCGTCCTCTCCGCCCTCTCGAAAGCCCGCCAGTTCGAAGCCGCCCTCTCCCTCTACCTCTCGTCGCGGAGTCCGGCCTGAATCCCGACTTCACCACCCTTCACATCGTCCTCGATTGCTACTGTGCGACCCGTCGCACTGGCCTCGCGCTCAAGGTGTTCGACGAAATTACCTCCCTCGGTTACGCTCCAAACTGCATCACCTTCACTGCCCTCATCAAGGGCTTCTGCCGTGAAGGAAGGATTGCTGAAGCTTTTAAAGTCTTTCAAGGCATGAAGGAGAAGGGGCCGAGCCCGAATAGCTTCACCTACGCTATTCTCATTGGTTCTGTGTGCGGCAATCGAATCCCGAACTGGGTTTGAGTTTGATACGTGAAATGCTGGCATCAAGATTGGAACCGAATTCTTTCAGTTATAATTTAGTCTTTGGAAGTCTGTGCAAGATAGGGAGAGTCAAACCAGCGAAGAATCTTTATGGGAGGATGACAAAGTTGGGAATAGTGGGGAATGCTGTCTCCTATACTAGTTTTGTCGTTGCATTGTGCCGGGAGAAGAATTTGGTGGAAGCAAAGATGGTTTTTTGTGAGATGCTGGAGAGGGACATAGCTCCGGATGTTGTGACTTACAATGCTCTGATTCATGGCTTCTGTGGGAATGGGCAATTGGAAGATGCCTTGAAAACAGTAACTGAGATGATAGCATATGGGGTCAACCCGGACATCGTCACCTATACAACGGTCATTAGAGGGCTCTGCAAAGAGAGGAGAGTGAATGAAGCTTTGGAACTTCTAGATGTGTTGAATCGTCAAGGGCTAAATCCTGACAAGATTACATATAGTGTTCTATTCGATGGGTTATGTAAAGATGGGAGATTGGATGATGCGGTCTGGCTCTTCAATCAAATGAAAGAAAGTGGATTTGGAGATGATATTATTTGTTACAATACTTTGATTGATGGGTTCTGCAAAATGGGGGATATGGAAGGAGCTTTTAGGCTTTTTGAGGAGATATCTGAGAAAGGGCTAAAGCATGGAGTGGTCACGTTTAACACCTTGATGGATGGGTACTGCAAAATTGGAAGAAGTGACTTTGCCCGAGGGCTGTTACGTGAGATGGAAAGATATGGTCTTAGGCCAGATGTGGTCACATACACTACATTGATATGTGGTTATTGCAAGGAAGGGAATCTTGAACAGGCTGGTGATTTGGTTGATGAGATGATCTGCAAAGGACTAGAGCCTGATGCTGTCACATATAGAGTACTAGCAGATGGAATTCGTAGGAAGGGGGGCTTCCAAGAAGCAGAGGATTTGCTGTACCGTTCAAATGAAATGAAAAAGAATTGTGTGTTGTAACATACACCTAAATTCTTAGTGGGTATTTTTTGCTAGTGTCTAACTACAGGAAGCCAAAGATATCATCAAAAGAAGGACCAAATGGGGATCCACAGAATGTTGGAACCTAACCCATGCTAGATTGCCGAGGTTCTGCATCAAAGATGGGATTAAGGACGGCATCTAAGTGCTACATGCAACTCTTGCAAATAGCAAAGATCTATTATGTTTATGGCTCCTCTATCTCCCAAATTTTGTTTCTTGGTTTGACTAGCATGTTAAGGTCAATGATGTGCTTATGATAACATCTGGAAGATAGGGGAAAGATGGATAGTGATTTTCTCATGAGCTTATGGGTGTTATGCTGTAGGATTCCCATGCATCGGCTAACTGACTTGGAAATAATCACTTGATGCGAGAAGCTTGATTGATCAAATTAATATGTTTGGGTAAGGGTAACTTGCTGTCGATAATTAATTCTTTTAGTATCCTATGATGTTTTAGAATCTTAGAATGAAAGCATCAATATTCATACATGATTACATATAATTGAGAAGACTCTTTATCATGGAGCATTGCTTTTTCATGCAGTGTCGTTGTATGCTTTGCCAGCAGCTGCTCTTCTTTGATCCGTTTGTGAGACAGCAATTCTTGCTTTGATGTTATCACTGGTGAAATCTCTAGAAGTGCAATCTAAGACTTTTGATAATTTTCATCTGATAACTTGTTTATAATGTGTTTTATTGAAGCTATTAGAATCATAAATGTCATGTTTTACTTTCTCTTTCTCTCTTTTTTTTATAGTAGTTCATTCAAGAAGATGATGATGATGATGTTTCCTCTGGGTGCTGCAGTTCCGATGTCATGATACCATCACAATTTAGTTTGAGCATGTAATTGCTGAGCAATAACAGGACTCGTGATGTTTTGGACATAGTTGGGACAAGTTCATTTTGGCTTGGAGGTATTCAGTGCTAGATAAAGTGTCTGAATTTTATGTATTGAATGCCATATGATCTTAATCATTGCTTTTCACACAACCTATGTTGCCTATGTTAATACCCAACTGAAGCTGATAGAGATGCACTGGTTTACAACATCCATTAAAAATCAAGACAGGTGGTTTGTTTCATTAGTAAAATGAAAACTTTGTGTGTGATCAACTACTTATATTTAGAACAAATAATTTGCTGCCAAGCTGAGGTACAATGCTAAGATAGCGAACAGGCATGTAGGTTGAGATATTGTTGTCATTCTTCAAACTCTTTTTAGCTCCAAACAAACTTGGTTATTAAGACTTGTATTGCTGCATGCAGGGAGTAAACAACAATATCTCAACCTACATACATTTTTATTGCTCCAAACAACAATAGTGATGCATACATCATGCAGGGAATAAACAAAGGTCGCAGGTCCATTGTTTTCAACATCTGTTGGCAGATTATTAAATGCTGCAATTGAACCAACGGATTCATCATGTCCAGAGTCTTCACACTGAGGCCATGAGGAAGTAATGTGAAAGCTTCTCCAGTTTAACCATTGAAGATGCTAAAATCAGATAAGCAACCAATTTATCCTCATCAAGTTTTAATCACTGGCTTGTGCACTTTTCATTGTAATGATAAATTTTCATTTTGAAGGTTATGTGACATTTTGTGATGATTTTATTTTAAAAAAAAAAAAGAATTGCCAAGATTCATATATTTAAGGGCAAGATTTGCTATACGTTCCGGAAGAGAGGCCACATAAAATCGTGAGGCCAGTGAACAAAAAGAAAAGCCTGAGAGGAGCAGAGATTATAAGGTCAGACCGGACCAGGCTCAGGTGATCCCTTTATGACCGGATTGTGCACAGGTCTAATGTATTACAAGAGGGTTGTTGTTGGACGGGTACCAAACAAGGAAGAAATAATCCATGCTTGTCCAACCTAGAATGTACGCATCGTGGTGGAAGTGGATAAATTGATCTTCAGCCATTATTTTTAGCTGGATTTTGCCTCAGGATCCTTGAATCTGATGTCTTCATCGACCATGGAGGGCAAGGTGATCCTCCTTAAGATCTACAAAATGCAAGGGTCAATTTAACTAGCAAGTCTAATTACAAATCAAAAATTAAAATTTGATTTTATTTATTCTCTCTTTGCAAGTACAACGAAAATGAACTCAGGCTATGTTTCGATAATCAAGATCAGGAATAACTTGTTTGAATTTTAATTTGTACACTTTTATTGTGTTCTTTATATCACTATGGATCAGTTTGAATCTATCATATTGCATCTATTATTTCACTTTTTTGACCAAGTGACGGTACTGTGTGAAGACACCAACATTTCCTTTAAGGAAGGGGAGGTTCATCTATGAGAACCCTAATTAACAAGACCAAGGCCCCTAAAGTTCAAAACTTATACTTTTATCAGAAACTAGAGATATAACCCTTACATGATCCAAACATGTTATGTTTGATAGCTCATGCAGTGCTCTGAAAAGATTTAAGATTAAGAAGCTCAAATAAAATCTTTTGATGAGCTTATCTTGAATTATTATAAATAGTATCAAGTGAATGTAGCTCATGACATGTGGAATAGGAATAACCATAGATGAGTGCTTTTGTAACTGATGATTAGTTGATTGTATTGTTTGTGATTCTGAATGGATATATTGGATTTAAATTTGAACTTTTATCTTGTTAACGATGTAGGGATTTAAACAGAAAAAGTATGTAAAAACCTACGCTAAACTATTTAGTTTTATATTTAACAAGACTTTATGCATTTATACAAGACGCTCGAACAATATCTTTTAGTTGGCCTGTCCTAAGGATTTAGATATTCAGGGGATTTTGTAAATTAACTCAAACATCACCTGCACCTAAAAGAAAAGGTAAACTAGGAGCATTGTGGATCGGTCTTACGAAAGATTTGTTGATGCGACAAGCAAGTGGTTGATTTGTTTTCTTATTGGTTTCAGAGAATTTAGAACGTAAACAATGATCTAACCTGAAGCTTTTACGCCAGCAGTCTGCTAATTTTAGATCATTCGTAATTAAATATAGGATCATTGGGCAGGCTAGCCTTGGACTTCTAACTGCGCTCGTATCTCTACTACAACCAGGTGAATTTGAGCATTGTGAGTCGAAGGGGAAAAAGAGTGATTTTTGTCCTCAATGGTGGCAGAGTTAAAGGGAGTTGGTGGAGAGGGGAAGTTGGGCTGGGGGTGAGAAGATGAGATGGCAACTCAGCTTGTGACTAAGCCTTTTGGCAGATCAGCTGCTGGGCCAATGTAGGAGAGATGGATTAATTGTTGTAACAGCTGCGGAATGTTGCTTCAAAGAGAAGTGACGTTTCTTGGAGTTCTTCTTTTAGCTTGTGGGCAAAGAAAAAACCAATGCGAGATTCTCCTCATCAAAGCATAAATGCTCACATAACCAACGTACCTTCAAAAAGTACAACTACGTGGCCCAATATGGCTGAGAAGCTTATGTGAGATTACAAAGTTTGATGGAAAAAACTTGCTGCACTGACGAGCGTCGCAACCAATTCGTAAGGTTGATGCAGCACGACTTTTTCAAGTTTGATAGTTCTATCCAACAAGAAAGAGAGTATAAAGTATTAAGTTTTAAACCTATGAAAGCCAGAATATTTCATGGTCATTTTTTCTCTTTCCAAAATTATCTGAATGGACTGAGCCAAAAATGTGTTGCTCAACCCAATTTATACCTCTAGGACTCAATGGCACTGGACTTGATCATAATTATATAATTCCATGAACAATAATTGCCAACTTGGGTCACCCAAGGTCCCAAGGTGGCCCATTTTTTCATGTCAAGCCCCAAACTGGCTATTTTCCATGTTAGTTTTTAGATGAAATTATGTCACCCTCCAATAACATTCAGAAAAAGAAAAGGACTATTTTATAGCATCCGGGTCTTAACTCAGCATTTGGTACCTTGCTATGTACTCTTTTGGAAGAGGTCGTGAGTTCAATGTGGCATCCATACGTATTTTGTTTGCGTCCGAGACTTAACAGCTCATAATCAGGCTAAAACTGGTCCAAACTCCATCGCAAAGCCATCATGCTTTCATCAGAACGGTTGAAAAGCTGATTTAACCTGCTCATGAATGGGATGGGCATCGGGTCTTGAGCTGGCCCATCCCAAATAACTTAATTGCATTGCAAGACATGAATATTCTAATGGCTTGAAGCAAAGAATTACTTCTAGGGAGCGATGCCACACCACAGAAAGTAGATGCAAAGTAGTGGAACAAGAGATACTCCTAGAAACTTGAAGGTGACTTCGGGTTGCAAAGAGGCTTACAAATACCTCGGCCATTGCAACCGACCCTTCGGAGCTCAACCTGAGACCTAGTCTATCATAATCACATTTTTCCACGACATTCCACTCAGTTCATCCCTCATGGCAAACTTTCATTGCGTGGTGCTTCTGAGCTTTGTTCTCCTTGCATCAATGGCTGCTGCAACACAGTTCAAGGTTGGAGGCTCAAAAGGGTGGGCTGTGCCTGAGCCCAATGCCATGTCATTCAACCAATGGGCCGAGAAAAGACGGTTTCAAATTGGTGACTCACTGCGTAAGTTCATATATATAACCATTCGGTCTCAGTTCCTACTCGAATAGAAAAAATGTTATGTCGACACTGAGTATTTTTGTTAGTGTTGCAGTTTTTGTCTACCTGCCCGACCAGGACTCGGTACTTCTAGTGGATGCCAATGCATACAATAGTTGTGACGTATCGTCATCCATTGATCGGTTCAATGATGGTAACACGGTGTTTACGTTCACCCGATCAGGGCCCTTCTACTTCATCAGTGGAAACAAGGATAACTGCCAAAAGAACGAGAAGTTAGTGGTTGTGGTCCTGGCAAGCCGTGGCAATAGAACAAGCCTAGCACCTTCAATTTCACCTTTTCCATCTCCCCTGCTCCCCCTCCACCAAATGGTGCTTCTGCAAAGGCTGTGGACTTTATAAGCATACTCAGTGCTCTCCTCCTACCATTGTATCATGTTTTATAATCGTCTTGTTGAAAGCGGTCTGTGATATTTATTCATTTGGCTCTAGTGTGAAATTTATTCTTCTGGTTTGAGTGAGAAATTGTCTTGTTGAGAGTTGAGGTATGTGATATTTATTTACCTGGCTTGGGTGAGAGATCATGTAAGTCCGTTTCTATATTCACTTTTATATAAGTCTTCTGCTTTGTTCTGTTTTTATGTTCAAAAAAATCCAAGGAAAATTGTTCTGTCACCTGAGAAGGATTCCAGGTGTGATTATTTTCTATATATGAATTTGAAAGGTTTCAATTACACAGGTCAATGCTTCTGTTTTTGTGACAGTATGATTCATCTGCTGAGTAAAAACAATAAAACAGAATTTTGCTGACTACGGGGATGTGCAAAATTTTGGACCCCTCCTACAATCAGGATTTCACCTTTTTCCCATCAAATATGTTTTCCTAATTCAACCTTTCTCATAAGCCGGATTGTATTGTGCAGGATGGAATCCAATATTCCAGCAACCTGAAAGCCATAAGATTCATTTTTCTCATGTGCATTCAACAGTTCAAAACCAAAGAACTCATCTAAAGAGATCAAGTGCAAACCGTAAAAATGCCTCCAATGATAGCACAAACATTTGTAACGAAGTGTGAAAAGGATTTTGGAACTTCAGTTACCATTACCTGAAATTCAAAATAAAAATAAGTTCACAGATTTGGAATTCAGAAAATGAGAATGCAACTGTGCTATACCAACCTGCATAGGAGAAGGCTCGAAATGAAATTTGGCAACAGGAGTATGAAGACTCTGCACCAAACTACTGTGGGCCGTATACTCGTAATCCTCTAGCAATTTAAGCTCCTGAGAGGATTTCCTTGATACTATCTCAGTCTTTACTATTTGAAGGTAATGCTCAATCTGCAAAACCAAAAAGAGCGCATTTTTAAATCTCCCTTTCCAGCCTTTATTCTGAAATAGGTGTCGTACATTTAGATTGTTCCTGTTCCTTGCTATCTGACAGGTGATTATCATCGGAAACACCAACCAGTGTAAATATGAAGTCAATATTTCACTTCCTGTCCAACTCATCTTGAATAAGATATAGTTTGCTGTTCATGCGGCTAATGCTAAACAGGAAATTGACTTCTGATAATATGATGGATCATCACAATGTATAAAATTTAAGTATTTAGAAATGGTTGCAAGACTTACAGTGACACTTGCATTAACATCATCAGCATGATTAGTCATGTATGCATGACCTGCTAACTGATCATGTCTTCCACCAAGATAAGGTGTAATCCTCTTTATTTCAGACAGCATCCCTAGGGAGAGCTTCTTACCAAATGAAAATTGTGAAATGACATGCGAGATATTTATTTGGGACGCATCAAAGGAGTGTGCCCTAGAGCGGGCAGAGATGATAAGGTTGCCTGGAACCTGCATAATCAGGAGATAGAAAAAATTTACATTAAATCAAAACAAAAGTAAAATCCATGATTTATCAGCTTCATCACAGATATATTCAAGACAACCAAAACTTTAAATTTATATTGAAACAGATGGTGATACCCAGATAAACATAAACCAACAAACTTCACTCAAGTACTTCCAGCAGGATTTATTTATCTCATTTCATCATCTGATCCTTTATCCATGTCACTTTTCGGTATATGTCCTCTTCCAACATCCAGTAACCATAGACCAATTCCCTCTTCAGACAAGAGCCGTTCAAAGGCATTTCGCTGTAGCTTTGGAAATGATAAAAGAACTGACAAATTATTTAGGCTTCAGAGAATATTTATTACTGCTTTGGAAAGCAGAGAAGACTGAAATTAAAGACTCAGCGTATGAGGGAGATCATACACTGGTATGGAATAATAGGACAGCAAAAACAAGGTGTGCAATAGTAATGGTGGTGGAACTTCAAAAATTCTAAATATCGGTTGGTCAGGTCAATATGCATGCATGACTATTGACTTGTCAATTGGTGGTGTGAAGACTGCTTTCCATAATGTTGATGCATCATCTGTGCTACGACATTGTGGACTCACGATCTCCAGTAACTGGTTTGTTGTACTCCTTTGTTTAATGACTGGACATGTAGCAAATGTAGCAAAGTCGGGAAGACCTATATAACACAAGTGCTGACCAATAACATGGTGTGAAGAGCTGATGAGAAGAAAGAACACATTTCTACAAAACCAATGCTATCAATCTTATGCAGAAAATATCACAAAAAGGCAGATGGCTAACATCATTCTAGATTTTGATCTCATTAAATCAAACAGGTAAATAGTCTCCAATTTACTCCACCCACCAAAATTTACCTCCTCCTGTCCTTGTTGTGGCCTCCAAATCCAATAACTTAATCCATAGAGATTGATCGTATTAGGTACTCCAGCAATCTCATTCTTGATACATTTAACATAATCTGAAATCCTGCTCTCATCCTTTATTTTTGTTGGTTACTATATATCTTTCACATCCTCTTTTGAGCTTGAGAAAGCAAAAACACAATAACAATTGGCTATAGCACACCTAAGTCAAATGTATACAGCAGAAGGAAAAAATTTAACTTAACCAGGCATAATTTCTAGTTTTGCCAAATCATTGCACTTGGTCTTCCAGATAACAAATTAATTGTCATTCTTCCCATTCCTAGAACAGTTTTTATCACAAAAAGCAACAGTTGCATAAACAAGATGCCAATCCATGACATCTTTGTACAGCACCTGTGCTGAGCTGAACCATTGGTTTTCTCAGAGAAAACAACATCCTACATACATGAGAAAAGGTTTGATGGTTCTAGTCATATTTATGAGAACATCTAAGTTAAGAAATATCACAATGCGTCATTTACTAAATATTCTGGCAAATATTATATTCTTATCTTTTCTGAAATTATTTCCCAAACAGCCCATAGTACTTTTTCTAAGAAAACTCTGGAAGATTCTGCAAACTCAAAATAGTGAATGAATTCAGTGCAGAAGTTTAATTTACCTTTTTGACACGCACAAAACCTTCTACTCTACATCCACTAGTTAATGGTGCAGGCCGTTTTGCTGCATCAATTGTTTTCTCAGATTTGTCCTCCAATGCCTGTTTATGGGACTCCTTTGGAACAGGTGCAACCAGAGATTCCATTGCCTAAAATAGTAACTCCAAACAAGCAGTTAAACAAGTATCAGGGCTAGCCAATAAAGTGAAAATGTATATGCCTAACTCTCATGATAGCCTCATACATCCAATTTAAATTCAAAAAATAAACATACCGCAACTAAACTTTGTGTGTCCCGTTCTCCATAATAAGATTCATGGTCATGGTGTCCATGATTTTCCCTGTGGTACATGATATAATGATGACAATTATTGAACTAAACAACAATTAAGATATAATAAAGAGACTCTTTTAACACTTCAGAATACTATTTGATAGCCCAAGAAATTGGAAGACAGCAGAAACTAGTAGAAAGCATCAACAGATGATAATTCAGCCTCATAGAAAATGCAGTGCATGAAATTTTACAAACATGAATATCAATGATTTAAAAGTAACTACGGCAAAATTAGGCATATTAAAAGTATTAAAGATAAAACAAGCTTGCAGGCAATATTGCTTATGCATGAAACTCACAAGACAAAGTTGCCCATAACATTTTGTGCTTTACTTGGTGCTTACTTTTTTCTCCCTCTATATATGTGCAACAGGATTTCTTCAATAACTATGTTGCACAAAAAGAAGGCTCACATAGAAGAATACTAGAAAACAGTTGCTTTTGGAGCCATAGGAGTTTTGGAAGCAGAGGTGAGGTTTTTCAAGAAGGAAAAAATATCTTAGTCTAGATATTTCTCCATTTAAGGGATCAAAGTAGATGGTTGTGCTAAAGGAGGGTAAAAAAGAAGTAGAATCTGGACGTATGCTTAACACTGATAATTCAATGTATGAAGAAAACCAAATAATTCAATGTTGAACCTTTCTTATTTTCAGGAGACCTATAAAGTGAATACCTTTCAGGAAATAATGATATAAAATCAATAAGAAATATGAAGAGTAGTTTAAAATTTAAAATAACAAACAGCAATAGGATATATTGGCATCTTCAATATTTCTGAAGTTTGAACTTATAATAGGTGGCATTAAAGGGTTCTCAGAAGGGTTGCTTGGAAAGTCGTGTAGATGTGAACTGAAATTTCTATTTAAAGGAGAACAAACAAGCAAAAAACTACATGCTGTTAGATTAATAATCATCAAAAGAAATGGTAGGTTCCGCCTAATGTCATGCTTACTTAATATCACTCCCTCTGCGGAAAATGCGAATAGATGGGTAGCCCTGGACATGATGCCTGCACAGATTTCAAATAGCCAAATCATATTCAATCTTCAGCAAGAAGAACACCACCACCAAATTTATAAAACAACTTACAAAGAAATGGCAACAATAACATGCTAATGATTGTGTATTACATTGTCCAACTTTTATTCATACAATGCATGGAACAAAAATCATTGATTAAAAAATTTTCCCTGATCAAGGAGATCAAATAATTCCAGAATTCTACAATGGGATGAAACGTAGAAGACCTTTTTTTAAAGAATCCTTTAATGTGATTCTTATCTTCCTATTTCATAGTTTCTTTTTAAACTACTATCTTACCATCTCTCTTGCTATTTGTGTTATTTCATTTATTCTCTTCTCCTCTACTCTTTCTTTCTTCTGCAAATTTTTGTTTCATCTTCCTCTGAACATTCTAAATTAAATTCATTTTTTTAGAAAATCAAAAATGCTAATTCAACCACAATTAATAGATAAATTTGTACTAAATATTTCCATTGGTATTAAATCAGATTTCAGTATTTCCTTCAAAATGGGGTCGGATGATTTTCCTTTGTGTGTATCTATGTATGTGGGTTCATAAGAGAAATGATCTCTATATGGAGATCTAATGCATGAGAAAACAACAACTAATTAGAATTGGCTACATGAATCCTCCCTCCATTCTACTAAGTTAAAAGTCATTTTCTAAAAGATGGAAAGATATTAAATCTTTCTTTATTGCCCTCCTCATGTAGCATCAAATCATTTCTTCACGTCTCTTTCTTTCTACATGCATCAAATCATTTCTTCACATCGGTACATCCCTAGGTCGATATTGCAAATGTCTAAACCATCTAAGTCATCCTCTCAATTTGTCCCCAATTGGTATTACCTCTATCATTTTACAAATAATTTCATTTCTTATTCTATCTTTTCTAGTATAACCATACATCCATCTCAGCATTTTCATTTTAGCTGCATTCATCTTGCATATATATAATTTTCTAACTGTTCAACATTCCATACTGTAAAGCATGATGGGTCTTATGGCTATCTTATAATTTTTTTCCTAAATTCAGCAGGTATTCTATGCTTATATAATATTTAGTTATATACTTCTTCATTTTATCCAGCCTACTTTAATCCTATAGGTAACAACATCATCAATCTCTATTTTCTTATGAATAATCAATCCTAAATATCGAAAATAATCATTTTTAAAAATGTATGACCCTCAATTTTTACTTTACATTTATTTTTATCTATAATTGTACTAAAATTATATTTAATGTATTCTATCTTTATCCTACTTAACCTCAAATCTTTAGATCTTAATTCATTTTATCTATAATTCCAGCTTATTATTAACTTTAGTCTTAGTTCAATATACTAATACCATATCATCTGTAAATAACACGAAACCTAAAATATCATCATGAATATGGCTAGTAAGTTCATCCATAAATAATATAAATAAATAAGGACTAAAATTAGATTTCTAATCTAAATCTACTGTAATTGAAAATTCACTAATATTACTACTAATAATTCTTACAATAGTAACTATATTGAGTGAGCAAGAGAAACAAATTTTTATAGGAAGACTTGATTTTACCAATCAAATGTTTCAAGTTAGTCACACTATGTAACATGTTGCACAATAAAATACATTTATCTCAAAATTGGCATTTCACTTTTTCCTTTTTTCTTGAATGTTCTAGCTTAGATTAAGCAGCTTGACAATTGTTATTTCAAAGTATGGTTAAATTTGTAAGCATAACTTTATGACCATTGTTAGTCTTTTTTGACATAAAATTCTAGGTTTCCTATCTAAACATTGATAAAAAAAATATCACTAGATTGAAGAGTTAGTTTGATTTTATGTCATATGGTGAAAACCCCCTTCACAAGGTTAATGGCACGAGTCTATATATCCTGTATAGGCCCCTGTCAATGACAATCAGCTTGTGTTAGCCTATACTTCTTCACATCACCTTAATGCACAAATCAGTATGGTGTGGTAACCCATTAGACAAACATTGATAAAATTTATGCATCTAATAAACACAACGAAAATCAAACATAAAATTTTTATAAAAATAATTAATTATGAAACAATAAAAATGGAAAAAAAACTGTAAGTTCATACAAAAATACGAGTTCCTTGTCGTCGTCAAAAATCTAGCTACCCTATATGCTAGCTTGAGGACTAGAATGCATTCATTAGCAGCAGGATGCTCACATTGTATTTATCAGCAATAAGGCATGTCTAATGGAAAAACAAAAATACTTTAAAAATTGTATGCTTCCCACTAGAAAAGCCATGAGTAATCTAATTACCTAAATGCCAAAGAGTAGCTTTACTAGAATACTGATGGTGTCTCTTGCTAAGTCATATATAATTTCATGCTGCTGCACATGAAGTGTTGGTATGGCATCATCATGCTATAACATGGAAAATGTGAACTGCCAACCCCTTAATGGCATGAGCATGATATGTGATGTTCCAACATCTGAAAGCACTTAGGTGGTGCATCTAGCAAATTATCAGCACAGTAGATGGAAAAGAGTTTCCAAGCCTTTAGTACACAAAAAAAGCTCCTTCCTTGAGGCAATTGCTAGCAATGGAACATAGGGCCTGCAGCAAACTTTTGCACGCAGGGTCCCTTAAATGCATCCCAAACTGATCATGTCATCACTTCTCCAATAACATAGGAGAGGCATGACAGCATACAGGCAGACAAGCACAGTCACCAGTGATGGTAAATTAAACACCTATGTTGAAACCTGTATACAAGAGGGATCTGAATCTAAGCTTTGTCAGGCACTTTATTCAGACTCAAATTTATAACACTAATAAACTCATCAGCAACTTTAAAACCTAGAGATCTCAGCAAGTTTATTATAAATAGGCTACTTTATCAGGAGTAGAAGTGAAATGGATTTGGCATAGCAAGGGCTTCAAATCAAAAGATTGATCACCATTCACTAGCTGCATCATTGTGTGATTGTTTTGGATCTTTCCTCGGTCAAATCATATAAAGAACACCACATCCAGCTGTACAACATTTATTTTCTCTTCAGATTTACAAACCTCTCTTTGCTGTGGCATGAGGCCAATAAATCAAGGTTTTAAACCCTATTGGATGGGGCTGTCCCGATTTTTCCATGAGACAGGATGGTGGAACACACCACCATCCAATCCCATTCCGACACTTGAGGCACGGAGTATCCTAAGATGTTCTGATTGGAATAGTGGGACAATGGTGGGATGGGACTGACAGGACAGACAGAACAGCAACCCATCCCAGCGTCCCTTGTGATGTCCCGGCAGGACCTGAAACCCTGAGGTAAGTTACCTCAACAATGCTGCACCTTTTCATCAGCAATCTCTAATTTATGGAAATAACCTTTCTCTTGCATTAACCATGGTAATACTAGGAGAGGAGGCCTCTACTTAGGCATTAAGTAACTGGTTTCTTAGGCAAGGTTGGCGTTTCCAACAAGGCAAATGCGTTAAAAGGAGTCCTGCTCATATGCCATTCAATTACCTTCTGTGCTTCGCTTTGTTAAATCTGAATTCCCTTACCTTTTTGCTATTAGAAAAGTATGCTGACAAAACCTTTTTGGCACTCAAGCACATGCAGAGAAACTACTTGATGAGAATCACGAGTGGATGAAATCACCCACTGCCATGGCAACTGAAGCAATTTAATGGTTTCCCTTGGGCACAGCAAGGACCAAGGCATTGCATGCTGGCAGTATGCTAGCCTCACGGTTGCACCAGACATGCCATATTATGCAGTGTTATGCAAGTGCTCATGCAAAAGCACCACATCACACCAAACACTGGCATGCAGCTGCTTTCATCCTAGCGCTACAAACCTGTAAACCATTGTGAATCTGGCATGGTTTATATTATACTGCACCACCAATGCTGAGCAGCACTTCAATCTACAAGTCAGAGTAGCATATTCTATCCTTATTTTAGGACATCTAATTCCACCTAGCTTTATCTCCTACTTTAATTCTAATCTCTCACCTCCAAAGAATCTTTATGACGTGGTGATTGCTGATGAGTGGCATGCCATTTGCAGTTTAACATTGCACAAGACATCTTCCATGCTTAGGTCTCAGCAGTCCACACTCCATATTGCTTGCCACATCAATTTTCAGACTAGAAGAATAGCATTACCTTTAGGGAAAGTTTGGCAATCCAAATGAGACTGCCATGGTAATCTTAGATCACTGGTGATCCTTATCCTGTGATATAATATCCGATGATCTAAGATCATCATGTTTGATAATGCTGTCTCAGTACTTAAAAATCCTAATTATTCATAATTAACATATTTGGCATGCTATTAGAATCCAATATCACTAATCGTGTAATACTAAAACTATCTTTGTTATTTTTTGCAACTACCATAATGCTTTATTATTTTATATTAATAAATTATAATATCATTATATTATATTACATATTATTGTACTTGCACTATATTTTATTATAATATAATACATAAGGATTTTTTTTGGACATCCATTTTCTTATGAATAAAAAGCATTTTAGTTCCAAATCTTAGTCCAAGATCACTGCCCAAATATAGATTTGGATGCCTGATAAGTACATAAATACTAACCATAAAAGTATTAATTTATAGATCAAATTATTGTTATTCTTTTAAATTTGATGCTTTTATGTAATATTTTCAGGAAAAGACACTGCCAACTCGAAGAGCTTGATTTTAAGAGTCCAACGGTATAAATGGCACTCAAATCGGACTTGAAAGGAGATCAAAATGAATTTTTCAAGATTTAACCTGGGAATTGCATGAAATTTAAAGCAGACACGGATAAGAGAAAATTGTGTGATATTTTTAAGGCTGCGGTTTGAACTTTGAAAGGAACAAATTTATCTGCGGAGATAAGGCGAGCATTAACGCGGATTACACACGGAGTCGACGCATCTTCCTTCCTTATAAAAGAACACCATCAAAGCAACTTGAGGAATCATCCAATAATTCTTTCACACACACACCCCCCCCCCCCCCCCCCGAGTTCTTCTCTTGGTTCCGCCCCTCTTATTTCTATTTCCTCCACTCCATAACCCAAATCTTTCCATACATTCTCCTTTCACTAGTCATCATACCTTCCATACTCAACCATCTTTCTATCTCAGGAAGCGGATCTGTGAAGCAGGAAGCGGATTTGCGAAAGCAGTAAGCAGGAAACGGATTTGTAGATCCATCGTCTCAGAAAGTAGAAGTAGATTATATTTTTTTATTTTTTTTATGTAATCTTTTGGATGCTATGAAATAAAGTATTTATTATTTATGTTTACCTTTTATTGAATGTTCTTCAAGTGAAAAATAATTTTTGACTGATCTATTCTTTAAAAAGGACAGGCCGTGATCTATGAGTACGGGCCCGTATTCTAATTAAGATAGATTATATCTTAGTTATTTTCACAACCAATCGTCTGCTTATTTAAATATTTAATTGCATAAATTTATTTCAAGATAACTACTCAAAGTCCCTATGGATTCGACTCCTTACTTTCGCTACTCTACCTAAGATTAGTGGAATTAAGGTGTTTAAATCGTTGCGCTACGACACGCATCAATGCCCACCCTAAAGGATGGGTTTGAGACCATATTTTTACTAATTCTAAAGGTGGGGATGATTTGGGTTCAATGCCATGTAGGATCTTTGGCGTGTAACTAAACACAGTAACCTCATCACCTTCACCAAAATCACCGGTGACCCTGGATAAATCAACCCATATCAAACGCCTCCTTATTTTCCCTGCATCTTTCCAGATAACAAGCTATTTATGTGGGAGTAAAATGTTCTATATCTACAAAAATAGGCTGTCACAAAACACGGTTTAGGAATGATTTGGATAAGGGAAATATATATATAGAGAATTTCCTATGAATTTGGAAAGAAGTTCAATAACTGAAAACTAGAGAAAGAATCAGCTGAAGTAAAGAATATAAGATTGTAGGTTTCATATTCCAAGACAGTACCACCAATACCATACCATTCTGATGGAAAAGTGGCACAAGTATAACCATAGAGATGTCACAATTCATTGGACCAATACATCACAAAAGTACTAGTCTGTATTGGTCGACATTGACAGTACTGTACCAACCATACTGGTCAGTACAAGCTACTTTTCAATATTTTTAATTCCCCAGTCTCTATACATGTCAGCCATTGTTGTACCTTACCATTCCAATGAAAAATCACAACATGATTCAGGTTATATTTATATATTGATTCATGTAAAAGTAAGCCAATAGGGTCCGGGTCCAACAACTAGCACCCCTTTAGCACATACACAGGAGAATTTTCATGTCCCAACTCAAATGGTAGTATACCAATTCATTTCTCAGAAAAAGGAAAAGAAAAAAAAAAACAAGTGAAAGACGCAACAACAATAAGGGACAGCCAAGGGAATAAAATGCCACTGCCAGGACAGCATTTTTAAATTTGTAATGCATGAATTGTTTCTAAAATTAGTCGTCAAAAATTCATCCATGAAACATGAAATTTATCACAAACTAAGTGATTCCAGATTAAGAAATACACAAAAGAATTTGAAGAATCATTCAGCCAAGAAATAACATCATGAATGATCCAAAACTTTTTCAATGTTTTGACAATATTGGTAAAGTGGAAAAGATGAGGACCGTGCAAGTAGAGTTCCGAATGTAAGAATGAATGCAAAACAGTTAAACATACTCAGCTCACATTGTGGAGATAAAATGCCAATTAGCACCTCTGTCTAGAGACCGATGATACTCAGTCAAGTAGAAGGATATACATTCAATATCACATTTCAACGGGACACATCCTCCAAAGCATAGGACAAGATACAGAAGAAACTATCCAATGGAGTACACTGAGACACTATTAAATGATATGAAAAGGCTGAGTTAAATGCCTTAAGTTAAATAAAATAAACGGAGGCAACAAGGGCAAGTTGAAATATATTCATCTTCTCAAAAATGTGGACCCAATAAGAAGAGACATCTAAAGGAAACACAGTATTGGTATCAGTATTCAGACACTGAAGTGAGTGACACATTTAATTCCATGCAGACAAATGCAGCCTTACATTTTGCAAAGGGATTGTCATACTCCTCAATCACATCTTCAAATGTATCCCAAGTTGTGATTATGCTCTTCTTTAGGAATCCAAAATTCCATCATCTATGTTATTTATACCTTTTAACATTTGGAAACACAATACAAAATTTTGATGCTTTGCAACATTCGCAGGCAAGGGATGAGGATTTTGCCCATTACAAACATTGAGTCATCTAGGCTTGACTTTAGACAAGAATATATGGTGCAATTTCATCTAGCTAATCCAAAGAGCATAAACCCATTCTGATTATCTCCAATTAAAGCCTTTCCCTAAGGAAGAATCACATTTTGACCTTCACCATCAATTTAACAAAAGGTTAAACATCAAGTAGGCTTCAAGTTTCAAGTTTAACTTCACTGCTCTTGCTAATTATGATGAGTACAAAACAGTATTCCAGGTTACATAACTGCACTTTTGTGGATTCATCAGCGTCATATTTAAACAAAAAAAAAGGTAATGCTGACAAGTTTTATGGATGTTGCATTGGTTGATTCATTGCAAGTAATAGCAGAAATAGGTCCTCCCAATCATTATGCATTTCTAAACACTCAAAGCCCATGGAATACTTAAAAGTTAGAACACCATAACCTACATGTATAAACACCCTAACCTACAGACATGCTCATGCAAGATAAATGGTAACGAAGCTTATCTCTCTATATCTAATAAGATAAATAATATAAGTATACCTAAGGAATGGTGATAGAACTTCATGTCATTGCAAATTGATGAAGGAAAGAATTGCAAGATGTCAACCAAGCATTCAATTTACATGGAATTAATGTCGCAATGAGTAAACACTGACATGGAAAATACCTCCTGCACAGTTCAGCTTCTTCAGTACAATCAACCTTTCCCAAGAGAATTCGCCCATCCATTTCAGGATCATATCTGGAGATAAATACAAAGATAAACACACACAAAAGTCAGACAAATTTCTTCCCCAAAACTAGGTAAACAATATTCAGTTTAAAAAAGAGAGGAATAAAAAAGCAGATTGCTGAATACCTTTCTCTCATTATTTTAGCAGTCCTCTCCCATGATGGTTTCTGGAGCAAGTTATCAAAATTTCAAAAAACCAAACTTGCAAGTGAATACACCTCAATATTTATTTCCCAATGAATTTTTTTCCCTTTGATAACTATCTTGCAGTAAATATTGGCACTTCTGAGATGCATAACACAAATATGAGCAATTAACAAGGTGTCTAGACATAAGAATTCAGTCAAGCGCATTGACTTCTATTTATTTATGCTCCAGGAAATCAAATGAACAAGCAGCACGGACACCCATGCATAGGGAAAGATAAGAGGAAAGTTGGATTAGAGATACTGTCAGTTTCTGGACTTTTATGGGGGTGAATAATTGCCATAATTTCATTAACCACAATTGAAGGGTTTTAACTCAATTGGATGGTGCTTGTTCCCTAATTGGAACCAAGAGGACTGATGTGTAAAGAAAATCATTAAGAAAAACCAGAAAAACTAAGCCCCAACCTGTAACTATAAATTTACTTTTGCCTTTGTATAACCAAATTTTCCCATCTCCACACAGGATAATGATACAAATGGAAGAGTTCCATAATTGTAATAGAAATATTGAGCCACAACACCAGCTTTGGAAACACTTTGCAATCATGAACCTGCACCCCTTCCTAAGTCAAGAATTACAACCCCCCCCCCCCCCCCCAAAAAAAAAAAAAAAAACAAAAAAAAAGGGGGTAACCAAGCAGTAAAGAGATGAAGCAAACAGCAATGCTTTGTCTAACAGTGAGACACATAATTGTTGTACCGACATAGGCCATGAAATGCTGCTAATCAGTAGCAGAAAGCAGAATTAGAAACCAAATGCAATGATAAGCATGCAGGTATCTTTCCACATGATTGCATTGAGAGCCTAGCTATAGGATCAAAACAGATCTCATTTTGAAGATTGGTTTTCATGTTCAATCTCCTCATATGACATGCAAATTTGGTGAGTTACAAGAATTTTGAGGCTGATAATATAACTCCAGCACCAGGTGTTTTACACTACACTGATCATTGAGCTGGTGGTATTACCATCGTTGCCTAATAAGGAGATTAGAAAAGTGACTCATATACAAGGTTTTAAATCTTGTGGGGCAAAGATGTTCTAATTTTTTCACAAAATGACCCACCTACGGCCCATCCCATCTCGATCCCCAACCCAAGCATCTCAATATTTGCTTGCGATACTTTTTTTTTTCTTTTAAAAAAATATTTATAAATATTTAGAATTTTATTTGATTTTTAAATGTATTTAAACTTCAAAGTTATATTTTTATGATAAATTAGATATACTTAAAATTAACACTATAATGATTGAGACAGAATGGGACAGCTGAAACAGCCCCCATCCCATTATGACTTTAATCACTGCTCATACATGACATTCTAAGGATGCTAGCATCAATTTATCTGCCTTGCTTCTAATTTATGATAAATAGCAGGATTCCACTACCGACAACAGTTAAGGAGCAAGCATGCCTTTCTCAATGGTAAACAATTTAACTTTTATTTGAAAAAATAAATTATATCCATTTTTAGTTTAAAACAAGGTAACGAACACATGATTCAGATATAGACAATTCAGTTCTAGTATTATAAAAATTTTTGACAATTTATGAACCATGCGATCATGTATTGGAGAAGTTTGCTTAAGTGCTAAACAGAGTTAAGGTAATGATAGTTTGCTAGCGACAGAACTATGCTGCACATGGGTCAGCCCATGGGCCTTATTTTAAGGTTGGGCCATCAGGCCAGTCCAAATGAAACTATAGGATACTCTTGGACCAGATTTAGAAGTTTAAATGACTGGCCTAATGTCATCCAACAAGTAGATCATACAAGTGATTTAAAAAGCAGTGATATGTGATTTGAGGTGACCATATATATATATATATATATATATATATATATATATATATATATAAACTATGTGTTATATTAACTTTAGAACAATTATGACTTTTTGCAATTTTTTATTGAGGATAAAGTAACAAACCACTTAAAAACTGCGTAAGGACTCAGTTTTCATACTGAGTCTCTTCAAAAATTTGCTCTCACCATCACTCGTATCTCACGAGGTTCACAGAATCAATCGCTATTAACAAATAAAACCCCCAAAAAGATAGCATGGTCAGGTTGCAATTATGGATATAATAATGATGCTCGTTTGGCTAAATTGGAAGTGAACATGATTTTCATAGACAGGCTTGGGAGTTCTAAATATCCTATGGTCCAGGGTTGGTCACATCTACCATCTAACACACAGCTTGGGTCGTAAATCTTGGGATGGTCCTAGACAAGCTCCGGTTCAGCCTTAACTTAAAGATGTCAGGTCCATGAAGAATTTGTTCCTTGTTAAAGGATGAAGCTACCATCACAATGCTGACATTTACATTCCTCACGATAACATGGAATAAAGGTATAACAAGACATTTAAACTGATGCGCTGCAACACTAATAATGCAAACATTACCAAGCGATTGCTCCAATAACACCAAGGTGCATAAAAATTGACAACCAAAATGGGATACCTGTAAAAGAGATTCTTAAAGTCAGATATGAGGAGATCGCTCATGAAATACAGTAATTAACTATAAAATTGTTATGCTCCTGCAATGCTATGCACTGCACATGAGTTTTCATATCATAGGCCCCATAAGTTATCAAAATTTATAATAAAACATAGACAAACAATTATGTAGATGGTGCTCTGCTACAATTTTACGCATTCAACAGTATATTTCTCAGAAAGCAGAAGTTTCGAGATGCAAGAAAAGCATTAACCTAATAGCAAGGACAACCTCCTAATATACATATAAGAAAAAATGTATTAAGTATCTAGTTATGTATTCATGAATTCATATATGTAAGAGAAAAGAAAATTACTATAATTAAAGCTTGAATTGTAGAGTAAAAACCACCTTTTGCTAATTAAATAAACAACTCCCACTATTAATCTTTTTTTTTTGACAGGGCATCTCCCACTATTAATCATAATTGGTAAGATCTAAGATGGACACTTCAGTAAGGCTAGTGTGTCAAAACATATGGTGCAACATACGAATTAACAATCCACGTCATTGAACTTGATGTAGACAACTGAAAAAGCTAAAATTTAGTAGGTTTGGATGTTTTGAAGCCATAAAGCAAATCAAATGAGCATATCGCATCTCCAAATGACAACCTGCATTAGTTAGAATTCTCCAAAATGTTTAGTTTTTACAGTTAAGCATAAGAAATTTGTGCTTATGTTTTGTGATATGGATTTTTAAATGGAATGGCTAGTCAATTATGTAATCAAATATCAATTCTCTCTGCATCTCTCGATATAAATAGAATGCGTTGTCACATGCTCATGCACATCTTTTGAATGTATGTTTATTTGGAAGCAAGGTTCCAAACATCAAGGTACAAAGGCATAATTTCAACAGGTCAGTATAGTAAGTGTGATACTGCATACTGTACCAGCACATTGCATCGGTCAGCACTACTTGAATCAGCCAATACACACTTGGTACGGTCTATTCTGGCTTCCAAAATTTCCCTTTTTTTCCATTTTTTTTTGTGCCATTGTCTAAATGCCCAATTTACGCACAAAAATAGTAAGCGTATTTATTTAAATGCCCTAATGATCCTCTTTGTGTGTGCTGAAGCTTTTCTAACACTATGACTTTTTTTTGTGTTTGATAACCATAATTTCACATAACACATTATAAAGAATGCATTGACAACTATAAATGTCCATTAACAATTGAAGATTGTGAACTAATGTAGAACACTGAATATTGTGGAGATGGAAGATTATATTACTAGCCCTAATTTGACAAATGAACAAAGAATGCATTGAACATATCCTAAAGAAACAATGACCATGTTGTTGACCATGTTCTAGCCTCTAGCTGACATTTTTACAGCAATCCCAGTTGCAAAGGCAAAAATCATCATTGGGAGAACCTTCCCACGGCCTCCCACTGCAGCACTCACCTTCAAATAATGGGGAAAAAGCCAAAAAAACCTTTAGAGGGAATCTTGCTCGATGAAATGGGACTGGGCAGTCCAAGCTTGATATGGCACAACCAGGACTGTTTAGACCTGTTTCACCAAACCAAGGCATATTGAACACCTTTGTATCAGCATCCAGCCAGCAAAGGGCCCATATAGCTGGTGTTTTAAACCATGGTTTGAAGGTAAAATATCTGACTATTGAACTGAGATTTGAATCAAAGAGATTAAATATAAAGAA
The DNA here is from genome assembly GCA_900491605.1 of Calamus simplicifolius. Classification (NCBI taxonomy): domain Eukaryota; kingdom Viridiplantae; phylum Streptophyta; class Magnoliopsida; order Arecales; family Arecaceae; genus Calamus; species Calamus simplicifolius. The sequence continues at coordinate 1,653,298 of UESW01003854.1, read as the reverse complement.
ATGAGACTAACAAAAAATAAATAAATAAATGAAAACACCAACTATATTTTATACAAAGTCAGTCCCAAGCCAAGATAAACAAGGGTTGCCGAGATAAACAAGGGCTGTGATAGGTTGGCAGCTAGTATAAAACATCCTATGATCATAAATCAATAGAGAAAATCATTGGAACGTTCCCTACTTGAAATATGCTATATAGAGCCCCATGTGCAGTGACAAGAGAATAAGGATTAATTTGTACACTCCACAGAAGCAACAGGCTAAATAGCTGCTCAAATGTGGTGAGAAGTAGGCAAGGGATCTCATACTTTAATGAATGGATGTGGATAAATAAGTTAGTTCAGAGAGAGAGAGAGAGAGAGAGAGAGAGATACACTTAGCAACATAGAAAATAAGGTTGTTGACAAGAAAATTAATAGAGATAATAGGTACAGACTTATTAGCAACATAGAAAATAAGGTTGTTGACAAGAAAATTAATAGAGATAATAGGTACAATAGTTGGGATGAGACTTAACACATCTTTCTTAAAAGAAATTAAGTGGTAGGAGAAAAAGCAAAAAAAGTTAATAAGTTATAGAGTTTGGTATAGAGGAAAAGATAAGGGTATAAATGGAGTAAAAATTATTATAGCTTTGAGTTTAAAAGATAAGGATGTAGATATTAAGAGAGTAAGAGATAGAATGATCTTAATTATATTAATATTAAAAGAGAAGTTTATTAATGCTCTTCAAGTATGATTAGATGATGCTACAAAGCAACCCTTTTGGAAGGATATGCCTGGAACGATTTAAAAGTTTTTTAATATAGAAGATATTTATTGGAAAAGATTTAAATGGACATGTGGGAAAATATAATGATGACTTTGAAAAGGATACATTGAGTTTACCATCAAAGATTGAAATGAAGGAAAAATCATTTTAGAGTTCGTAATAATATCTAACTTGGCATTAGCTAATAATATTCTCAATAACTTTTAAAAGTGGGTATAATACCAATCAAATAAATTTCTGTCTTATTACAAAGATGGGTCAAGTTTTGGATAAAGATTGTTAGCTTGTATTAGATGAGAGTTTAACCGCCTAACAAAAATTGATATTTCTGGATGTATATATTAGAAGACAATAGAGAACTGAATAATATAGTTACCCAAAAGTTAAGTTGTGAAATTTGAAAGAAGAAAAACAAATAGCTCATAAAAATGGAATATTGAAGGAAAATATAGCACAGATGGGAAAATCAATACCATATGAGAAAAGATGGTGAACACTATTAAACAAATTGCTATAAAGGTGTTAGGAAAATCAAAGGAACAAAATCATCTACCAAAAAAAACCTTAGTGATGGAATAAGAAAGTTCAATTAATGGTTCAGACTAAAAGAGAGTACTATAAAATACAACCTAAATATACAAATAGTGAAGTACATAAAGAGCTATAAGATATTTAAAAAGACAGTTAAGAAGACAATATAAAAGATTTTATCGAAGATATATGAAGAATTATATCGCAAATTAAAAACTAAAGATGAAGAAAAAAAATATCAAAGATAAAGATTTAACTTGGGTTAAATTCACCAAAAATAAAAATCCAAAAAAAATTTAATGGAGGATGGTATCTAAGAAAAATGACAAAAATATTTTAATGAATTATTCGATAAAACTCTTATAGATGATTTAAAATACCTTAGTAGTTTTATTGAATATATAAATGTTAAATATACACAATTAAAATATATAACATAAAAGAGATCATGAGAAGGATAAAAATAGAAAAAAGAATCAGACCAAACAGAATTGCTATAAAGGTTTGAAAGTGTTTAGGTAATGTGAGAGCAATTTAGCTGATTAATTTATTTAAAAAATCTTAAAGACCAAAAAAAGGTCTAATGAGTAGAAGAAGAGTATTACAATGCTGATTTATCAAAATAAAGGCAATATTCAAATTTATGTTATCATGGCATGAAGCTCATAAGCCATTATATGAAACTTTAGAAGAGGGAGAGGTGCTGATCGAAATATGATACGAAGTATTAGAGAACGAAATTGATTTTATACTATGAAGGTCAACTATGTGCCGGATGATATCAGGGCCTAAGCTTTAGAGCCAAGGCTTTAGACCATGGGAAGAGAGGGGCAGAATAGAACCTAGAGACATGTAGAGATGTTAAGATATTTAATTATCATAACAAGAATTAAATAAAATCCTGAGAGCTTAAAAAAATTGCCTTGTGATGTTCGAATGTAGACGATTATGGAGGGAAAAGGTCGTACCAAATAACCCATCAAGATCGCTGATGGATTAGTAGCCTGAGAGCAGCAGTAGCAAGGACCACCACCAAGTCCACCGGGTTAGGTGCCGCATGACAAGCATGTGGAGCACCCCTCTAATATCCATCAGGGAGGGCAGTTTGAGGTTGTGCACTTAGATGATGATGTTCATAGATTCCATTCGAGAGATAATGGTGATGCAGCATGATTTCATGGAGAGATAGCTTCATCAGCAATACAGTTTCTGGCCCAGTAGCAAATGCATACTCAGCAGCAGCAATTTCAGCAGGTGAATCCCCGGAAGGACAAACAAGTTAGTCTATCAGTTTTTAAGAAGTATGCTCCAAATCCATTTCAAGGTGTCAAAGACCCTTTAGATGCTAAGGGTTGGATGAAAGGAATGGAAAAGATCTTTGAGGCCCTGAAGTATGTTGGTTCAAACTGGGTCCTTTTACCTTCTTTTATTCTCGAAGGGGAGGCACAGGATTGGTGAAAGTCAGAGGTAGCCAAGAGAGGTAGCAGTGCCTCTCTCCTTACCTGAGATGATTTCAGATCAGCCTTCTATGAGAAGTACTTTCCTCCTGGTATTCAGCAGCAAAAGATCATAGAGTTCAATCGGTTGGAGCAGGGGAACATGACAATCTTTGAGTATCTGCAAAAATTTGAAAAACTATCTCGGTATGGTCCTACTCTAACCAGCAGTGATTTTGACAAAGCTAGAAAGTTTGAGAGTCGTACGTGGCAGAGGATCATGAGGGAGGTAAATTTTGAGCTGTCCACATATATAACAGTAGTCAACAGAACCATGACCATTGAGAAGGGTCATAATGATGCTCTATCAGAAAGGTACAGGATGTTGAAGAGGCCTATGTCTCGAGCATCAGGTCAAAGCTCATGAGGATCTTATTTTGGGGTGAAGAGGCCAACTCCATCCACTACTGTATCTGAGTCGAGTAAAGCTCTGAGCTACTTGTGGTGGCCCTCAATTTCAAAGTTCATGCCTCCAGAATGAACAGCATTGCTATCACTGCTAGAAGCCGAACCATCTTGCCTTTTAATGCCCAGACAAGCAACAGCCGAGTCACTTAGCACCGCACTCCAAGCCGCTCCTACCCAAAGGCCGAAGGCATAAAGGGGAGGGTGTTTGCTCTTCTCAGCAAGATGCCCACACATCCAACACCGCGGTTATAGGTGCCAATTCTAACTATCTTTAAATAGTTGTTTATAATTGATTGCAATACTATCTTTTGATAATTTCTTAAATTGCATTCATGATAGGTGAGATTATAGTAGCTTCTATTTCTGCTTACGCATTATTTGATCCATAGGCTACTCATTCTTTCATATCCTCTTTTGTTAAGAAGTGTATGTCTCTGAGTCTGGAATCACTAGGCCCTGATAAGGGCTTCTATACCTAGTGATGAGATTTTGGTGGACTTGATTTATCGTTCCTGGCAGATCAGTGAGGGAGGTTAGGATATGATAGCTCACTTATTGATTCCAAGGATGGTCAACTTTGATGTGATTTTGGGAATGGGTTAGTTGGTGTTCTATCATCCCTCGGTGGATTGCTTTAGGAAGCAAGTGAAATTTCAGATTTCTAGACACTAGAGTTTATCTTTAAAGGGGATAGACCTAGAAATACTCTAGGTCTAGTCTCTACTATGGATGCCCAGAGACTGATAAAGGATGTGAAGGATATTTAACAATGGTAATGGATAGCCGATAGTAGGATAGAGACATTAGCAGCATTCAAGTGGTTCAAGATTTTCAAGACGTATTTCTAGAGCATCTTCCCTATGAGCCACCAGATCGGAAGGTAGAATTCACTATTAATTTGTTACCTATAACTGGACCTGTTTCTAAAGCTCCATATAGAATGGCACATGCAGAATTAAAGGAGTTAAAGAAGTTGTTACAGGAGCTTCTGGATAAAGGATTCATCTAACCGAGTGTATCTTCTTACGGAGCTCCTGTAATGTTTGTAAAGAAGAAAGCTGGGAGTTTCCGACTGTTTATAGATTATAAGGAGTTGAAAAGGTCGCAGTTCAGAACCAGTATCCACTGCCCAAGATCAATGATCTGTTCGATCAACTACAGGGGACGCAGGTGTTTTCAAAGATATATCTACATTCTGGATACCATCAGTTGAAGATCAAGGCAGAAGACATTGCCAAGACTGCATTTTGGACTAGATAAGGGCACTATGAATTCTTGGTGATGCCCTTTGGTCTAACTAATGCCCCTGCAACTTTTATAGACATGATAAACAGAGATTTCAAGACTTAGATCTGTTTATTGTGTTATTTCATTGATGATATTCTTAACTACTCTAAGAGTCCACAAGAACATACAGAGCACTTGAGGATTGCCTTGCAAAATCCTAAAGAGTAAAAATTATATGCTAAGTTCTTGAAATGTGAGTTCTAGCTTGAGAACGTAGCATTTTGGGAGCATTCTTTTGAATTATTTCATGTAGCCGACCCCATGTAGTTGGGAAAAGGCTTAGATGAGTTGAGCTGAGTTGGGTTGAGTTGAGTCTTTTGAATTATTTCATCACCTAGAACTGAACCAGCTCTCTTCTCTTCTCTTCTTCTTCCTCTTCTTATTCCGCTTCTTCTCCATCTCATTTCATCTCCTACTCTGATTCTTGGAGCTTCATCGAACCTTACCAAAGATTGGAAGCTCGCCAACGGTAAGGGTGGAAGAAGAATATTAGAGCTTGAAGGGCTTGCATTGCCGTTGACCAACACTACCGGCGAACCAGCTCTCTTCACTTCTTTCTCTTCTTCTTCCTCTTCTTATTCCGCTTCTTCTCCATCTCATTTCATCTCCTACTCTGATTCTTGGAGCTTTATCGAACCTTACCAAAGATTGGAAGCTCGCCAACGGTAAGGGTGGAAGAAGAATATTAGAGCTTGAAGGGCTTGCATTGCCGTTGACCAACACTACCGACAACAGGGTAACCACCAGGTAATCCCTGCACTCTTTGTTCTAGCTTTTGTTTAGAGTATAGAAGTTTGAATATACAAGAGTTAAGCCAATGCTTAACTCTTGAACCTTGCCAGAGTTGTGGGCTTGGGCGGAGGCTTGCGATGAGATAGGAAATGAGAGGAGGGTGTTACTGGTGAATGACAAGCAACGAAAAATGTCAACCGAACGATTGGAATAAGTTGAACTTCATTGATGATTGAGTGAAAGCCCGATGTCGATGAGGTAAGGGTCACCATCAGCTAGACTCAACAATTTCTCCAAGGTTGGCCATGGAGAGGAAGAGATCAGCCATGGCTGATCCTGATCCAGTGGGCCAAGAAATAGGAGAGTTTCCATCATAGGATGAAAAGAAGACAATTGTACCTTCTTCATTCCATTTGATCTTAGATTTTTCTGTTCATTCAATTAGTTTGAGCCGGCTTAGATTAAGAGATGAGGCATTTAAATCTGAACCAGCTAGACCCAAATCATTTGATCTCTATCTGATTAGGTTTAGTTTTGATTCTTTTGGACTAAATAAAACCACGTCAAGCTAGCTCAAATTAATTGAACCTTGATAAATTAGGAAAGCTCTATGGGTCTAAATCAGAACCCAAAATTTGGCCCAAGTTGTGAATCAATTTCTGAAAATATTTTTTAATTAACCAGAAATTTTATTCAAGTATTGAAACAGATGCTGAAAATTAATTTATAATGTGGATTAAAATGGATTAATGCAAATTAGTGTTGGATTAACTTGATTAAGCTTTAGTTAAGGTTATTAGTGATTTTATTGTCTCTCTAAAAACCTAATCAATTCTCTAGTGATCCAAATAAGCTAAGGTAGGCCCAATTATTGGTTAGAAATGTAAATTAGTTAATGATTAATTCCAATTGAGTAAATATTAATGCATATTATAAGGTTATTAAGCAAAGGTTAGTAAGGGGCAATTTGGTAATTAGGTAGTTTAGCATTTTTTTATGATAAAAGTTATTATAAGTTATCAAATGACTTGACTAAGTTATACGGCCTACTTAAGCATGATTAGGAGTAAAGTGGTCATTTTCAAAATATGGACTAGAAGGGAAAATGATAATTTTCTTAAATTATGAATTTTAGAGAATTATTTATTTATTTATGTTAATTATAGGTGATTATTGATATGATCTAACCGAAAAAATCATTGGGATTAGTGATTTAAAGTAAGAGTTCTACACCTACTATTATGCAATATGTTTTATGTCTTGCATGCTTGCATACATCATGGTTTTATTGTTGGATTTTTCAGCATATTTTAATCGACATGATCATTTATTATGGAATTATTTATATGTGACGATATATTATTTTGGTTTTGGATAGTTTTGGCTTTGATTTGAGATTTATTAGTATGATATGTTGAGATATGTTATTTTGGATATAGTATAGTTTGGCTTTATTGGATATGAGTTGTAATGTGGACATGTGAACTAATCACTGAGATGTGTATGATTTTTACTGTTCATACGTTGTAGTTTTGTTAGTATTGGTGTGGTTCCTTACTGACCAAAACCAGCGGCACCAGAAAGGGCTCAAGAGTCGTGAGAAGCCGATATAGAATCGGTCATAATGTGGATATGATATGACTGAGTTTATTACCTTGACACTAGTATAAGAACCAACCTATGCGTGTGTATATTGGCGGGTTAGGTTGTCAGACACGAATTACTGGCATCAAATTTGTCAATATGTATTTTCAATATACAAAGTGACTTAGTCCAGTGCTGAAGTTAGTTGAATTTATGGATCTAATGTTATTATTAATATGTGGTACTAGTTCAGACGGTAATTGTGTGATTACTGACCTAAACCAGCAGAACCAAAGAAGGATTGAGTCATGAGAAGCCAATGTAGATCTAGTCATAATCTGTGGATAACATGGCTGAGTTTATTATGTTGCGGAATAGAATGAAAACCAACCTATCCATGCATATATTGCGAGGTTAAATTGTTAGACATGAACTACTGGCATGAGGTTTGACAATATGTATCAATAATATGCAAAAAATTGAGATATAGATATGTGGTTATGTTGATGAAATATGAATATGTGGTTATGTTAATGACTTTGGTGTTTATTATGATTTATATTGGTATATGAACATGGTTGGCTTAAAGGTTTTACAACTGGATTATGGATATGCTATGTTACTTTCCATAAAAATATATTTTGATATATCATTTGTTTTGGTTTTCTTGGTATATTCATGATGGTATGTATAGAATTTTTACAGAACTTTTAGCTTTTTACCCCTCCCCCCCCCCCCCCCCCCCCCCAACTACTTTGTCATAGAGGATGATGACAATGTATATCTGTTAGATCTAGATCTAAGAGTTTGAGCACCAAAAGTAAGAGTAGCATATAGTTTACTCTATCATCTGACCTTGTACCTAATATCGATATATACATTGAGATTGACATACGAGCACTTGCGTACTAGATTTAGATGGCTTAAACCTGTAAAACATAGGCCAAGGGATGTAGAACTATAAATAAGTGATTTGATACATGTAAAAAGAAAAAGGATACAGGTCAACTGAAAAAATCACAAGGAAGATAGTGAGGGAAAGGTCTTGATATGTTGATATCTTGCAAAAATATGGCTCTAAACTGAGTGGAATAAGAAAAAGGACTCTTATAGCTGACCCCAACTAATTTGAGATTAAAACTTAGCTGCTAGTGTTGTTGTATTTGAATCAACAAGATTCAATTGCGGTTGCATGCTGATTAAATGCATCACACAACCATTATGTCTAATATCATTTTAAGCATGGATAGCAATAGCTCATAACTAGAAAGATTTGCTAACCATCTTGTAAAGTGAAAGGGCATGCATTTCTTTCTCAAGTCAACATCATGATTGTGAGGCAAATTCACCTACATTCTAATGTGCTACATGTCAACATGCCGATCTCTAAGGCTTCTCAAAAGTTTAATGTCAATACCAGTATTGCACCAATACCATATCATTTCAATGGAGAAATTGTATAAGGTTCAGTACCATTATTTATAACCTTGGCCGAAGGCATTATTGCATAGACACCATATTAGTTTGCATCATATAAATGGCTACCTACTTCAATAAACAACACTGGACTGCTCGCTGCATCTGTGACAAAGATTTAGATACCAAGTAGCAAATGCAAAATCTACTGATGGATTTGGCATTCAAAAGCAACAATTATACAAATGTCACTAAGCCACAGTAAAGAATTATGATGCAACTGATAAAACTATGATACAACAGGAACTATACATTAATATGAAGAGATAAAATCGCCTACTTACTGATGTGAAAATTTGTCAAAATTATCGGCTGTTAAAGAAACTGAACTGTCACCATATTCTTCTTCATTATCATCTCCATGTCTACTGACTTTCGGGATAGGTCCTGGGTGGAATTCAGATCCTGTTGGTATTAAATTGCGATCTATTGAAAATTTGCGAACAGTTTTTGTAATATTCAACCTGTTCTGCAAATTATTGAATGTTAACTCAAGTTAATACTTAAACTAGAAGAAAGGAGAGCCCAGATAAAAATAATTAGCATCCACATTTGGTAGCTATAATAAATAAGTGTTCAAGCAAAACCATTTTACAGATGAGACTCATGAAAAAGAAAATGTGTGGCATTCTATTTTACTTTCCTTCCTAGGGTTGGTAGATATTACTTACTTAAAAAAACAACACACTCTAGAAACAGGGCTAATGAAAGTCAAAATCTCAAAGGCATGAAGAGGACTGTCTCCTGCTCTGTTGACACTATATCCAATGTTATCACAAAAATTTAGATGCTTCATGGGCTCAAATACTTTCAGCTAATTGCAATGACAATGTCTTCCTTCCAATTAATCCTTCATGTCCTTCTAACAGAGTACAATTTTAGTAAAGCAGCAAATAAAGTCTGGCCAAGCAAATACATGGTAGGCTTATTACATCAAAACACAGCAACAAAAATTTGCAAGAGACAGACATGCAGGCACTCCACATGCATGATTAATCAAATCTCATACTATGGCTATATTTCAGAGTCATCATCCAATATATGCTGGCAGTAGCAAGCACATTAGCTAGCCTAGATTGATTTTCTGCACTGAACAAAACAGGCATGCTTCCATAGCCTCGCAACAAGGCACTCCAAATGGATGCAAGACTCAATAAATTTATTTGCTCCAACTACATTAATGTGATTGTATTCAGTTCTCAGTGGCATTATAGAAGGTGCTCAAGTGCTGATGTTTATCATATCAACAGCCATCAGCAATTCAGCATTATGTAGTTGGGTGCAAGCAAAACCGAGATGATTTGCTTAAAATCAGTTTGAGTACACATTAAATGACTAATGCAGCCAACAGCATCGGTTTTTGACATGCTGGAGCTGTCATTGCAACAGTATATGATCCAACATTTTATGATTAAAAAGCTCAACATGGAATAAACTACTCCAAAGATAGCAGCAGGTGAAAGGCAGCAGCTAAATGCACATTTCTGTCCAGATATATTTGAAGCTTTAAACAGTATAAGATATGTTCGAAACTCATTAAACTCTTTTGTGTATGCTAAACTGCCACTGCCACTTTCATGTTATCACAATCCATTCCCTTGACCTGTTGATGCAGAATTACAATACCATCCACTGGTTATTTTTGATAGTAATGAACCAATCTAAGGGTCATTTTGCATGGCATCAAAAGACAATTCAACTTGTTCTACTCCGAGACCAAGAGACCTAAACCACATCTGTGATCCACACACCACTTAAAGGACCAATACACTGCCTGACTTTATCACACCAAATATGCAACTGAATGTGTATTGTAACCATATGTAGACACACAACTATTCATACAAGCGTACATGCCTTACTAGCAGGAATCTTCCATTTAGTATAGTGTACCCACTTCTGTATCTCCTTGGAACCTCATCCCTACACCCACTCTCTGAGTGTTTTCTCACTAATTTTTTTCAAGTAACCCACTTCCATGCACTGGCACAGAACATACTTCCAGTAACTAAGGTACAAGCATACACTTACATATATTTACTATAGATAGGAATACAAATTCTGCTATATATATATATATATAGAGAGAGAGAGAGAGAGAGAAGGGCCTTGGCATAACAATAAGACTGCTCCATTGTAATCTGGTGTCACAAATTTAAAACATGAAAACAGTCTCTCTATATGTAAGGACAAGGTATGTGTACCTATGACTCTCTTTGAACCCCATGGTGGCAAGAGCCTTTTGCAGTAGAATGCCCTTCTTATTATATTCATAGAAATATGTGTGTGCTAAATATTTATATTCATTTGCATACATATATGTGCACTTAGTTACATACACGCACACATGCAAGCATGTGCAGACACATAAAATGAGCATCTTTACCAAAGCTATATAAACTGTGGCCAAGTAAAAGACATATATCTAGTAAGGTATAACTATCGTATAAGCAAGAGAAAAGGAAAGCAGCAGTGATATAAGAGAGAATAGCCACTTACTGTTCCCAACACATCACTCACGTCAACTGATGCAAATTCGCATGAGAGTGCAGGAAAACTACAGAACAAATTTTACTAAGTAAGATGTGTGCACAAAATACTGACAAGTCCAAAGATCTGGATGAGTATCTTTAGACAATACAAAACAACAGATGGTCTTACCTTATATTAAAATCAATGCGTAAGAACTCCGCATCTGTACTTTTATCAACAATTACAGATGTAGATGTGCTCAATGTCAGGTAATCATTCAACTCCTGGAAAAGAAGAATCCATTCAATAATTCTAGAAATTATCAACTCCATAAGTACAATCTAAAAATTAAATTTTCTTTTGGGAAAATTTGAATCATATTACATGACTGTGATGAATAGATGGTTGCTGATCCTGGAGTAGATTAGCAGATGAAAAGTGTGATGAAAGAGAGATGAAGGGACTTTTGCATGTGACCACCTATAAGACTGCAATTAAAAAATCTCAAATGCTAATAGTTAGCTAGACCTCAGAAAGTCAAGCTATTTGCAGAAGAAACCCAGCCACTTGTATCATGTCAAAAGCATGAAATATTTCGTGGTTATTCTTCCAGCAGTATCCCCATTTATACTTTTAAATGGCTCCTCCACCCTTCCTTTGATGTTTGTTTCTCAAACTTCTCATACACTCAACCACTGAGAACCCTTGTTTAATGATGAACTAAAGGCATCATGGCCATTCTCACCTTACCTGTCACCCATTTAAGAAAAACTAACAATATGCTTTGGTTCTTTTTAACAGACAGCCCAATAGATAAGAGGTTCAGGCAAGAATTTAATTACAAAAAAGTATGATATTTAACTGTAATATTCAAATTTTATATGCATAATGCTCAAAAAAAAAAAGAAGTGATAAAACTTGAACATGTTTCCATAAATCGTCAAATTAACTTATTCATGAATTTTCTAGTATTAACAAATTAATATTAAGAAGAGAAGAAAGGAACCCACCATTCCAAATAAAAACATCATGGAAAGTGCTGCAATGATGGATAATCCAGCACCTGAAAGTGATGCCTCCGTCAAGTCTCTAGGTATTTTCCTGTGCTCAACAAATGGAGGTTAGGTACTAATATATTCCATAGCAGCACTCAGTTGTTCTTTAAGGGGAGAAACCTACTTGAAAAAGGCAAAACAATCAACTCTGTCTAAATTATCATATACGATAACGAAAACACTTAATTTACATTCAACAAAATTCACATGATAATTTTCTAAGAACAAAATCCCAGCATTAAACATCAATTATTTCTTCATAGCATAATAAATTTATCTATACACAAAAGTCAACTCAACTCAATTCATCTAAGCCTTTTCCCAACTACATGGGGTCGGCTACATGAATATGCTTCCTCCACTCTGCTCTATTCATGACTAAGTTGGCATTTAAATTATAAATAGTTATATTTTTTTTAATTATTTCTGTCCATGTTAGTTTAGGTCTACCTTTACCTCTATCCTTAATATGAATTGTTAAAATATCACTCTTTCTATACACAAAACTATTAAATATAAATATAGCATATTCTTTCTAAAGCATGCATGTCAAAATAATTACAAACATCAAAGAAAAAATTCAGGTGTTCATCCATATTATTGCACCATGCTATATGGTTTACACAGCAACACACTACTGCTAGTCCTATATATTACATTGATCTAATTTATTTTTCTTTTTTCTTTTTCAACAATTTTAATTAACATTTACTTTTTTATTTATTTTTTATGAAGACCGTCAAAAGCGGAGCAGATACCACCAAATTTGAAGTCATTTTGTTCAGGCAAGACCAAACTGAATCCCAGTTCCAAACTTTCAAGTCAATTTTAAAACAAGTATTCATATAAATGATCAGAGAATAATATTCAATCACTGTTTAACTGGAAGACCAATCAATTTAAATTGAAGATAACTCAAAATTGGAGTCACAAACACTTGGCAAAAGTGCCAAATGCGATAAACACTTTGACTTCCAAAAATCCTGACATGGATACGGTTCCCTATGGTACAAATTATCAAAAATGACATAAATATGTCAGAAGATATTTACAACCAAAATAGATAGGCCAGTTATTAGCATTTTTAAGTAAAGAAACCTCAAATTCATAACATAGTGACAACAAAGAAAAAGAATATGCATCCATGACATTTAACTAGAAGTACCTGGATACTTTAGACTAATACTCAACTCAACTCATCTAAGCCTTTTCCCAACTACATAAGGTCGGCTACATAAATATGCTTCCTCCACTCTGCTCTATTCAGGACTAAATCGACATTCAAATTATAAATAGTTATATCTTTTTAATTATTTCTATTCATGTTAGTTTAGGTCTACTTCTTCCTCTATCCTTACCATGGATTGTTAAAATATCACTCTTCTAACTAAAGCATCTAAAGGTCTTTGTTGTCTATGTTCAAGCCACCGTAATCGATTTTCTCTCATTTTATCTTCAATTAGGGCTACTCTTATCATTTCTTTTATATGTTTATTACTAATTCTATATTTTAAAATTGTACCACATGTCCATCTTAACATACACATTTCTGTTAAACTTAATTTATTCACATGTTGTTTCAGTATTACCAAACACTCTGTTCCATATAGCATAGCTAGCCTAATAGCAGTTTTATAAAAAATTTCTTTCAATTTTAATGAGATGCACCGACCATACAATACTCCCGAAGCACTTTACTTAATCCATCCTGCTTTAACTCTATGATTCACATCTTCATCTAATTCACCTTTTTGCTAGATAATTGATCCCAAATACCTAAATTTTTTACTCCTTGATATCTCTTAGCTTGCAATCTCCACTATTTCTTCATTTGTATTTCTACTCCCACTAAAATTACATTTCATATATTCAGTTTTAATTCTGCTAATCTTAAAATCTTTAGATTCTAAAGCCTCTCTCTAAATCTCTAGCTTAGCATTTACTCCAGATTTAGTTTCATCAATCAACACTATATCATATGCAAATAACATACACCATGGGATATCATTTTGAATATGTTTGGTTAATTCATCCATAACTAATACAAAAAGATACGAACTTAAGGCAGATCCTTGATGTAAAGCTACAGTAATTGAAAACTCACTAGTTTCTTCTATTGTTATTTAACAATAGTTATTGCTCTATCATAGATATCTTTTACCAATTCTATGTTCGTTTCAGTAACTCCTTTTTTTCTCTAAAATCCATCATATTATTTCTCTAAGTACTCTAGCATATGCTTTTTTTTTAAATCAAAAAAGACCAAATGAAGGGTTTTTTTTTCCTATACCTCTCCATCAATCTTCTTAATAAATACTTTAGACCAATATTGTTTATAATTAAGTAGTAACATGGTTGAGAATTCAAACGTCAAAAATTTCTATAAGATGTTTTTTTTGACAAAATACTCCGAAAGGTTGCGCCAAGAATTGAACTTCTAGCTAAAGTAAGTTCTCCATTTTTGAACCACCAAAAAAGTCATGTCATGTCATACCATGTCCAACCATCCAAAAGTGCCGCAGCTCAATAACTTTAAAAAAATTAAGAGTCTAAGTAATGCAGCCTTAAAATTTATCACGGTATCAAGTTGTGTTGGAACATGTTCTATTATGTAAACAATGAGCTATATAACTTGCAACTTAATTATTTTAGCTATAAAACACCAAGTTTTTAGGCTTTAAATACCATGTAAACTTTTAATACTAATTTTTTGCATAGGTTACCCCATTGATAGGAAATCATTTTCTTCCACTTTTACATATGGTAAGTAACAAACTCTTGTAGGATAGGAAGGATAGCAGATGTTAGAGCTGACTAGTAAAGTGGGCCAATTCATTGTACATATGGTCAATACACATAATAACACTATATAACCATGTGTATATATATGTTTTGTTTGTTGTCACTCAATCTATTCTTTTATTCTTCTATACTCTAGGAGTCAATACATGAGTCATGTGTATAGATCTTGTAATTACATGCATAATTAGCGGGCTAAAAGGATGCATGTTCTATATGTGCATATATATTAGCCCCATGCTAGCCAGAAATGCATTTGATCCAACATGTGTTCTCCAAGATTATGTAATTTGAGATTTGAACTCCAGAACGAAGGATTTAAAGCATTGAAAGCTTAACAGAAATCCCATAAAGAATCATGTCATGCATGGGAGATCTCCAACACCGAGTTAAATCACGACATTTTTTCTTTAAGGAAGAGGGTATACTATGGTTTCTTGGCTTGCAACATGATCGTCAGTATTAAGGCTGAATTACATAAGGATAACTTGTGCTTGCAGCTTTCAAATTAACCTATTTACCAGTAAAATCCTTATCAGATCCCATTCAAAGGAAAGCAAACAGATTTTTAATTGAAGCTTCAAACCAATTCAACCCCTTGCTTGCCTCCCTTAAGTCTCCTCTACCTTCCAAAATTCCCAATTTGATGTCCATTGGGACATCAGGGTCGAAACTTTGCCAATTCAATCAAAATAATAAGTATGAACACTAGTTGGGACTAGCCCAAATTTTATTCTTAAAAAAAGGAAAATTATTGTTTAGCAACAGTTGTTTTCTTTACAACTCAAGTTACACAATAATCAAGCCCTATGACCTCTTTATTAAACATCACCATGAATATATACTTGTTCAAAAGGATCATTTTCCTTCTTTTCCTACATGGAAATGGCAAGGCCCGAGATATTAATTTATGAAATTAATTGTTGTTGTCACGCTATCAACGTAGCATGGCCCACAACTTCATGTTGCCTATAGCCCATCTGATATCTTTTCGTCCCTGATGTCCCATAGCCGGTCTATCGATGGCTTTCTCTCTTTGCACCGTCATGCCCATCTCTCTCTCTCTCTCTCTCTCTCTCTCTCTCTCTCTCTCTCTCTTCACACGCATGCGCACGTCATGGGAGTTTGATAAGGGAAGGATTGAGGTGATGCCTTGTCCAAAATATTTGCACCTGCCCCACCAAAGGTTGATACCAGAAACCAAGATATATACAATCTAATGGGAATTTGGTTTTCTAATGTTTATCCCGTGCAAGATTTCTGTGACACTAATGGTATGCTGTTAAAACTTTCGCAAGGAAAGAAAAACAAAATCAGAAAAAGATGAACATAATGCGCTCCAAAAAGCTCATATAAAGCCGGAATAAGCCCTTGCATCGTAGAGTCGTTACTTAGCTTTCACAAAACATTATGGTCGTACAGAAAATAAATACATAAATAGAAATACAAACAATAGGCCTTCTTCCATCTCCTTGGTTTAAATTTTATGGATCCTACTTCACCACTCGTTGCTCTAAACCACTTTTCCACTTCCACAAACCCTACCAAGTGGCCAAGTTGGTATAGGGACAAACCATCTCAAGACATCAATTAACCCACAGCATTAGCACCACACAGCATTCCAAATCTCAATTACATCCTTGAGCCAATTAAATCCACTCTTTATCACTCTCGTTACAACTCAAACCCGCAGAAATTGCTATTCATTAAGAAAACAAGATCCTCTTAGCACGACTAACAAAACAGCATTCACGACAAATTTTTACGGAGGAAAATGTAAAATATTTAAAGAAATCACTAGATCAAGAAGAGCCCGATAAGAAACGCCACTTCCAAAAGGATCCGTCAGGAATCGAGTAAGACGCCGCATTCCCAACAGAGAAGTCGGGCGATTCTTGACGAGATTCGGAGAGGGGTTGTAGATCTGACCTGTAGAAATCGACGGATTTGAGTTTGCCGATGGAGATCATGGTTTCCGGCACGAGAAAGAAAGAGAGAGACGATTCCCCAGACTCGACCCTAAGCCGACGAGGGTTTTGGATCCCAGAAGTAAAATGGCGAAAAGAAGAGACGGTTGTTTTTGGCCCCTCTCCACTAAGGACTCGTCATGCTTCTTAAATGCTCGCATTCGAGCCCGGGGGGGAACCGAACAAACCCAACCAAAAAAATAAAATAAAATAAAAATCTTGGTTCGCATCTAAACGCTGGAAGTAAACGATATCCCACAGGGCGTGTGGTGGTGCGGGACCCGTGTAAAATTCGCGGCTGAGAAGGGCTGTTACGATGTCGGTATCGATTAGTGTTCCTTTTCTTTGTCGTCAACTTGCGTCGCCGCACTCGCTTAATAACGCATTAATTTGTTGCCTCCCATTATAAACTTTACGATCCGGTCGGGCGGCTCCGAGGGGAAAATTTTATTTCGCCCGCACTTTTTTTTTTTTTTCCAGTAGCCCCCTCCATTTCATAAAAAGATATATTTATTTTTAAAAATTTTAGATTAAAATATCTTCATTGCAATTTTTTTCGTTTGTAAATTATTAGGTTCTATGACTGAACAGATTAAATTTGTTTGGCAATATAAAATTGAACTGAACCAATATGTTCAATTCTGATGAGCCCTGTTCGACGTTATCCAAACTGAATCAACATGTTGGACTGAACAGATTCCTTCTGTTTGGCAACATAATGTTGAACAAAAAAATTTCTTTGTTCGACCTGTGACCAAACAGTCGAATAGAGACTCGATCAAATGTGAAACGAAAGGACCAAAAGGATTTTAAAAAAATAGTTTAGGAATTTTTAAAATTTAAAGGGTTACTTAATAATTATGAGGGCTACTGAATAAAAATAAATAAATAAATAAATAAAGGGTTCCTCAGCAAAAAAAAAAAAATAAAATAAAATAAAATAAAATCGCAGGTCAAATAGAATTTCCCCTCAGAGGGCGTAAGAATTACACGCGATGCCCTTCCAAAACATTTTTTCCGATGCGGAAATAAATAAACATTAATTACAAGTAACATGACATGAATGACAGATCGTGCTCAAATCTATTACTTTATTTTGGGTTAAAAAAAATTATAACCTCATTTTGACCGTGAGAGGGCAGCTTGACTGCCATCAGCACGGGTCTATTCATTTGATGCACTGATCTAAGACAATTTGGCTGTACAGAAGAGGTTCGTATCTCTTGGTGACGGCGCCGGATGCAATATATTCAATTGTTAACTTTTATATTGATGAGTTAATTATATTTATAAGTAAACTAAATAAAAAATTTTAAATACATATAACTATTATATTGTTTAAGCATTATTAAATTATATCTATATAATTTAAAATATTATACTTATATTTACTTATTTTATTCATTATTGCATAGTGAGTAGTTTGTTTTTTTTTTTTTTTTTTTTTTTTTGCACGTATAGCTTATATGTGTAATATATTCATATATGAATATTTATTTATAAAAGATGTTGTTACTTGAAATTGATAAAATCAGTAGAAATTTATCTTGCTGAGAGGTAAAATTGTCATCATGTCAATATTCGTGCATGCGACAAAAAGATCGAGATCACTTTTGATTTTTGATCCGCCAGCTGTCACATCCGGAAAAGAATAAGGCTGATACACCTCAGCAAAACTAAAATGCCCTTATGCCTCGGTCAAACCGAGCTATTCCCATACCTCGGCAAGATCGAGCCACTTTAATACCTCGGCCAGATCGAGCCATTCCCATATCTCGAACAGACCGAGCTATTTCCATACCTTGACCAGGCCGAACTACCTCGACCAAACCGAGCTATATTCATACCTCGGCCAGACCGAGCTATCCCCATACCTCGGCCAGACCAAGCCATTCTCATGTCTCGGCCAGGCCAAGCCATCCTCATACCTCGGCCAAGCCAAGCCACCTTCATACCTTAACCAAACCGAGCTATACTCATACCTCGGCAAGACCAAGCTATCCCCATACCTCGGCCAGACTAAGCCATTCCCATATCTCGGCTAGACCAAGTCATCCTCATACCTTAACCAGACCAAAGTACCTTTGAAGCTTTATGGAATCAAGCACAGGAAAGTTCAAATTCATGATAATCCGAGCGACTTTTTCGTACCTTGACAGCTCCAAGTAAAATATAATCTTACTTCAAACCTTGGTAGGGTCAAGCAACTTCTCAGTACCTTAGCAGCGCCAAGTAAAATATAATTTGTCTCCGAACCTAGGCAAGGCCAAGCGATTTCTCCGTACCTTGGCAGTGCCAAGTAAAATATAATCTTACTCCGAATCTCAGCAGGGCCGAGCGACTTCTCCGTACTTTAGCAACGCCAAGTAAAATATAATCTTACTCCGAACCTCGGCAGGGCCGAGCGATTTCTTCGTACCTTGGCTGTGCCAAGTAAAATATAATCTGGCTCCGAACCTCGGCAGGGCCGAGTGACTTCTCCGTACCATGGCAGCTTTAAGTAAAATATAATCTTACTTTGAACCTCGGCAAGGCCGAGCGACTTCTTCATATCTTAGCAGTGCCAAGTAAAATATAATCTGACTCCGAACCACGGCAGGACTGAGTGATTTCTTCAAGCCTCGGCAGGACCGAGTGATTTCCTCAAGCCTCGGCAGGACCGAGCGGTTTCTTCAAGCCGCGGTAGGACCGAGCGGTTCCTTCAAGCCTCGGTAGGACCGAGCGGTTCCTTCAAGCCTCGGTAGGACCGAGCGATTTCCTCAAGCCTCAGCAGGAGCAATCGATTTCCTCAAGCCTTGGCAGGACCGAGTGATTTCCTCGAGCCTCGGCAGGACCGAGCGATTTCTTCAAGCCTCGGTACAACCGGGTAATTTTTCCATATTTCAACATGATTGAGCTATTTCTCTAAACATCGGGAAAATTGAACGACTTTTCCATACCTCGACTGTAGGGAGAAATAGTCTCCGAGGCATGCATATTTTTAAAAATTGATAACTATTATCATTGCGGAAATTAAAAGATTACATATTAATATATCTAATATGCATCAAGATCATATCTTTGCCTATATATTCAGGGTTGTTTGATCTAAAATATGCATATAAAAATATCAAGATCATATCTTGATCTTCAAGATGACTAGTCACACTATTATCTTGAAGCCTGCCTTAAGATCAAGGGATCAAATCACTTACCTTAAGAACAGTAGGTAAATCCTTATTGCTCTGCAGCCGTTCAATTGTCCGGCCTCTAGTATCGTCCACGCGAAGCCCCAAATGATCAGATTTCCGAGAGTGCTAGCTCGCAGAAAAATAGCTTTGCTGATCTTGAATCCTCTCACTTGAATCTTCCTCCAAGATCTACCAGGCTTCTGCTAACACCAGAATCACCAGGATTTTCTATTCTAACATTTTAGAATTACAATCCACGACAATTTAGAATTACAATCCATGACAAATCATGTATTGTTGTTCTATTTTTTGTTATGTGTTCTTTGGTGAGGGAATGCCCTCTATTTATAGTCTCGATTTAGCCTTGACATTTAATTCTGACATTTAAGAATCCGTCGTTTGGCAAAAGCGAAGAGACGCCGAAGGCGCGTCCCTTGGTTTAATTCCGACGTTCGGAGAAAACCAAGGAGTCGCGGTGTTTGGTTTAGTTCCGTTGTTCAGAGAAAACCAAAGAGATGAGGGATAAATCCAACGTTCGGTAAATAAATATCATGCATTAAATTCTATCTCATGAGATGAGATTTTAGCCATCTCATCATATGAGATCCATATTTGAGAGGTTTAGGTTCTGATATGAATTTATTTGACTTAACCCATATAGATCATGGTCCAAGCCCAAATCAAATTTGGCTAGTCCTGAATCTATTTAAATTCAAATCAAATCTAATTTCAAATCAATATTTGAAATTGACTTGTCCTTCTAATAGACTTAAACCAAATTGAATCTTATTCAATTGTACTTAACCCAATTGAGATAATTCAATCAATCAAATTGATTAATTAAATCATATACGATTCTCAATCATTGATCAGCAAATAGATCATCCTAGGAAACTTCTATGCGTGTGACTCTCTAGGTTCGAACCTAAGCCGGTAGCATAGAAACAACTTTCTATACTAATCGATGTGCCCATCTAGCAATGGAACCCGACGTCCAGATAGGTCGAAGAGTTGCCGAGCAAACTCCAAGAACCCTAAGAAACAGTTACCGTATAATTCATCCTCTTGACCACAAATGCTAAGAATGGCTTAAGAGCCTGTCAACTCTAAATAGCAAATCCATAAAGTGATTTCAACTTTAGTGATCATGTGACTTTCACATGAAGTGCCTTGGCCAAGGTCTTGCTAAATTGAAACACAAGCATTTCTCCTTTTAATGGGATAGGTCAAATTCCATCTTGATCCACAACTGACTACCACAAGTACTTGACTGCACCCAGTAACCTTTCGTAGCTGGATTAGAAATTCAGGTGGTCCGGCACCTAAGTACAATGAGTTGCTTGTAAGCCACTGGTTGTGATCTTCAGGTCTGAAGGATACTTATACCTATATCTTCTCATATTAACTCTTGACAGCAGAGTATCCGGAAATGAGTCACGTTCGGTAAAATGTACTCCTACACTTTCACCTGTATGTCATACCAGTGTCTCTACACTCCTTGGTTAAGAGGATAACCAACAAATATGATATACAACGCCCTATAATTGATAGTACTATGGCCCTGTCATAGTATATCATTTGGTCGCGAACTCTTTTAAGGACCTTCTAAGATAAATCCTCCTTTATCGTGAGGAAGATCCTAAGGGCTTCATTACTTTCAGGAGTATTAATAAGATGTTCTTGTAATGAATAAACTACCAAATAACTTTTATTAATATATCAATTTATATATAATTTACATCAGCACAATCATCAAATGATTGGCTTTAGAATACAATTCCCAACATCGACATGACCGAGCCGTGCCAATGAGCTAACTAAAAGCTTTCGGGGATATTCGGCATGACCGAACTCCCATCAAGAGCCGACAAGGCTGCCCAAGTCTTCCTCTGGCCTAAGATAAATCATGCACTCTACTCTCAAAGGGCCAACGTAATTCGATGCACATCGGCAAGCCTAAACTGAATTGTCAAAATATTTAGCAAAGAGCTAAATCTCTAAAATGCCCTCAGTATATAAGTATCGGATACGACCATCTAAATATCTTCCTTAGCAAAAGGGTGTCCTAATGGTAGTTTATATATCTCGGCAAGACCAAGTCTTCACCCCACACCCTCTAATCCAATGTATACGAGTGATTAATGCTTCAAAAAAAATGCAAAGACAATGATACATCAGAAAAACTTGCACTTCGCAAAACAAAAACAAAATAGCAAAAAGAGATAGGCATGCGAAAGGAAAAAGTTCTTTTATTTCAATAATATTTCATTACAAAAAGTTACAGCCTCTTGCAAGGCATTACAAGTGCGTTACAGCACAGAAAATACACAGAGAATAAAAGAAAATGTTTAGACAAACAAGTTCGGCCAACGACACCGCATCAACATAGCTTTCATCTATGCTTCAGAAATTAGAGAAATTGAAAAAGACAACTCTGTTGAGGTGCGATCCCCGAAATACCAGGTAATGATATAGAAAAAGAAGCAACATGAAGGAACTTATCTCCGGCTTTCCGGAGTATGAAATTCCTCAAAATGCAGGGACATGGCCGAGGGCCACTATGGAAGATGAAAAGCCTCAGGAAGAAGAGGCTTGGCGATAAAGGTTATCATAGTTGACGAAAAGCCTGTGAAAATCATGGCCCATCAACAATTGCATTTTCAGTGGCCTTTTATGGTTCCATAATGGACGGACGAGGCCAGGTAGAAAGCGCCCACATGCGCTTCCCATATGACCTCTATCCCCCTTTTGCGCTTTGTATATGACCTCCATAACTCCTCCCTTGAGGATGACTTGCTTCCCACCAACCTCTTCATCACCTCAATCATTGGGGCTAAGCCAAACCTCAAAAAGAAAATTTAGCCTTACAGCTCCCAACTTCAGCATGGCAAAAGCCATGAAAATTTCTTCGGGTATGCTCAGGGACCCTCTGCTCTCCCCTTTTCATAGATGTCAAATGGAGAGTAGCCATTAATGAAGGAAAAAACTTCGGGACTCAAGACATGACAACTGCATTGCATCCGAGACCACGTGGCAATATCTTAACGGGACTCGTTACTCCCCGAGGTATACTGGAGATATTTCCTATGCCACAATAAAAGGCAGAAGATTTTCTCTCATTCTCAGATCGAAGACCTTAAATACAAAAAGTCATTCACGAATCCTCAAAATACGAATGAACTTGGGAAACCCTCCCCATAAAATGACGCATTCCAATAGCAATCAAATGCTTGGTGTATATGAAAAGCAAGCTCGCATCGAAAAAGATAAGACGTTAACTATGAAATAAATGCCCTGGGAAAAATAAGATATACTTCAGCAAGGTCGAACTATCCTTTACTTTGGCCAAAGCCGAGCTATTATCTTACTTCGGTAAGGTCGAGCTATCCTTTACTTTGGCAAAGCCAAACTATCCTTTACTTCGGCCAAAGCCGAGCTATTATCTTACTTTGGCAAAGCCGAACTATCCTTTACTTCGACCAAAGCCGAGCTATTATCTTACTTCGGCAAAGCTGAACTATCCTTTACTTCGGCCAGAGCCGAGCTATTATCTTCGGCAAGACCGAACTATCCTTTACTTTGGCCAAAGCCGAGCTATTATCTTACTTCGACAAAGCCAAACTATTCTTTACTTCAGCCAAAGCCGAGCTATTATCTTACTTTGGCAAGGCCAAACTATCCTTTACCTCGGTCAAAGCCAAGCTATTATCTCACTTCAGCAAAGCCGAGCAATGGTCTACTACGATGGATCTGATTGGATCAACCTCGACAAGATTGAGTGACCCCTTCACTTCAACAAAGTAATTAAAAATTTTCTAAGAGTTGGTTCATTTACTTAGCTATACAAAAAGCCAAGTTTGAGTAAGCCACAGGCGAGCCAAACAGACTATTTTAGCGTAAAGCTTGGGCAAGGAAAAATATAAAACTAAAGATTCATTCATAGTGATATGGCAAGATGAGGCTTTATCGAGTCTCCCTCAATTACAAGAAAAAAGAAAAGAAAAAATTACAAAGGCAGTCTTCAAGACTCAGGCTCAGCCTCGGGGGCAACTCCGGTAGCACTTGGGGATGGCCGACTTGATTCGCCTACTTCGAATATAGCCGGAGGGGAGCTTCGGTTTCTTCGGCAATGTGCTGATGGCCTTCTTTCCCTCGGCTATCTTCTTCTGGATTCATAGCTCGGCTGGTACCGAGAACAGCTTCAAGGTCAACATCAAGGATCTCTTTATATTTAGCTTCGACAAATAGCTCGATCCCCGGTGTTTGAGCATCATAATAATCAGCTTTCAAAAATGAGAGATCCAACTTCGGATACTTCTGGGAGATTTTCTCCCGTGTTTCCTCCTCCCCATACTGGAATGCATCAGCACAAGCTGCCTTGTGCTCATCCAAAAACTGAGCAAATTTTTATACTGCTCCATAGCCAGAGCAGCCTGCCTCTTGGCTTCGGCCACCTGGCCCTCCAGCTCGGAACATCTCTGATGACTTGATGCCAACTCCTTCCTCAAAGTCTTTAATTGGTTATGAACTTCAGAACCCATCCTGCTCACCTGGAGATACAAAATCAATCAGAATAATAATAATTAAAGGAGAAAAAACATGAAAAGAAGTAAGAAGATGCTATACCTCCTCTTCTCACCAAGACATCTTCGCGTTCAGCTCCTGAATTTTATCGATGGCCTTCAATTTGTCATCCCTATACTGGTGCATCTTCTTCTTGAGGTCATTGACCCTCGATTGTCTTTCTTCCATCTCTAGCTGAGATTGAGCGAGATCAATCATGAGTTTGACAATTTGGTCATGATGCCACCTGAATTTGTTTACCTCCTCAGCAAGCCTTCTGTTCAAGCTAGCAATCTGATCTTGCTGCCGCTGATATCTGCTCTCCTCCTCATCGAGCCTCTTATTTAAGCTACTTCTCTCATTAGCGAAATGCCTATGAACGTCGTTCCACTTCTCATCGAAGAGCTTCTTCAAGGACTCTACCTCCCGAGCATGCTCGAACTTACACGGCAGTAACTCCGATCGAGCTTGTCTGCTAAATCACGAGCCCCTCTGAGCACATTGGCTTCAGCCTAAAATTTGGACGCTCGTTCTAGAGCGATTTGTTGGACTTGCTCTAATTTTTCAATGTTCGCCTGAGCCACACTCAAAGCTTTGGAAAGTTTGTCGGTTGATCCCACCCTTTCCTGAACGCTAGCAATCTTCCTTCTAGCTTGAGCGCAGGCCCCCATGACCAGCTTCAAACGATGGCACAACGACCTCTTTATGATAGCGCTCTACAGGTAAACTTCCAGTGGTAAGATCGGATTAGACTACCCTTTAAAAGTGGAATGTTTAAAGGTTCCTACTTACCCAGGAGGTGTATACTGATGCTATCTTGATAAGCATGTGGTTGTCGATTTTGGAAAGAAACTCGATATTGCTCGGCATGCCATCACGCCCAAATGCTGCAAAAACAATGTCCTCCTCGACGAAGAGTCATCCCTCTCATACAAAATAGACCGCATTAGTGTGGCCATAGTCTCATCAACATCTAGGTTAAGCGAACTTTGTGCCAGAGGACTGATTTGTGAGGTTTCGGTCCGAGAAACTCCAGTTTGCCTCGCCTCTTCAGCCAGGGTTTCGATGTGTGAGGCTTTAACTCGAAAAATTTCGACTTACTTGCCTTTCCTTCCGATACCTCTGTTAGGGAATCCTCACTCTGGATTTCTTCTTCATCTAAAAGCCCTTCTTGGTCTACGAGCCTCTGCTTTACTTTCTCCATCCCCTTCGACACCTCGGCCTCTTCCTCGATCTCCCTCGATCCTTCGGGAGGATATTTCTCGATATAAGGCTCCTCTTGTGCCTCAGCACCCATGTCCACTCCCCTCAACTCCTCGTTCAGAGCTGGGGGCTCTTCTTCGTGAGCGGAGGGTGATTTAGGGTTGCTAACCCCCTTCATGCGAGGTTCTTCATCTTCGGGTGGAGGGGCTATCAAACTAATTAGCGGCATCCCATCCGATCATCCAGTATCACTATTACTGGTGAGTGGGGTGTCTCAATGATCTCTCCCTCAACCGCCGGCCTATCTTCGACCACCTACTCCTCTCTACCATTGGTTTCCCCTCTAACGGGGAGGACTTATCCTTTGCCGCTAGCACTGCCATCTCTTTCTCCTTCGGTGCAGAGGATTGTCGGTCAATCTTGATTCGCTTCGTCTTCTTTGAGCGTGATTTAGAAAGACAAGGCTTCTTCTCAAACTTATGCCTCTCAGAGCCAGATCCCCTCTGATGCTTGCCTAGCTCCCCCTTCATCTGGCTCATGAACTCCAATCTTTCGGCTGTGGACACAACAAAAGATAGCTTAGCCTGTGATAAAATCGTCAAGATAAACTATTATGGGGAGAGGATAAGAACTTACCTTGAGGGTCAACAGAGCTAAGCCCGATAGCAAAAATGGCATCTTCTGCCAAGAGATCGCTGGCCGAGAATACCCGGCCACTGTGAAGGATGATCAAATTTCTCTTTTTATGCTCGGATAGCTCTGGGTGTACTTCTCCGGGTGTACTTCTGAATCCTTAGCATAGTTCATCCATATTCTGGGGAAATCAAAACCGATGTTCCCTTCGATAATGAAGAATTGGGATTTTCATTCCTTTATGGAGGATGGGTTGCCCGATATCATTTTGAACAACTTTCGAGGCCCAATGTAGGGCCACTCAGAGCTCCTCCCAAAAACCAAGCTGTAGCAGACCCAAAACATGAAGAGTGTCGTTGTTACTCCGGTGTGGCTGCACATCGATATGAATCCAACGATGTTGCGCCAACTGTTCGGAGCCATCATTGTTGGACATATGTTGTAGAACCTCATTATCTCCTTCGCCAATGGGTGGATAGGAAACAGAAGACCTGCTCTCAAGCTCTCTTTATAAAGGAAGATCCCACGTTCTGGCTACTCTGAAACTCTATGTTCAGGCTTCGATAGCCATAGAGCAATATCCCGAGGAACCTTGTACCTTCGGCAAACTCTATCCAAATCCTCCAAGGTCATCACAGAAGCCACGTCGCTCAGGCCCTTCATATTTCCAAGTTGAGAAGAACAAGCTTCAAACAGGATCACAAGAATCTGGAGGAGCGAGTCTTCAAGAAGAAGCAAGAAGATAATGCAATAGGAGATAACTCCTCTCAACCCTCTTTTTAAACTATCCTAGCGGAAAGGCAACGNATACCTCGGCCAGACTAAGCCATTCCCATATCTCGGCTAGACCAAGTCATCCTCATACCTTAACCAGACCGAAGTACCTTTGAAGCTTTATGGAATCAAGCACAGGAAAGTTCAAATTCATGATAATCCGAGCAACTTTTTCGTACCTTGACAGCTCCAAGTAAAATATAATCTTACTTCAAACCTCGGTAGGGTCGAGCAACTTCTCCGTACCTTAGCAGCGCCAAGTAAAATATAATCTGTCTCCGAACCTAGGCAAGGCCGAGCGATTTCTCCGTACCTTGGCAGTGCCAAGTAAAATATAATCTTACTCTGAATCTCGGCAGGGCCGAGCGACTTCTCCGTACCTTAGCAACACCAAGTAAAATATAATCTTACTCCGAACCTCGGCAGGGCCGAGCGATTTCTCCGTACCTTGGCTGTGCCAAGTAAAATATAATCTGGCTCCGAACCTCGGCAGGGCTGAGTGACTTCTCCGTACTATGGCAGCTTCAAGTAAAATATAATCTTACTTTGAACCTCGGCAAGGCCGAGCGACTTCTTCATATCTTAGCAGTGCCAAGTAAAATATAATCTGACTCCGAACCACGGCAGGACTGAGTGATTTCTTCAAGCCTCGGCAGGACCGAGTGATTTCCTCAAGCCTCGACAGGACCGAGCGGTTTCTTCAAGCCGCGGTAGGACCGAGTGGTTCCTTCAAGCCTCGGTAGGACCGAGCGATTTCCTCAAGCCTCAGCAGGAGCAATCAATTTCCTCAAGCTTTGGCAGGACCGAGTGATTTCCTCGAGCCTCGGCAGGACCGAGCGATTTCTTCAAGCCTCGGTACAACTGGGTAATTTTTCCATATTTCAACATGATTGAGCTATTTCTCTAAACATCAGGAAAATCGAACGACTTTTCCATACCTCGACATGACCGAGCCGTGCCAATGAGCTAACTAAAAGCTTTCGGGGATATTCGGCATGACCGAATTCCCATCAAGAGCCGGCAAGGCTGCCCAAGTCTTCCTCTGGCCTAAGATAAATCATGCACTCTACTCTCAAAGGGCCAACGTAATTCGATGCACATCGGCAAGCCTAAACCGAATTGTCAAAATATTTAGCGAAGAGCTAAATCTCTAAAATGCCCTCAGTATATAAGTATCGGATACGACCATCTAAATATCTTCCTTAGCAAAAGGGTGTCCTAATGGTAGTTTATATATCTCGGCAAGACCAAGTCTTCACCCCACACCCTCTAATCCAATGTATACGAGTGATTAATGCTTCGAAAAAAATGCAAAGACAATGATACATCGGAAAAACTGGCACTTCGCAAAACAGAAACAAAATAGCAAAAAGAGATAGGCATGCGAAAGGAAAAAGTTCTTTTATTTCAATAATATTTCATTACAAAAAGTTACAGCCTCTTGCAAGGCATTACAAGTGCGTTACAGCATAGAAAATATACAGAGAACAAAAGAAAATGTTCAGACAAACAAGTTCGGCCAACGACACCGCATCAACATAGCTTTCATCTATGCTTCAGAAATTAGAGAAATTGAAAAAGACAACTCTGTTGAGGTGCGATCCCCAAAATGCCAGGTAATGATATAGAAAAAAGAAGTAACATGAAGGAACTTATCTCCGGCTTTCCGGAGTATGAAATTCCTCAAAATGCAGGGACATGGCCGAGGGCCACTATGGAAGATAAAAAGCCTCAGGAAGAAGAGGCTTGGCGATAAAGGTTACCATAGTTGATGAAAAGCCTGTGAAAATCATGGCCCATCAACAATTGCATTTTCAGTGGCCTTTTATGGTTCTACAATGGACGGACGAGGCCGGGTAGAAAGCACCCACGTGCGCTTCCCATATGACCTCTATCCCCCTTTTGCGCTTTGTATATGACTTCCATAACTCCTCCCTTGAGGATGACTTGCTTCCCACCAACCTCTTCATCACCTCAATCATTGGGGCCAAGCCAAACCTCAAAAAGAAAATTAGCCTTACAGCTCCCAACTTCAGCATGGCAAAAGCCATGAAAATTTCTTCGGGTATGCTCAGGACCCTCTGCTCTCCCCTTTTCATAGATGTCAATGGAGAGCAGCCATTAATGAAGGGAAAAAACTTCGGACTCAGGACATGACAACTGCATTGCATCCGAGACCACGTGGCAATATCTTAACGGGACTCGTTACTCCCCGAGATATACTGGAGATATTCCCCATGCCACAATAAAAGCAAAAGATTTTCTCTCATTCTTAGATCGAAGACCTTAAATACAAAAAGTCATTCACGAATCCTCAAAATACAAATGAACTTGGGAAACCCTCAGCATAAAATGACGCAGTCCAATAGCAATCAAATGCTTGGTGTATATGAAAAGCAAGCTTGCATCGAAAAAGATAAGGCATTAACTATGAAATAAATGCCCTGGGAAAAATAAGATATACTTCAACAAGGTCGAACTATCCTTTACTTTGGCCAAAACCGAGCTATTATCTTACTTCGGCAAGGTCGAACATCCTTTACTTTGGCAAAGCCGAACTATCCTTTACTTCGGCCAAAGCCGAGCTATTATCTTACTTTGGCAAAGCCAAACTATCCTTTACTTCGACCAAAGCTGAGCTATTATCTTACTTCGGCAAAGCTGAACTATCCTTTACTTCGGCCAGAGCCGAGCTATTATCTTTGGCAAGACCGAACTATCCTTTACTTTGGCCAAAGCCGAGCTATTATCTTACTTCGACAAAGCCAAACTATTCTTTACTTCAGCCAAAGCCGAGCTATTATCTTACTTTGGTAAGGCCGAACATCCTTTACCTTGGTCAAAGCCAAACTATATCTCACTTCAGCAAAGCCGAGCAATGGTCTACTACGATGGATCTGATTGGATCAACCTCGACAAATTGAGTGACCCCTTCAATTCAACAAAGTAATTAAAAATTTTCTAAGAATTGGTTCATTTACTTAGCTATACAAAAAGCCAAGTTTGAGTAAGCCACAGGCGAGCCAAACGGACTATTTTAGTGTAAAGCTTGGGCAAGGAAAAATATAAAACTAAAGATTCATTCATAGTGATATGGCAAGATGAGGCTTTATCAAGTCTCCCTCAATTACAAGAAAAAGAAAAGAAAAAATTACAAAGGCAGTCTTCAAGACTCAGGCTCAGCCTCGGGGGAAACTCCGTAGCACTTGGGGATGGCCGACTTGATTCGCCTACTTCGATATAGCCGGAGGGGAGCTTCGGTTTCTTCGGCAATGTGCTGATGGCCTTTTTTCCCTCGGCTATCTACTTCTGGATTCATAGCTCGGCTGGTACCGAGAATAGCTTCAAGGTCAACATCATGGATCTCTTTATATTTAGCTTCGACAATAGCTCGATCCCCGGTGTTCGAGCATCATAATAATCAGCTTTCAAAAATGAGAGATCCAACTTTGGATACTTCTGGGAGATTTTTGCCCGTGTTTCCTCCTCCCCGTACTGGAATGCATCAGCACAAGCTGCCTTGTGCTCATCCAAAAAACTGAGCAGAATTTTTATACTGCTCCATAGCCAGAGCAGCCTGCCTCTTGGCTTCGGCCACCTGGCCCTCCAGCTCGGAACATCTCTGATGACTTGATGCCAACTCCTTCCTCAAAGTCTTTAATTGGTTATGAACTTCAGCACCCATCCTGCTCGCCTGGAGATACAAAATCAATTAGAATAATAATAATTAAGGAGAAAAACATGAAAAGAAGTAAGAAGATGCTATACCTCCTCTTCTCGCCAAGACATCTTCGCGTTCAGCTCCTGAATTTTATCATGGCCTTCAATTTGTCATCCTATACTGGTGCATCTTCTTCTTGAGGTCATTGACCCTCGATTGTCTTTCTTCCATCTCTAGCTAAGATTGAGCGAGATCAATCATGAGTTTGACAATTTGGTCATGATGCCACCTGAATTTGTTTACCTCCTCAGCAAGCCTTCTGTTCAAGCTAGCAATCTGATCTTGCTGCCGCTGATATCTGCTCTCCTCCTCGTCGAGCCTCTTATTTAAGCTGCTTCTCTCATTAGCGAAATGCCTATGAACGTCGTTCCACTTCTCATCGAAGAGCTTCTTCAAGGACTCTACCTCCCGAGCATGCTCGAACTTACACTGCAGTAACTCCGATCGAGCTTGTCTGCTAAATCACGAGCCCCTCTGAGCTCATTGGCTTCAGCCTGAAATTTGGATGCTCGTTCTAGAGCGATTTGCTGGACTTGCTCTAATTTTTCAATGTTTGCCTGAGCCAGCCACTCAAGCTTTGGAGAGTTTGTCGGTTGATCCCACCCTTTCCTGAACGCTAGCAATCTTCCTTCTAGCTTGAGCACAGGCCCCCATGACCAGCTTCAAACGATGGCACAACGACCTCTTTATGATAGCGCTCTACAGGTAAACTTCCAGTGGTAAGATCGGATTAGACTACTCTTTAAAAGTGGAATGTTTAAAGGTTCCTACTTACCCAGGAGGTGTATACTGACGCTATCTTGATAAGCATGTGGTTGTCGATTTTGGAAAGAAACTCGATATTGCTTGGCATGCCATCATGCCCAAATGCTGCAAAAACAATATCCTCCTCGACCGAGGAGTCATCCCTCTCATACAAAATAGACCGCATTAGTGCGGCCATAGTCTCATCAACATCTAGGTTAAGCAAACTTTGTGCCAGAGGACTGATTTGTGAGGTTTCGGTCCGAGAAACTCCAGTTTGCCTTGCCTCTTCAGCCAGGGTTTCGATGTGTGAGGCTTTAACTCGAAAAATTTCGACTTACTTGCCTTTCCTTCCGATACCTCTGTTAGGGAATTCTCACTCTGGATTTCTTCTTCATCTAAAAGCCCTTCTTGGTCTATGGGCCTCTGCTTTACTTTCTCCATCCCCTTCGACACCTCGGCCTCTTCCTCAATCTCCCTCGATCCTTCAGGAGGATATTTCTCGATATGAGGCTCCTCTTGTGCCTCAGCACCCATGTCCACTCCCTCAACTCCTCGTTCAGAGCTGGGGGCTCTTCTTCGTGAGCAGAGGGTGATTTAGGGTTGCTAACCCCCTTCATGCGAGGTTCTTCATCTTCGGTGGAGGGGCTATCAAACTAATTAGCAGCATCCCATCCAAATCATCCAGTATCACTATTACTAGTGAGTGGGGTGTCTCAATGATCTCTCCCTCAACCGCCGGCCTATCTTCGACCACCTGCTCTCTCTACCATTGGTTTCCCCTCTAACGGGGAGGACATATCCTTTGCCGCTAGCACTGCCATCTCTTTCTCCTTCGGTGCAGACGATTGTCGGTCAATCTTGATTCGCTTCGTCTTCTTTGAGCGTGATTTAGAAAAACGAGGCTTCTTCTCAAACTTACGCCTCTCAGAGCCAGATCCCCTCTGATGCTTGCCTAGCTCCCCCTTCATCTGGCTCATGAACTCCAATCTTTCGGCTGTGGACACAACAAAAGATAGCTTAGCCTGTGATAAATCGTCAAGATAAACTAATATGGGGAGAGGATAAGAACTTACCTTGAGGGTCAACAGAGCTAAGCCCGACAGCAAAAATGGCATCTTCTGCCAAGAGATCGCTGGCCGAGAATACCCAGCCACTGCGAAGGATGATCAAGTCTCTCTTTTTATGCTCGGATAGCTCCGGGTGTACTTCTCCGGTGTACTTCTAAATCCTTAGCATAGTTCATCCATATTCTGGGGAAATCAAAACCGATGTTCCCTTCGATAATGAAGAATTGGGATTTTCATTCCTTTATGGAGGATGGGTTGTCCGATATCATTTTGAACAACTTTCGAGGCCCAATATAGGGCCACTCAGAGCTCCTCCCGAAAACCAAGCTATAGCAGACCCAAAACATGAAGAGTGTCGTTGTTACTCCGGTGCGGCTGCACATCGATATGAATCCAACGATGTTGCGCCAACTGTTCGGAGCCATCATTGTTGGACATATGTTGTAGAACCTCATTATCTCCTTCGCCAATGGGTGGATAGGAAACAGAAGACCTGCTCTTAAGCTCTCTTTATAAAGGAAGATCCCACGTTCTGGCTACTCTAAAACTCTATGTTCAGGCTTCGATAGCCATAGAGCAATATCCCGAGGAACCTTGTACCTTCGGCAAACTCTATCCAAATCCTCCAAGGTCATCACAGAAGCCACGTTGCTCGGCCCTTCATATTTCCAAGTTGAGAAGAACAAGCTTCAAACAGGATCACAAGAATCTGGAGGAGCGAGTCTTCAAGAAGAAGCAAGAAGATAATGCAATAGGAGATAACTCCTCTCAACCCTCTTTTTAAACTATCCTAGCGGAAAGGCAACGCTCCATCAGTGAGCATCTCCAAAATTTCAAATCGTCGCCTTAAGTGCTGGAATTTGCCATGTGTTGCTCCCCTAATCGTTATTTGTGAGAAACGAGTGGTTTCTACTTCATCCACCGAGAAAAATAATAAAGTGGTGATGCGGCATTTATGAAACCATCATTGCATGGCTCTTCGAATCCTCCATCCGAATGAAGCCATCCAAGACTCTACTCCCTATGCTCGAACTTACACTTCGGACTAGAGAGTGGGAGACATGTAATGAGGGATAAAATCATCGTCATGTCAATATTCATGGACACGACAAAAAGGTCAAGATCACTTTTGATTTCTGATCCACCAGCTGTCACATTCGAGAAAGAATAAGGCTGATACACCTCATCAAAACCGAAGTGCCCTTATGCCTCGGCCAAACCGAGCTATTCCCATACCTCGATGAGACCGAGCCACCTTCATACCTCGGCTAGATTGAGTCATTCCCATATCTCGGTCAAACTGAGCTATTTCCATACCTCGGCCAGGCCGAGTCACCTTCATACCTCGGCCAAACCGAGATATACTCATACCTTGGCAAGACCGAGCTATCCTCATACCTCGGCCAGACCGAGTCATTCTTATATCTCGAGCAGACCGAGCTATTTTCATACCTCTACCAGGCCGAGCCACCTTTATACCTTGGCCAAACCGAGCTATACTCATACCTCAGCAAGACCGAGCTATCCTCATACCTCGGCCAGACCGAACCATTCCTATATCTCGGCCAAACCGAGCTATCCCCATACCTCGGCCAGACCGAGCCATCCTCATACCTCGGCCAGACCAAGCCATTACTATATCTCGGCTAGACCGAGCCATCCTCATACCTCTGCCAGACCGAGATACCCCTAAACCTCTACGGAACCAAGCACAGAAAAGTTCAAATTCATGATAATCCGGCGAGATCCCAACCACGTGGGTCTCCGACCGCCTTAAGTGGAGTAAAAAGCCGATAATGCTAAACGTGGCCTAGAGCCTATAAGGCACCAAATCTCAAAGCATTAGCTAGCTTCTCTAGTCATCGATTCTCTAACTAACCAGACTCGAAAGCTACCAGCCTCGTAACAAGTTTGATTCGAATCAGATTCGAATCATGATGGTTTCTGATTCCCTATGACACATCCAAAAAATCAAGTAGTTGTCTTGCATCATATCGGCAACCTATATATACCCTGTCCTAAAGTCTTCTAGGTCACTCACTTTTTTACTAAAAAAACTCTATTGAAGCTCAAGTAGAGCTTCTGGCTCCTTGAAAGGCCATTCTTGAGGGACTCTTTTGCGAGAGCCTTCTTCTCATATCTGTTTGCTGTGAATCTCCACTGACTTGGGCATCGGAGGGTCTTCACAGAGGGCCACCCTCAATGCTCGCTGCGTGAGGACTGTCTTGCTAGTCCGTCTAGATGAGAGATTGGCATCTGATTCCGAAGGTAGGCCATGCCCGAGTTAGAGAACGGATTTCTATGGCAACACATCTCAATCTTTTCTTGAGTCTCAACGATAAGAATGGATGATGAATTTTACATAAATAACCTTATCTAAACCATTAATTTAGATTGAAATTACTCTAAAATCATTATTTTGATACTCTAGCCCCAATTTGTTGAATATATATGGTTTTTGTGTAATGGGAGATCCAATAAGTTCATCCAAACTCAAATTTGATAGGTCTTTTCCCTCGATAATAGCAATGACTTTTGGTTTTCATAATCTCACTAAAGACCTAAGAATTTTACAAATATTTCAATGTTAGCTTATAATTTTTTGATAGATTTTAAATCATTGATATATATATCCATAAATTTAGTAAACATTTAAGAGATTATCTCCTTCGATTCCATCCTAATAGTTTATAATTATGGATTAAAATACTAATCTTGGATTCTTTTACTTGATTTGTATCCTCATGGATAACTTTAATTTTATTCCAAATATCCTTAGTGGTTTTGCATGTTAAAAC
Source organism: Calamus simplicifolius (assembly GCA_900491605.1). NCBI lineage: Eukaryota > Viridiplantae > Streptophyta > Magnoliopsida > Arecales > Arecaceae > Calamus > Calamus simplicifolius. The sequence goes on along the minus strand of UESW01003854.1, from coordinate 1,618,043 downwards.
CTTGTTAAAACTCTTTTGCTGTTTAAAGTGTAATATAACATATTCATAGTCTTGGCATTTATTTGATAAGCTTTAATCTTCTTATTGCTTGAATCAAACTCCTTCTTAGGAACTCCAAGTTCATTCACCTCTTTTGTGGGTCTCTTATATCTATGGATAATCATTCTTCATACATCACTATCTTAAATTAGATGAAAAATTTTATTCTAGCTTTCTAACATCTATAATTTTCTCTAATGAATAAAGAGGTTTATAGATCGCTCAACCCTTACCAGAAGCTAATCCCTATATGTTGTTATACAATCTTAATTTTAAGGAGTTTAATCCAATATATAAAGCCCTTGCTTGATGCCACTTGTTAGTCTCTGACCTACCAAAAAAGTAGGGTGATTGGTTTTTATAAAAACTCAAAAACTATGTGCTTAAAAACAAATCTAACGATTTTTTTTTAAAAAAAAAGCACAAGTAAGATATAAAAGCTATGCTTAAAATATATTAATCTGATAAATAAAAGCTCAAGCAAGAAACTAAATAAGTAAGAAAAGTAAATGAGGCATAAGATATTTTAGAGTGGTTTGGCACTTCTTTTCTACATCCGCTAGGACTCCTTCATTGGATTCACTGTATCGATCCTTTTTCAATCAGATGAGAACCAAACCCTTACACAACTTTTAATCAAGCTTAAGAGGAATCCTCATAATTCTTTTGCTGGGCTAAGGATGGATGCATTCTCTTTTTTCCTGAGCTTAGGAGGAACCATAAACTCTCAATGAATAAGAGAGAAAATAAATTATTCTCAAAGAATAAATATGTGCAAATATAGCTTTAAACTTGAAATGGAGGATTTGTAAATAAGGCTCAAGAGCACTATTTTTATACGGATTTTTTTTATATTTTTTCACTTAAATCTATCCCTAATTCATTCCTAAAACAAGCACCAAATGTCTCAATTTAAGATCATCAAGTAACTGGTTGTTGGGACTCCAAACCTTCAATTGAACTAGCTATTATAGCCTATCAAAAAACCTTTAGTCAACTACTAGAGATAGGGCTGATTGGCCATCCTAGCCGAAGTGGTCAACCATTCAAAGACCAAAGAATCTATTTAGAGATGAACATTCTCCAATCAAATTTTATTTCATCCTGATCAACCATTCATCCTATGTTTTGAATTCATAGGTATTTTTTCTTATCTTTCTTAATCCAAAATCTAATCTAATCATTTTAAATTAACATTGAGCCTTGTGCAATTCTTCTCTTGTCAAGTTTTACCATAGTTGGCCTTAAAAAAATGAAATTTATAAATTTAAGTCATTCCTTTGGACATTCTTAATTTGGATTCTATTTGATTAAATTTGTTCTTCTCCGACTTTCATTCCTTGCATGGATCTTGAGTTCCTTATGAATCAAGTACATGCTAGATGAAATTTTGTTCGTATATTGATTCAGACAAAGCATTATTCTTATCTATCACCATAAACTTAAAACATTCTATTAGTTCTTCAATTAAATTTTTATCAGTATCAAACATGTATAATTAAAACCTTAGGTTCAACATCTTCTGCTTTTTGTGACATTTAATTATATCCTTTATTTTATATAGTTTCAATTAAAGCCACGTGCAACATATACAACAAAAATAAAGTCTTAATTTTGAACTAATTATGGGTCAGCTACATGAATCTTTTTCCTCCATTCTACTCTGAGTTATATTTTTTTAAGATCTAAAAATTTTAACCATATGAAACATATCTAATTAAAAAAATGCAATATGTTTTATATATAAAATCTAACTGGGGCTCCTTCCTAGTAGCTAGTTGGAAAGCATGACAGACCATATCTCACAAATTATGGCTTGCTCATGCGTCAACTTCTACCATACTCTTTTTAGAATCATGATTGACTAAAAATCAAGCAATGATGGAGAATAAACCTTGCATAAACTACTACCCAAAAGGTGATGAAACGATGCTAGCTACTCTAGGTTTATAATAAGGCCACTAGGCTTCTCAAGCTTGAGGCATGTTGGAAGTGATTAAATGATCAACTAGGATGCTAGTTATCTCTCTAAGCATTTTTGTCAACATTAGTTTCTATATGCGTAAGACTTCCAATTGGACTCAATTCTGCCAAATCAATTCTTTATGACTCAATAAGGAAAAAAAAAAGATAAGAAAAAAAAATGAGAGAAGGGATCATGACAATCTTTCCCCTTCTCGTTTGGGTAACTTGGCCAAAAAAGGGGTCATTCCAAGATTTTAAGTAACTGATTAGGGCAATGAGCATTATTTGCCAAAGCTCTTACCCTCCTCACATGGATAGCTAGAGAATTGGAACAAAAAAAAGGTGAGAGAGATATGACTACAAAAAATTGTTAAATAACGATGCAACTTAGCGACGCAAATATTCGTCGCAAAATAACGATAAAATTTGACGCAATTGCGACTCACGAAATCTACGATGAAATAACGACGAATTCATCTCCATTTAGCAACTCATTAAATCAATCGCTAAATAGCAACGCAATTAGCGACTTCCAAAAAATTCGTCACTAAATAGTGACTCTATTAGCGACTCAAGAAAATGCATCGCTAGTTAGCGACACATAAGCTTACGTCGCTAAATAGCGATGCATTAATGCATCATTAAATAGCGACGCAGGGATATGCGTCACTACATAGTGATGCATTTTGATGCGTCGCTAAATAGCGACGCATATGATTGCATCGCTAAATAGCAAAGCATAATCTTGATCGTTAAATAGTGATGCATCAAAATGCGTCGCTATATACCGACGTATATCCCTGCATCACTATGTAGCAACGCATCAAAATGCGTCACTATGTAGCAACGCATATCCCTGCATCACTATTTAGCGATGCATTTTGATGTGTCACTATTTAGGGTTTGAGGGTCTTAGGGTTTAGGGTTTAGATTTTAGGGTTTTAGGGTTTTTAGGGTTTTAGGGTTTAGGGTTTTAGGTTTAGGGTTTTAGGGTTTGGAAGTTTAGGGTTTAGGATTTTAGGGATTTTAGGGTTTTTAGGGTTTAGGGTTCAGGGATTCAGGGTTTAAGGATTAAACGTTTTAGGGTTTAGGGTTTTAGCTAGGCTTTAGGGTTTTAGGGTTTTAGGTTTAGGGTTTAGGGTTTAAGGGTTTATGGTTTAAGGATTTAGGGTTTTAGGGTTTTAGGGTTTAGGGGTTTAGGGTTTTAGGGTTTAGGATTTTGGGTTTTAGGTTTTAGGGGTTTAGGGTTTAGGGTTTAGGGTTTAGGGTTTTTTGGGTTTTAGGGTTTAGGGTTTTAGGGTTTAGGGTTTTTGGATTTTATGGTTTTAGGCTGTGTTTGGATGTCAAAAAGTTGTTTGGAAATAGGAATATGTATTCCAACGGAATAGCTTATTCCTCTTGTTATTCCAGATTTTTGTTTGGATGAAATCTGGTATTCCATGTTATTCCAATGCAATTAATGCAGTGTTATTCCAAATGGTGTTTGGATGACGTGGGAATAAGCAGGTATTCTACTTGGAATAGATGAAGTATTCTTTAAAATTCCAAAAATACCCCTTGACCATTTGATGGGAAAAAATATTTATCATTTTATTTTTTCTTACGTTAACTTATTAAATTATTTGTTATTAGTAATAAAATCCTAAAAATATCTACATAGCAAACTTAATTAATGATTGCATTATAAAAATTAATACAGCTTTAAATAAACAGTTTTGTTAAAATTTTTCATAATAACTGAGTAATTTTATATTAATTAATAAATTAATTAATTTTTTTAAAAAATCCCAAACATACCCCTGGAATCAATGAGAAGGAAAAATAGTTTATCAATTTTTCCTTTAATGTAATTCTTATAATAATTTAATTTTCCTTTTAATAAAAAAGTAATAAATTATTTTTGATAAATTAATAAAGGATACGAAATTATAATCTATTAACAAATTAAGTATATTAGTAAAATAACATGAATAAATTTTAAAAATTGTTTAATAATGTTCCAAGAATTATACTATTTATGAGTGTTCTACTTTACTTGAATTTTTTAATACCAATCTTCAAGTTTCAAAAAAATATGTCTCATCCATTCCTAATCTATAGCTTATAATCAATTATTTTGTTAAAATTTGACATTTTAAATGATTAAATTTATTTAAATTAATTTAAGTTATTGTCAAATAACATTATTAATAAAGCAAGAAAAATAAGTTTATATAGTTACTGATCTTGATAATTACAGAAGCGTTTGGATTTTTTGGGAATCGTCTACTTGGCCTGGTTTTCAACAATTTGCAAATGGTTGGCAACCTTGAGCCAATAGCACATTCATGATAGGTTATGATGAAAAATATTTGTCGACTAATCAATATAATACTAAATATTACTCTAAATACAACTAAGGTGAGTGACTATCATAACAGTCACTGAAAGTAGGTGTCTTTAGACACGGCCACATCATCCTCATGCCTATAATGGATCCTTATTAAATGTTCGCCAAAACATTGAAGTGCAGCCTTACAAAACAAGCAATACGACATTTCTAACATAACATCGGCTAACAAGCTTTAACTGGTGAAGCAATACTTGAAGACTCTGGCATCATCACGAACAAAAATGTTTGGAAGAGAGTTGCCTTCTAACCGCTCCAATCTTGCACCACCAGTAGTTGAACTGTAGCTGCTTTCTTTTCATCAAGCCTGGCTTTGTCAACACCCATCCAACCCTCTGGGATCCCAGATGCAGTAATATCCTAAAGAGACAAAAATAAAGGATGTTAAACATGTTGCCTTTTAGCCACTATGTTTTGAACTCCCTCACCATTGCAGTCGTCAGCCACCTCAACCTGTGTGAAAGAACCAAGGAATCAGAAACAAGATTCGATATGCCTTAATGTTGAAGAATGCAAAAGAAGCATTCAATACTGTGACAAATTGACGGTCATTAAGTCCAAGAAGAAGTTCAGATAGCCCACGAGAGGCTTCAGGCTGCTATTTGCAGTGACACCTTTAGGACGTCCCAAAAAATCCAAAGCCAGATCCATGAGTTATATATATCAACAGCCAAGATATGATACAGAGGTAGCAAGTTCATATAACATAAAGAAGTAAGATTCCACCTGATAGATGCAGTAAATTCAAGAATTTTTTCAACATTAAAGCATGCAGTGGGGCGATGGAAAGAGAGGAAGAATGATGCGATGGAAAATATTGGCCTTTTTAACATCCCCCGGGTGCCCCTAGAATAGGTACAGTGGCGGAAGATGATATTCCAGGGGGTGCCATGGAATACAAAGGGGGGATAAGAAGCGTTGACGGGAATAAGGGAAGCAGTGGGGCCTACGTGCATTTTAACCTATCATTTGGGGGAATAAGCTGGAATAAAGTCCTATTCTAGGCAGGAATAGGGCATCCAAATGCAGCCTTAGGCAGCGTTTGGATGCTGGAATAAGGCCTGGAATAGGGCCTTATTCCAGCTTATTCCCTCAAACACCCTGAAAAAGGAGAGTGGACCCCATGAGACTGGCTATTCCAGTCAACCCTCTTTATTCCTATTCCTTATTCTATGGTACCCCATGGAATAGCTTCTATTCCCACTGCAGCTATTCCAAGGCACCGATGGAATTAAATTAATTAAATTAAATAAATTTATTTATTATGTCATTTAAATAAATTAAATAAATTTATTTATAATATAATTTAAAAATAAATAAATTATTAATTAAAAATAATAAATTAAGTATGTTATTTTTTTTATTAATATAAAAAATTTTATTAAGTATGTTCTATATTATTTTATGAATAGTAATTAATTTATTACCTTATTTATTAATAAATAATAATTTATTCAAGCCATTTTAAAAAATAAAAATTGATAAACCATTTTTATTGGAAAGGGTATCTTTGAATTTAAAAAAAATTCTTCATCTATTCCTACTGGAATACATGTTTATCCCATGTCATCCAAACATCATTTGGAATAACACTGCATTAATTGCACTGGAATAACTTGGAATACCAGATTTTGATCCAAACAAAAATCTGGAATAACAAAAGGAATAAGCTATTCTTACGGAATTCGTATTCCTATTCCTGAAATAACCTTTTTGACATCCAAACGCAGCCTAGGTTTAGGGTTTTAGGGTTTGGGGTTTTAGGGTTTTAGGGTTTTCGAGTTTAGGGTTTAGGGTTTAGGGTTTTTAGTGTTTAGACTGCATTCTCGGCACAGGCATGGATCGGACTGGAGGCAGCATCGGTCCCGGGTAGGACCTTCTAGTCGACCACCCAGGCCGACTTCAGCGAATCCCGGGTAGGACCTTCTACCTATTGCATACGTAGCCCACATGCCTATAGGCTTCTTCTATTTTTTTTAAAAAAATCTAATTATAGGCTCCATTTGATATCACTTTTTTTTAAAGTCAAAATTCTAATGTAAAAAAGTTTGATTCTCTTATTTAATTTTTATTTATAAAAGAAACTTTCAAATTTTAGAGAAAAAGTGAAAGTAAAAATTTATTGCATCTACTATTTTAAGGGTTTGTTTAGTTTGGTATCATAGCTAGAATTAGAATCAAAAATAATTTATGAATCCTACTAATAACATATTAAAAATATACAAAAATATATATTACAATATATTATAACATAATTTATAATATATATTAATATACCATAGTAATAGATTATATATATTAATATATAAAATTATCATTATATAATATTATATTTAGCGATGCATAGTTGTGTATGCATTGCTATTTTATGCGCCGCTATTTTAGCGACGCATAAACTGTGTTGCTAAATAGCGATGTATAGAATATGCATCGCTAAATAGGGACGCATATTCTATGCGTCGCTAAATTTCTACCTAATCTCGTCAAATTAGCGACGTCATTAAGGCATCGCTAATTAGCGACAGATTAGCGATGCCATAGTGGCGCATGGCGTTGCTAATCCCCATTTATAAAACCTCCCTCCCTTCCCCACTCCGCCGGCCCTAACTCCCTCTTCCCCCCCTCCACGCGGTGCAGATGCTTCCCCAGTGCAGCCCCCTCCCCCCGTCCCCCGGTGCGGCCGCCTCCCTCCCCCTTCAAGTGAGCCCCCAACCACCCCTCTCTCCCTCAGTGGCCCCCCGGCTAGGCCACCGTGGCCGCGCCCTGCCTGCCTGCAGCAAGGCCACCGCGGCCGCGCCCTGCCCATCTTTTTTTTTTTTTCGAAGTCCTTCCCCTGCTGTTACTTGGTGTGAAAAAATATATCGTTTGATTCACTGTTACTAAAATTATTTAATTCAAATGCATCAATTTGTTACCAAAATGTAGGTGGTTTCTTTATCATTGTTGAGCTGCGGTGGTGTTGCTACTGAGGAAACTGGGCCGGTAGCTGCTGTTCTGTGCTTGCCAATTGCCGCTGGGATAAACGTTTGGTCTCCAAACTTTTACTCAAAATTTATTTCAGCAGTTAAATTTTCTATTGTCATACTTTGCTCTCTTGCATCTTTAGAATGTTGCATACGTAATGTCTTATTACATAGATTAATTAATAATAAAATAATTGACGTGTCATTCTATTAATTAGTCTATGCATTTGTATCAACATGACGCGTTAACTATTCTTTCAATTTTAATTAATTTTATATAATAGAACATTAGGAATGTAACCTTCTTAAAATATAATAGACTAAATTGTAAGGATCAAAATAAATTTTGAGTTGCAGTCCGAGGCTAAAAATTTATTTTAGTCTAATAAAAATTAGAAATATACAGAAGAAAATAACCAAGTGGAACCTCCCACTTCTTATTTTTCTTTCCCTAATGTGAAATCTTAGAAGTCACCATGGATTATGTTAATTTTCTTAGAAATCAATTTTTATTGTCAGTAAGATTATTGAAGTTTTAAAATTAGTTAATAGCAAAAAAAATGTATTCTTTTGTGACAAGAATAACTTGTAAAAAATTAATTTGTGTTGTTATTTAATTTTATTATTATAAAAATAAATAATATTGAATTTAATGATAAGTCAAGATTATTTGGAAAAGATAATATTTTTTTAGTGGCAAGATTTTTTTATGTTGAATAAAAAATTTGTAACAAAGAGCAAATTATCTACTAAACTCCTGAATTATGTCGGATATGTTAGTCTTTTTTATTGTTACTATACTGATATGCATGATGTTATATGCCATGTATTTATGATTATAGATCATATTGCATATGAATGTATTTATCTACTAAACTTCTAAATTATGTCGGGTATTCTTATTGAGCTTAGACTCATTGAATGTCTTTCAATTTATTTCTATTTTTTTGCAAAACCTTGGGATGCTTAGAATTAAATCAATTATATTAGGTTGTTCAATGCCACTGATTTATATATAAATTGATTTAACTTAATTAGTAATTATATTATATATGAACTTAATCAAAATTGATGTTATTACTTATAAAATAATTAATTAGAATTGAGGTTTTATATAATTTTTAGAATTACACTTAAGGGTTACGTGGCGTATCATATGTCTCACGTTTGATGTGTTATGAAAATATCCGGCCCAGCCTATCCAATTTTAAAGCCATAGTATTATTGGATAATACTATGCATAAATATTGGATTAAGGTTATTATCTTAGACATAATAATCTTAAGAAGTTAGTGACTATAGACCACTATCCATGATTTGCGTCGTAATTTTGCGACGCCAGATTGGCGTCGCAATTTTGCAATGCCAAATTTGTATCGCAATTTTGCGACACAATTCATGGCGTTGCAAAATTACAACGCCATTATTTGCATCACAATTTTGCGATGCAATATGTTGTCGTAATTTTGTGACGCAATTAGTTGTAAATTACGTCGCTAAATTGCGATGACTGCAATTTAGTCGCAAATTAACGACGTAAGTTTTGGTATCGCTAGGCATCGCTATTTAGCGATGCAATTGTGATGGATTACAGGTTGCGACGAGATTGGCAGCGATGCTCATATTGCGTCGCTAAATCCATTTAGCAACGCAATTTGGCATCACTAATGCTGGATGGCCTTGACGATCTAGTAGAGGGAGGAGAGGCAAGTGTGGTCTTGCCATGACCTTCACCCCTCCTTCCCTCCTTATTGGTTCTTCTCCATTCGTAGCCATCAAGAAGAGTAAGCAAGAGAAAAGTTGTCTCTATCTTTTTTATTTTCTTCCTCTTTGTTGTCCTCTTCTTTCTACCGATCCTTATCTCCTCTCCTCATCACTACCTAAGTTACTAGCAATGCTCTTGTTGAGCATTTCAGCCAATCATGTGGTAGGCACAAATCTTCTATTCCTTTGATCTACACCCCTCCCCCTACCATCTTAAAATCTTTGCTGGTCACCTTGGCTCTATAATTAGTGATATGGCTTTGGCAACAAGAGTGTAGGCTAAAAATTAAGTAGGATTGTACACCCTTCTTACCATATTCTTTGATTTATTTTTCCTATTTTTCACTTGTTTTGCCTTCTCTAATCATCTCCTTTTATTGTGCACCACTTATGATACCACCTGTGCTAGATATTGAACCCAAAGCCATAATGTCCTTGGTTTAACTAAAAGCCTACCTTCTTCTCTTGAGAAGCTTAGATCCTTTCCTCCATCTCTTCTCTCCTTTTCTTCTCATTCTTCCGATTCACTTCATGGCATCTTAGTGGAGAACTTTCAACAAAAAAAAAAGATAAAAAAATTGGATAGTAAGTTTAAATTATTAACTCTATTATATTGTCGATCATGAATCTCGATCATAAATCAGTACTTATTGGCCTAACCCTTCTCATTTTTCTCCCTATTACTATATTTCGCTAACCTTGTTTCTTTTATCTCTCTAGTTTTTCTCTCTAATTAAATAATCTTATCTTGTGTAGGGGCTAAAATTGACCGATCAAGGAGTAGCATAGGGTAAGACCTTAATTCTTTTAGTTAAATTAGAAAATTAATTTGATCAACATAGAACCTAAGGATTATAATAAACTAGTTGGTATTGATGTAAATGATTAATTTTTTATCAGAGTGGATGGTAATATCAAGTTAGTTATGATAGAGTACAATTGGATCTATAGGCTCTTATTTGATTTGGTTCACAAAATTGATAAGAATCTCTTTGCATGTTCCTTATTCGATATATTTACTTGAGTAAGTAAATTGAAATTAAATGCATTATGATATCATTTTGATATGGCATGACATAGAGCATGGTTGAATATATATATAGATATATCTATATATTTGTGTGATTGATATGATACAACATAATATTAATTCAGTATGAAATTTTGATTTAATAAATTATAGAAGTTAGGTTCAATTTATTAGATATTTGCCATTAAAGTCCTCACTTAATAAGTAACATGCATGCAATTAGATGCTTAGACTTTATAAAAAAATAATAATAAATACATGTCACTTGTTAAGTGTCATGATTGTATATGTGTTAGGTGAAGAACCTAATGGTAAGCAATAACAAACATACCTAAGTTTTATCCTTTCGTTAAGGTAGTGTTTAAAATAGAGAATAAGGGAGAATATACAATCATTCTCAAAAGTTATAACTACAAAGGATAAATCGATAAAAAGTTAACTAGAAGGGATCCCCTAAACTTATTCCCTAGGGAATGGAGGAATACTTGCGGCTATCCTTTGAGGGCAAAACTGTTATTAAAAAAAGTTGGTTATTCCCTCAGCTATCCCCTAGATAAACTCTATCTGTACACTTATCCAGGGATATCATTTTTGTATCAAACACTACCTAAATGAATTATTAGCCTAGCCATAAATTATGAAGAACCAATCATAAGCAAAATTGTGGCAGGAGCCAACCATGGGCGACAATATGGAATTGTAGAAAGCCTATCATGATGAGAAATGTCCTGACATGGATAATAAACATTGAGTAGGATCATGGTATTGTTAGAAGCCTCACCACAAATAGAAACATAGAATTATAATTGTTTGCTATAGGCACAAGCATGATTTTCACTAATCCAAAGTTGAAAGAAAAAGATTTTAAATATTCTTGAGGGTATTATTAAGTCTAATCAAGCTAATCGATGATGATATGCACTTATATGAAAATTTATTAATAGAATTTTTAATTATAACTAACATATTAAACTTGTTGCATGGTTGATGCATAATTTTAAAAATTATATAAATTGGAATCTATATAACAAGATGATTATACCTTTATATTGATCATATTTTATCATATTATACTGTTTTCTATTCAGACTGCATTGTTTATTTGGGATGCTTATTCAGCTATTTAGCTCGCTATATATATTTTCGTTAAAAAAATTCTTTATAGAGCTATTGGATGCCTGTGATGGGATTTAGTATGAAAAAAAATGTTATCTTCGATACGAGTGAGAGAAAACATTTATTTAGTTTCAATAACTCTTTATTATTGTTATCATACGATTGACTTTCCAGCATGCCTTGCATATGTTCTATAAAGGCACAATTCAGAGAGTTCATAAGGTAGTTCTTGTCCTTGATATGGGTCATGACACTGCCTGAGCGTCTATCATCAAAATCTAGGTCCATGTAACCTTAGGTAGAGCCTACCAATAAATACGGTCGTAGTTGAATCCTGGTGAGGCCTAGATGGGTGTGCACATTAATGTGGTGTGGTGAAATAACCTAAAGTTTGGTGGATGACTAAATGTGCTGCCAATTTTTTTTTTTGACCCCTGGCGCAGGGAATTCGAGGATCCATCACCAACTATATTGACAAATTAGATCCCTTGGTAAGTACTTAAAAGGTTCCGCAAGGCCGACATTAGCGAACCATAGCTTGTTCTGCGTGTTGTGCAATCCAGAAGAGATGTATAAATTGCCATATAATGAGACCACTTGATGGGTTTTTTTTTATTTCCTTCTTTTTCTTTCTTCTCCCGGTTGTTGAGGGGTGTGAGCGGAAATTTCTATTTACACCACTCAAATTATTCAATACATTGTTATTTTTTAAAAAAAATTTAAATTTTTAAACTACCCTTAAATCTCTTTTTCATTGCAAAAATTTCTCTCCACACCCTCTCCCTTACCCTACCCGACCGATACCCTCCTCTTCTCTTTCCTTCTCCTTTCCGATCGATAGCGACGAGCGACATCAGCAGCATGACGGTTACAGTAACGGCGGCAACAACGATGACAACGAACGGATGCGGCAGCCCTCCCCTAGCCTCCAACTTTTTCTTGCCCCTCTGTTCAGAGCCGAACAGAGGGCCTCTAGTTGATAGGACGAATGAAGGAATATGGGAAGAGGCAGGAGGCGGAGCTTTCTATTCGGCCCACTTAACGAAGGGACATCGGGGGGTTTGTTTCCATGGCAAATAAAGTCTTGTTTCCATGACATAAGCCAACAAAAAGAAAAAAAAAATTTGCTGGCTAGTTAAGTTGGATAGAGACGGACACAGCTTGTGTTAAACCCGACGGAGGAGAGGCGAAAGGGGGGTTTGTTCAAGTGAGGTGTAGAGAGAAATTTTTACACTGGAGAGAGATATAAGGGTAGTTTAGGTATTTAATTTTTTTTAAAAATAAAGGGTATACTGAGTAATTTGAGGGGTGCAAATGAAAATTCCCCGTGTGAGCTCACATGGTAGTCACGGTCTGCATGCAATGCCGAGTTCCCACGAGAAATTCCCCCTTGTGAGCTCATTTTTCTTTTTTTACTCAATAGCCCCCCAAAATTACTCAGTAGCCCCCCTAAATTAAAAAATACCTAAACTACCCCTTTCCCTTTTACCCTCCCCGCCACCCTCTCCACATTTGGCCGACTCTCTGTTCGGCCCTAGTTGGCTGAACAGAGACTCTTTGTTCGGCCAAGAATGCCGAACAGAATTAGTTCTGTTCGATCCAGCAGGTCGAACAGAATTGAATTCTTCTGTTTGGTCCTGTGTTGCCGAACAGAAGGAATATGTTCGGCTCACCAAGGCTGAACATGTTGACTCAGTTCGACCCTGTATTGCCGAACCCTTCTGTTCAGCCCACGAGAGCCAAACATGTTGACTCAGTTCGACCCTGTGTTGTCGAACAGATTTGACCTGTTCGGCCATACAGGGCCGAACAACTCACGAATGGGGAAAAAAAAATTTCGACGACGGAGATATAAACCAACCTTTGCGATCATTGAACATTCCAAAATTGTTAGTTGTTTGTCCATTGCTCGATTATAGGTTAAAATCTCTTCAACCAAGCTTCAAATGGTCGGATCCGAGGGTGTTTTGATCCGGAGTGAGGAAGGACGGGAGAGGGGCAGGAGAGGGAGGCTGTTTTGACCTGGGGGTATTTTGGTCCAAATTTTTAAGGATAAATATATCCTTTTTTTTTTTAAGTGGGGTGAGGGGCTAATGAGAAAGAAGCGCCGGCCAAATAGAATTTTCCGATTCCCACCGAAAATTTCTTTCAGGTATCAAGGGAAGCAGAATCGCCTTTGTAGAGCTAACTGCATGGATTGAGGTCCATATGGACGAAACTTTCTTCAAATTAGTGGAAATTAGGTAAGGCCCAGAGTTTTCTAGGTAGAACAGCAGTTCATAACAAGGTCAAATCTACTATTTAAAACTAAAATAATTTCTATCGCTAAGCACTTGCCTGAATAGGATCATTCTTTGCCATGCACTTGAACAAAATAGCAGTCCCCTCTTGAATGGTAGGGTGGGTAAAGGCGCCAAAAAAAAAATGCCCCAAATTAACTTTAACGTTGCATGGATTATAAAAATATGCATCAAGATGATCCATTGATCTATGTAAATATTTAGGACCATTTCGTTCATGGTAATTTATTTTGATAATTTAAGATTACTATATATCATTACCATATTTGGCAACTAGACATGAAAATCTAAACACAGTATTATTTGATTTCGATAATCTAAAATTACTACAAATTATGATAATAAAATTTTCATATAAAAATGGATACCTGAGCTTACCAAAGTCTAATAATATAAATTATACTCCTAGTTTCCATAAATATATAATAATACTTAATTCAGTTATATATTTAATTTGCACTAGAAAATATTTAAATATTTAACATTGTATTTAACATTTATTTATATTTAATATAATATAATATTTTATATATTAAACACTATATATATTTATATAATGATATGTAAATATTAAATATTAAATTATTATTATTATTATTATGATCATCTTGTATATTATATATATATATATATAATATTATATATATATATCATATATTTTATCATGGGATATTTAATATTACATATATTAATATAATATATATTAAATGTTTTTTAAAATCTATTTACAAAATTTTTTTATTCGAATATTTCATATTTTAGCAAAAAAAGAAAGGCACTCAAAAAATAAAAAAATAATAATAAATTTTAAAAACATAATAAACTAATTATTATATTTTATTATATGAATTAAATATAATAATTTTATTTTAAAAAATTTAATTATTTATTAAAAACTATTAAAAATATAAAATTTTTGATAACATTTCGTTGCCATAGCTAAACGCTGTTCGGAGGAATGCAATGCGAGGACCTGGGGACAGAGAAAGCAATCATTCATAGTACACCATGGATTGGCTGTTTCTATATTCATGCAGGGAAGGAAAGGACATGCTATGATACCTAGCAGCAGTGGACTTTGTTAAACCAGACATGAGCGTAAAGGCTGGTTATGCCCCCATTAAAGTATCATGGGCAACCCAACTAACCGTTTGGCTCTGATTGCTGAGTTACAACGGCAAGCATAGCGAACACATTAAATTTGCTCTTCATCATTATGCTTGGTTTTGATATCTTTGGCCATTGAGATTCTCTGCTATTTTGGTAGTGAACCGGTGTACAATTTTTATCTCTTTGGAGCTCTCATTTAGGATTTGTCAAAATCAACTTCGATGAATGTGTTCGAAGAAGATCAACTTTCATTATCCGAGGGACCGATGAAGCTCTACTGACAATGGATGGTTTTGGTATCCTAAACTCCTCAGTTCCTATGACTGAGCTTTATGTTGCTTGGGCTGACATTTCTTATGCCACTCGGATTCTTCATCCTCATATCCTTCTCATCGAGGGGGATTCTATGACTGTTATCCGATGGCTTCGGAAGAAAAACTGTTATCAAGTCCCCACCAATTCACTGCTCTATGATATTTGGTCTATTCTTCAGAAGGTCTACAGAGCCTAGATCTGCCATATCTACCGTGAAGCAATTCAGTGGCCGATTGGGTTGCGATATCTGTGGCTCATCATACTGGATTTTGGATTTGGAGACAGGATGATCCCTATCCTTTTGTTCTTAAACAAATTTTATATTCTGATTTATCTAAGTTGACTCGTACTAAATTAGTATGATCACCTGTCTGTATCAAAAAAAACACACTAAATATATATATATATATATATATATATATTAGGTATTTCGAATACCTTTACTGTGGTTTTGATAGTCATGCTGGATAAACTAAATTAACCAATACTCTTCTCTTATTTTTTTGCAAGTTTACTAACATAGTTTGTTTGACATACATGGCTCTCCCATCAAGATGGCAACGGTCTGGGATGGCTCAGGACGATCTTTACCGATTCTTGTCCCCGTTAAAAAAAACTTTTTTATTCTTTACCCCATTAAGCGAAGGATACTGTCTTCGAGCTATTTATATATTTAACCATTAAATAAATAATTTTATACCTGTTAAGCCATTTAAATCGATGATTATTTGATCCATTAAAAATAATACCAACCGAATAAACGGTCAAATAAAAAAAATTACCATCCCAACCATCAATCTGCTGCAAGTTATCTTTGTCCACAGTTCCATCAATGTTTGCCCATCACATAGCAGTCTGATCACTTTCTTTTTGAACTCGCGTTGTTATGGTGTTCCAGAAAAGTCTTTTGAGGTCAAGAGTTTTTTGCCACAGCAGGAAAAATTTGGAACTTTGGCATGTAGAAACCTTATGCAAAATACTGTGCATCTCCCACGAGCATACTACCTTCAAAGATGAAGAAAAACAATGGGAATTTATGTGTGTGGTTCACTCTTCCTCATGCGATATTTTTTTTTCTCCATCTCTCTTTTTCTTTTAGGAAATGATCCTCAAACATTTGAATTTGAAGAAAAACTTGTTCAACATGGATGATCAATGGTCTCTTAGAATATTTTATCAATCATTTGGATACGGCAATTATTGAAATGAAGCCACTACCTATGTCTCCTTCCTACCTTCCATCAGCTTTATTTATTTCCCTCCTTTTCCCCATCCTCCTGTTTTTTTTTTTTTTTTTAAAGTTCACCAGTTCCCCTCCTACATCACTATATGCTTTCCCTACCTTTTTTTTATAAATTTTCTTGTTCTCCTCCTACATCACCTCATGCTCCATCAATCATTTTGAGGTGCATAATCTTATAGCCTACTTTATAAGGAAGCCAGTTGTTACTTTTTGCCCGTTCTAAACGCATGTCTGTGAGAAGGTCCATCTGATTCAGAAAATGAGAGCTATGGCAAAATATATTTTGGGTTTCCTCTGTTTACAGTTGATGCCTTCCTATCTAACTCTAAGAGATGAACAGAGGACACCACTCGAGAGATGCACTCCAGAGCCAGTCCCTGCCAATATTAAAGCCTGAGAAGAAAGAACCAAAGAGAGTACGTTCTATCTAAGGCGAGCCACGTGGGAATACTCTGAGAGCTCAAATGCTATGTCTTGGCAACAAAAGCTACGAATATCCAAGCACACGTGCCTGTCCCTGCCAAAGTGCTTTCTCCATGCTTTGCCAGCAAGCTCTGCACAATGACCAGCCATGAGGCTCTGACAAGCTTGCCAATGCTAGCCTTTGTTAGATAACAAAATGTCATTGAATGAAAGGCAAAAGATAGATTGGGAGCTGCCATAAAAATTACTAAACCAAGCTAAAGATTTAGTGTTGAATGGTTACTCAATTGTGTACTCACTCAAAATCTAATACTGTATTGTTAGGTGATGATTAGGTGCCTCTGCTGGGCTAGCTTAATCTAGACCCAATAACCCAAAGGAGTTATATATATAGGATGGTTTCCAGCACTGCCAAGAACCATCCTGTAAACACCTTCTTCTTCCCTTCGATTCCGAAGAGCAGAATTTATCCGAGGAAAATATCTTTGAGAGAGAATCCAACACAAAAAGAAGAAAACAGAGATGAGAGATCATCTTCTCATGGGAGATCTTCCATTTGTGATCATCTCCGGACCAGCAACATTACTTAAGATTTTTCTGGAGCCAATGGCCTACTCAACCGGTACGTCCTTTCTTCGCTGCAGCTACCAATTACCAACATAATTGAACCAAACTGTCCTGTGGATATGTTGTGGGGTGAATGGAGCCACGGGGATAACCATGGTAGCAAGCACTTGAACAAGTGGATGAGCAAAGCCGGTACGTAGCCAGTAGTACCATGTGGTGTGCCTGCCTGCCTGGAAAAGTAAGTGCTGTGGAATCCTAGGTTTCCTTAATGGTTGTAATAACTTTGAATATGAAATTGCTCAATCGAGGTAATAGTGAAAAGCTATTAGGCCACTTTTGTTCGACATTGATCTACCCTCTCTTGTTTGCATCAATGAAGCTATCCTTTCATTTCATGTAATCTGCTCTGATTTCTATTCATTGGTTTGGTCCTGATGTTGTGAGTATCTAAGAAACCAAATAGATTATTCTGCAAAATCTTCTATGATTGTGGACATGGATGGAGAATGAAAAAAAGGTCCTGATACTGTGCATCCAACTGTAGTTTAAGTTGAAAATTCCAAGGAGTTGCTGCCTAATGCCTTTCAAGCCTACTAAGACTGCATTGATTTTTGTACTCGCCTGCCTTAATGAGCTGCACATGGAGGGGTCTTCTCTTCTGGACATCTTTAATATATAGCTATGCATTGCAAGGCCTTCAAGAGGCTGACTTATTTTTTTGACATTGTTATTTTATTTAAAATATATTGATTTGGTTATCAGCAGAGAAGGTTTCAAATTCTAAGATATTCTAATAGAGTCAGCCTGATTAAATTCTCAACTGCAGCAGGTATATATGCCAACCATTGAATAATTAATTGGCCTAGCGGCATCAAGGGAATTCAAACAATTCAAATTTGGATTTTGTTAAAATATCAATTTCATCTACTGGCATGATTGATTGAGTTGTATTCTGGATTCTATGGTTTGGGATGGTCCAGAAGAGTGCATTGCATCTTCTCTAGTAAAATTAGGCAGCTTTGGCTCAAGGACACTGAAACATGCAAGAGATTTGAGCAGGTGTTAAGTTTTCACAGAATCTTGTGTGAAATCACAAAAAAAAAAAAAAAACCTTCTTATTATCATCATGGAAAATGAATTTTTAAAGGCAGATCTGTTTTCGATATCCAATATTAATTGCAACTCATACAAGAAAACTTCTTCAACTTCTCCCTGTTTTTTAAGCTATGCTCAGACTAAGACCCCCCCCCCCCCAAAAAAAAAAAAAAAAAAGAATGCTATTGCTACCGACGTTATAGTTTGTCCATTAGTTTGAAGTAGTCCAACAACACCTGGGTCTGTTAGTTGGCACCCCTCTCCTAATCACTTGTGCTGGAGGGAGATCTGAGTCTGAATCTAAGTGTCGAATTCCCACGATATTTTCATAACAAAAGAAAAGAAAAAGAGGTAGAGCAGTATTTATAGCAGCATGGGTAATTTAATCTGAAGGTCGTTTCCCAGCAACTCCTTTCTCTGCTTGGCCTTCCACATGAATGGAACAAAAAGTAGAACTCCAAACTGACCCCAGCTAGATGGGATAAGGCTTGTTGTCATCGCTATTCCAATGATAGAATTCTCTTGTCTCAGATGTGGTCTTCATTATTATAAAAAAAAGATATACTCTCCATCTCCATGTGTCCAATGACATGAAGAAAGGGAGATGAACATTACACTCCATGTAGGCTTTAATTAGCTATCAGGCTCTCAAAGTATGCCTGATATTTACTGATACATTTACATCAAAAGAAATACCACTACCACATCTCACTGGAATTACAAAGAGAAAGAATGGAAGGGGACCATAAGAACAACAAATATAAACAATGTAAGAGGAGCATGATGACACAAGAACATCATGATATTGACATTTATATAGGAACTAAGCTTTCATCCCTTTTTATTTAGGCTTTTGGTTTAACTACTACTTTTTGAGAGGTATTTTTTAACTACTTCCCACCATGTGGCTCCTTTCTGCTTTCCTCCTTTTTATATAGGGGATTCTCAAATTAAGGGTTCAATATTATGCCACTGACCGCAGCCATTGCTGTATGATAATGTAGATAAGACTACAAAGATAGAGATATATGAGCAATTGATCCAATCCACACGCAAACATAGAGAGAGAGAGAGAGTTTTGAGAAGGATATATTTGATTGGAAGATTTATACAAGATAGTTTACTAACATGGAAAAAGGAACAAGGCAAAGGCCTCTTTTCTTCAGCTCTGTACATTCATTGCTCCCCCCAGCAAAACCCAAATCATTGACAGTATTTCTTTTCAACTCCAAGCCATCCCCATAACCAACAGCTTCTTCCTACAAAACCCAGAAAGGGGAAAAAAAAAAGTCTTAGTTCCAAAAAAAAAAAAAAAGGCCAATAACAATATCTTAAACAGGGGAAAAAAAGTTATGAACACCGACAAGATTATGCTACCTGAGGAATCCCCTTATCATCATCATTTTTTCCCCTTGGTTGCACACCCAAGTGATTCAAATAACTAACCTACAACAGAATGAGACAAAATAACAATCTAAACCGAAAAAATAGGATTGATATAAATTTTAGGATCAGAAAAGATTGAAAAAAAAAAAAAAAATTAGAACATGGTTCTTCAAACCTTGGGACTATTAACAGGAGAGCTAGCAGTATCTTCCAAGGGGTCATCACCCAAGACCCCTCCTGCCTTCCTCTTCTTAAAGCTGAGCTTCTTGCAGCTCTTTGTGGCCTCGGAGCCGGCTGAAGGCTTCCATGCAACACATGAAGCAGCATCGGAGATGATGGAAGACCCTCCTCCAATGCTAAAAGAGCAACCATCTTCTCCCCTCTTCTCTGATGCCAGGAAGTCCTCAAAGTACATGGTCCAACCACTCTCCTCAGAAGAAGGTGTCCCTTCCTTGGAGCAGAGAGCACTGTTCAAAGAGGAATGGATCGACTCCTCCATCATAAGAGAGAAAATACGGTGGGCTTGCACACCAGGGAGGAGTCCCAAATAGTTATATATACGCACCAAGGTAAAGAAAACAAATGGAGAGAAAGAGAGAGAGAGAGGAATAATATTATATTGCTGTGGGGTAAGGGGAGTTGGGGGAGTGAAATGAACAGTAACTAACAGAAGACTTAAGAAGGGAACGTGTGAGAAGAAGAACAAGCAAGCTTTTGACCTCAACAACTCTAGACAAAGTTTCACACCAAATTTTTTTTTTTAAAACCATATTTTTATCTCCCCTTGTTGCCTTTTAATAAAGACCGGCAGTCATCCATGACTTTGGTCGGTCTAAGGCCGTTGTTACAGTTAAAAAGAACAGGTCTTGGTTGGCTCCAGACCAAATTGGGCAACGGTTTTTGGTTGGGCATTGATTGAGCGTAGAGCAAGGTCTAAGTTACTATTGCTGCGAACGTGATGCGAATTTTATTCAACAACTGCCTTCTCCTCTCAAGCGATTGTCAACAATATTCAACGTCTCAACCTTTTCACATGGCCTAAGCGCTTTCATTGTCCCTTGAACATATGATTCAATAGATTATTCAAATATTAAAGCATTGATGATGTCAGCATTTTTTAGCAATTAAACACAATATATAGATGACAATGTTTGATTTTTGATAATTAAAATTATCATAAATTATGATAATCTTATTTTCAACTAAAAGATAAGCATTGAAGATTATCAAAAGCTTATAATCTTATATTATGCTTTTAGTTGTCATGTAAATATTTAATAATGTTTAATCTGATTATATATTTATGTACTTGATAATATTTAGCTATTAATATGATATTTAGGTTAAATATTAGATAAGATATATATAATAATAAATTTAAATATTAATATTATTTTTAATATTATTATGTGCTTTCATAATAATATATAAAATTTAAATTTTAAAATAATTCATATTTATGACTTATATTTAATAATATATATTATTATTATTATAAGTTAAAGAATTTAATAATATAATTTATATTTAAATAATATTATATATTATAAATACAATTTAATATAATATATTATTAATATATTAATATTAATAATATATATATATATTATATATTTACTATATTTCTAAAATTATTTTACAAGAATCCTTATTTTCTATTAGAACATTTCATATCAAGCCAAAAAACAAAGAGATAATCACTTAAAAGATAAAAATATAAAAATAAAATTCAAAAACATGATAATCCCAATTATTACTTTTGATTATTATGAACTCAACATAACAATGTTGTATTCATGGGAAACCAAGCTAAAATTACTGTGACAACTCAAACATGATCGATCATCTTGCATTCACATAAATCTATTTATTAAGTATAAAATTATTAAGAATAAAAGATTTTTGATAACATGATACTGACACAAACCAAATAGTACTTGTCAAGTAAATTTACACCATTAAAAAATTTCAACTAGTTTTGAAAATATATGAAACTTGATCACTCATTGATTGGCCAACCCAGAAAAAAACCGCATACAATTGTCCTAATAATAATACAGAAAAGAATTATAGAAAAAACAGCTAGCATTTCATGAATAAATAAAATTTGCAAAAATTAGATCAAAGTTCTTAGCCTTGCAAATGTCTCTTCAACGGCCCTCGCATTAATAATTAAAGCACTTTCCTCTCACAAGTCACCGAGACTCTCGATGTATAAGCTAAAGACTACTCCCCCTTCTAACTCAAATAGAAACGCTATTGGTTACATTTGTAAAATAAAATTTTTCCAAGTCGTTCAAGGCCAACACGCCCGGGATAAACAAAAGAAGTTAGTGGTTCTGCCAACGCTCCCCTCGTAGCGAAGTGCATGCTAATACGGCAAAGCCTCTGCCAAGTATTTGCGTCGAAGTTATCGTATACCAAGTATGTGCATCGAAGTCAAAGATAACTTCTGACGTTCTCCCTTAATATCAACTCTATCACCATCATATTGCGATTTATCAAACATCTAACTACGACCATTGAATATCCAATTGCTTATAGCTTCCAAGTCATACTTAAGGTTGTTTGGATTGGAGGGATTAAAGGAGGGAAGGAAAAGAAAATAAAGAAAAAGATTGTAAATTAGGTGAAAGAGAGAGGGAAAAAAGAATGAGTAGTTGGTTCTCCTTTCCCCCTTATTTCTTCTCAATAAGAGTGAATTTATTAACTCTCAAATCGGGAATACTTATAAAAGGAAAAAATGTTTAAGCTATTTTTTTTGAAAGACTAAAATGTCCCTTTATTTCTTATCTTCTTTCTTTCATTCCTATAATTCATTTTTTACTTTTCGTTCTTCCATTCCCATGACCACGAGCGTTAGGGTTCTCAAAATTCATCAAGACAACACTGCAAGAGCTCAAGGTCAGGCTCAACCCAAGTATTTCTCCTTTCAATCATCGCTGAAATCTATTGAAACCTACTATAATAACATGATTTTCTATTGAAATTCATTGAAGTTTCTTACAGAATTAAATGCATATAAATTAAGATGAGCTCATTTCTTGCGATAAATTTTTAGAGGGATATAATTGTTACATAACTCTTTTCCTTCTTTTTTTCTTTTCTTCTATCTAAACAAGATAATTGATATTACCTTTCTTTTCCTTTCTATCCTTTTCAAACAAAACAAAAAGAACAATCTTTCCTTCCCCTTTATGACCCTTCCATCCATTTCCTTCTTTTTACTCTTCCCTACCCCTTCAAAAGACCAAACAAAGCCTAAGGCGACATTTGTGTTAGAAATTTTAAATAATTATTTGGGGGCTACACATGTCATGACAAATGTGTTATGCCATTATTTGATTAGCCAAAAAATTGATCAATTTGGTATAAAATGGCTAAGGGCATAATTGTCATGAAAAATTATTGTGTAGATACCTATATGCTATTTCTAATTTGATGAGGGGCCAAATTAGAAATTAGCCTATTTAAAGGGGGTTATGGTTCTCGATGGAGATGAAGAGTTGCAGAAGAGGGTTTTGTATTCTCTTATCCCCATCAAAAAGTAATACAGTGAAAATATGTGAATGAGGGGTCCTCCTTTGGAAGATCACAACCCATAGCCATCAAGACCAATGGATCCAGGTACGCTTCCTATTTGTTGTCTTTATTTTTTTATAAATAAATAATATGGAATCTGGAATGATTATTTTTCATCAATTGGTATCGGAGCCTTCCATATATGTTCATTTGTGATACGATGAGTTATGGAATGATTAGAATGCATATTTTATATTTCTGCTATTGTTTTCTAATGATTCGGAGCGTGCGTGATTTGCTATTAAAGGAATTTTTCGGTATTTATCCATTGAAAAGGGTTTTTATCCATTAAAGGACAATTTTTTGTATTTATCTATTAAAAAAAAGGATTTCGGCATTTATACATAAAAAAGAAATCAGGAATGTGAATCGAATATGGAACCTTTTGGTTCTGATCCAAAGCCCTAACCATTATTTCAGGTTAATTTGTGTATCACATAAAGGCTTTGAAACTAATTGTTTCTGATTTAGATTACAAGTTTAAGAAATCGAAGTTTCAAATTCAAGCTTTTCAAAATTTAAATAATGGCTATGGTTTAATATGTGATGCATATTGTTTAACATTTTAAATGAGCCAATTGAAACAAGAAGTCACCAAAGTGTCCTCTCTTGTATAGAAAACTCAAGAGATATGTTAAATGTTGCGTGCATGTGTATTCATGCGAGTATTACTCGACCCAAAGGAATTGTTGATACTTGGCCGGATTGCATACATTTCTGTGATGGTAAGCATGTGACAATTATAAGATTGTACATGTGAATAATAAATTAATCCAAAGATGAGTTTATTATTTAACATACATTATTGTCAGTGTTTGATCATTATAATAAGGTACCACTAGCAATTAATATTACCGTCCAAAGACAAAGTATTAATGTTTGCACTTGGTATCTTGAGATGGGTTTTATCATTATTTGAATTTATAATGATTATTTTTTGGATATTTATGTGAGTATATTTATGTGGTAATTTTCTTCTTCAGCACTTACCACAGTATCTGCCAATTTGAGTTTGGTACTACTCCTTAATGGCACAAAATTTAGAAAAGAAAATATGCTTATTGTCCTATGGTGCATGGATCTAGACCTTGCGTTAAGAGAAGAGCAACCCTTCTCTTTTGGACTCTAGTACCTCTGATCAAAGGATGCACTACGAGAACTAGAATCGTTCAAACTACATGAGTCTGATGATCATAAAGAGGAGTATTCCTGAGGCTTTCAGGGGCGCAGTATCCGACGCGATTACTGATGCCAAAGATTTTCTTACTGAAATTGAGAAGCGCTTTGCAAAGAGCGATAAAGCAGAAACTAGCACTTTGTTACAATGTTTAATCATCATTAAGTACAAAGGCAAAGGGAATGTTCGAGAATATATTATGGAGATGTCCAACATTGCATCAAAACTTAAGGCTCTCAAGCTCGAGATGTCCGGGGACTTACTTGTGCATTTGGTTCTAATTTCTCCTCCAGCATAGTTTAATCAATTCAAGATCAGTTATAATTGCATAAAAGAAAAACAACCAAAGTCAAGAAATATGGTGCATATAGAGCTATGGATGTATTGGAATTGATACATACAGACATTTGTGGGCCATTTCAATACCATCTTGGAATGGTCAATAATATTTTATATCATTCATTGATGATTATTCTCGATATGCATACATATTTATTATTCATGAAAAATCATAGGTTTTGAATATTTTCAAATCATTTAAGGCAGAAGTTGAGAATCAACTCAACAAAAGCATAAAAAAGGTCAAATATGGTCATGGAGGTGAATATTATGGAAGATATGACGGATCAGGTGAACAACGCTCAGAACCATTTGCCAGATACCTAGAGGAGTGTGGAATCATTCCACAATACACCATGCCAGAGGCACTTAGCATGAATGGTATAGCTGAAAGACGAAACAGAACTCTTAATAATATGGTAAGGAGTATAATTTATTATTTTACCTTACCAGAGTCACTCTGGGGAGAGGCACTAAAAACTGTAGCCTACATTCTTAATAGGGTACCAACTAAAGCAGATGCAAAGATACTACAAGAAAAATAAAATATTGCGATGCCCAAATGCGTCGCAATTGCATCGCTAAACATGCTATTGCGACGCAATAGCGACGCAATGACGGCGTCGCTCAGATGTCCATCGCAATATCCATTTGTCGCAATTGCATCGCAATACTGCGACTCTCTGCGATGCAACATTACGTCGCAATATTACGATGCATCCAAATGCATCGCTAAATTAAAAATTAAATTATAATATTTAAAATTATTATTAAATATTATGATGCACTCAATTGCGTCGCAATATTGCGATGCATTTAGTTGCATCGTAATATTTAATAATAATATTTTTGATATAATAGCAACGCAATTTGCATCGCTAAAGCATCGCAAATAATTTTTTTTTAAAATATTGCGACGTAAGGTCATTGCGTCGCAATATTTATTAAAAATATTTTAGATATAATAGCGACTCAATTTGAGTCGCTAATGCGTCGCTATTAAATTTTTTTAAATTATTGCGATGCCAGGTCATTGCGTCGTAATATTTAATAATAATATTTTAAAAATATTAGCGATGCAATTGCAGTCGCTAATGCGTCACTAAATAAATATTTTTTTTTAAAAAATAAAATTTAAAAATTAAAAGTTAATACAATTTCGTTACATTTAAATATTGATCGAAACATTCTTCACTCATATTGATCCAAACAATAATCATTCAATTTCCAAAAATAATTCATATATTAAAATTTTGAAGTTTTCATTACAACATAAAAAAGAAAAAAAAATACATCAAGAATCTGAGCGATCACGTGGAGGCTGGAGACTCTGCGACAAGCGGCTAACCATATCCCGCAAATAATGCATCTCATCTCGCATGTCTGCAATCTCCTGATCCCGGCCTCGCATACGATCCTCGAAATCCTGCTCGATCTCCTGCCGAACCTCCTCTGCAATAGATCTTCGAAGGTCGTCTAAACGCTCGGGAGGAAAATCACCAGAAACTCGCGAGCTGGAGGCCTGATGGGAAAATATGTAGAAGCTCTAGTGCCCAGACCATAGACCCTGCGGTCTCGCGGCTGGGCACCAACAGCCTCCAAAAACACACGCCGACTCTCCTCTGCTGAGAGTTCGACGGGCGTCTCCCCATCAGTAGAGTCGACCTGCGATGCCTGGGAGCGAAGCTCCTCGACTCGTGTCTTTAAATTATAAAATCAACAATAAATGAGTTAATAAATTTCTCAAATAAAATTTTAGAAATTAAACAGATACTACATAAATCTAATTTCTTACCGCAACCTCCCGTGATCGCGTGTCGACCCAGGAACCGTCCCTCCTGGTGTGTGTCGCCCTGAATAGACGAAACTCACCAGGATCTCCGCCCTCCTGCTCAGACTATAACATTAAAAAAAATGATATTAATACAAATATTTGTAAATAACTAAAATA
Organism: Calamus simplicifolius; assembly: GCA_900491605.1. Taxonomy (NCBI): domain Eukaryota; kingdom Viridiplantae; phylum Streptophyta; class Magnoliopsida; order Arecales; family Arecaceae; genus Calamus; species Calamus simplicifolius. Next base: position 1,591,289 of record UESW01003854.1, on the reverse strand, counting down.
GTAATTAAAATATTTATGTTTTCTTACCATACGCCGTCTGTGCTCCTGAATCGAAATGGAGCCCGAAGTATGATGGGAGAGACCCGTGCCAGGACCGCCCTTCTCAGATCGGCGGTTCGTGCTGGCTGATGCGGACCTCCTGCGCCAGCCATCGGACTACCAGGCCTGCTGCCACTCGTGCCAAATACCCTCTGGCACGTGCGCAGGACGCTGACCCGATGACCTCCAACGATGAAGCATGTCGGAGTATCGGCGTCCCGTCAGAGCCTCCCATGCTGCCCTAATGGCATCATGGCTGGCAGGATCCCACGTAAACTTTTTCTGCATTAAAATAAACAGTTAGTTTCTGAATTTATTAAGTTTAAGAAATTTTATATCAGTGATAAATTGTATTTAATAAGTTTACCTGAAACTCAGAAAAATAAAACTCCCTCGTGGCTGGAGATACGTGGCGCCAATCGTAGCCACTGGGATCTGCACGCCTCTGAAATACGGCGCTGATGTGGCTGGATACATGATGCTGCTCAATAATCTGTTAAAAAAATGCATGTTTATAAGTAATTGACTTAAAAACATAAATATATATTTTTAATTAGTATATACTTACAGCCCTGAGCATCAAGTCGAAGTACGGTGCGGCCGATGTGGAAGAACTCTCGGAGGTATGTGCCGATCGGCTGGATGGTAATACTGCTGGAGAGATCGAAGGCTGTGCGACTGCTGGAGATCCGAACTCTCCATCTCCGATGCTCATGTGATCTGATGCAGCAGGGCTACGTCCCTGCTCACTCCATCTGTCGTCGGTAGATCTACCTCTGCCCATCATACTGAAAATACTAAAGATTCATACAATTAAATTACGATTAATGATTGACTATGTAAAAATTTAACACTTATAAAAAAAGTTAAATTTTAAAAAACCTCTATGTTTAATCGGTGTCATTTGTTTCGTGAAATGTTGGTTCAACATCCGATGCCGTATCGGACTGCGATTCAGTTTCATTATCATCGGAAGGAAACCGAACATTTGCATCCGCAATTTCTTGGACATCACCATTTGGATCTCTAAGTGATGTTTCAGGAGCCCTTGTGTCATCCTCAATTGCATGCATTTCCATCTCATCCTCTTGAAATGCAGGGCACTCGGCTGATTGACTTGATGAACTCTCCTCTAATACGATTGTTGAACGTGGGACGATTTTAGAAACGGCCCACCAATCTCGCTTGTCGTTGCGCAAACTTGGATATCCGCAGTAAAAGACTTGCTGAGCTTGGGATGCAAGGATGAATGGGTCATATTTCTGCAATCTTCGTCGATGGTTCACTTCAACCAAATTGTAGTCGTTATGAACCCTTTTGCCCACAGGAACTATCGGATCGAACCAATCACAACGAAACAATACGGTTCGTTTCATAGGCCAACCGGGATATTCAACTTCAACCACCTCTACTAACTTTCCATAATAATCCTGCATATTTGCTCCAACACTTTCTCCTTTAACACACACGCCCCAGTTCTGCGTGCCTCTTGAAGCTGCTAATCGTTCAATCTGAAATTTGTACCCATTTACAAAATAGCCAGTAGAGGTTGTTACGGTCTTCAATGGCCATTGCGATAGACATTTAATGAAAATATTGTCGGTTGTGGACCATGGACCGTTTACCTATAAATTAATAAGCTATTCACATCCAATTCAAAAAATAAAGCCATTATTGAAATTGATTGAGTGATACTACTCACAAATTCATAAAACCAGTAAGCAAACTCCGTTTCTAATTTCTGCCCAATTGCAACTTGACTGATGTCGGGATTCATCTGTCGTTGTCTATCACAAAACATCCTTATGGGATGGAAAGGATGAAAACTGATGTTAGCAATTAAATATTATGGTATATTATAATTTAAATTAAAATTTCAATTAAGCATTGAAGTATACACTTACTCAATATATGGATCGACTTCTCTACAGTTCATTAGGATGTAATAATGTGCTGCATTATACTCCATATCGCTAAGATTTCTTGACTTCTGCCCACCAAATGAACGGCCGATACCTTTAAAAATTGATATTCTACCGTCATTAGGTTCTCCTTCGTCCACACATACGTCATCGTTACGACCAAGATTTCGGCTCCTCGTGTGGACGTGACCCTCAAAGTAATGCGAGGCAAAAGCTGAAACTTCTTCGACCAAGTGTGCATTGCATATAGAACCTTCAACCCTTGCCTTATTACGCACATTATTTTTTAACTTCTTAAGATACCTATATGTAAAGTTGAAACAAAAAATTAACCAATTTTTTGCAATGAAATAATATTTGAAATGTCAACATATCTTAATGATGTATATATTTACCTCTCGAAAGGATACATCCAGCGATACTGCACGGGACCAGCTATGCTCGCTTCGTATGGCAAGTGAACCGGTAAATGCTCCATTGAGTCAAAAAAACTGGGAGGAAATATTCGCTCAGCTTGCATAAAATAATTGGAATTTCCTCCTCAAGCCTTGCCATGGATGCAGAAGTAATGACTGCGGCAGATAACTCCTTGAAGAACAAGCTGAGCTCCGTAATTGCCTTCCAGACATGTTGCGGAAGCAACTCACGAAAAGCTATAGGTAATAACCGTTGCATGAAAACATGGCAGTCGTGACTCTTCATGCCGAACAACTTGAGCTTATGCATGTCCACACACCTACCGATATTTGAGGCATAACCATCTGGAAATTTTAACCCTCTAAGCCAGTTACATAAAACTTCTCGTGAATTTCTGTCAAGAGTGTAACAGGCTTTAGGATAGGTCCCGTCGGCACTCCTTCTCAAATCACCTCTTCTGCAGTACTGATTAAGTTCTTCTCTTGACTTTGCAGTATCTTTTTTTTCCCGGGATGTTTAGCACCGTGTTAAATATGTTATCAAAGAAATTTTTCTCGATATGCATAACATCCAAGTTGTGCCGGATGAGATTTGTGCTCCAATAAGGCAAATCCCAAAATATACTTCGCTTCTTCCAGTTATGTTCTTTACATATACGGCCATTTATTCTATCTGCATCCGGTTCCCATGCATACATCAACCCCAAATGCTCTATAGTATCAAATATATCCGTGCCGGACCTAACCGGTTCGGCAAATTTTGTGACTGCTTTGTTCTTCCGGAAGGCGATCAAGTTACGCCTGTAAGGATGATTTGGGGGCAAGAACTTCCTATGGTTATCAAACCATGACTGCTTACCACTCTTCTGCAATGTAAATGCATCCGAATCATACATGCAATGAGGGCATGCCAGACGTCCAGCAGTGCTCCAACCAGACAACATTGCATATGCCGGGAAATCACTTATTGTCCACATCAAAGCAGCTCTCATGATGAAATTCTGTTTCATAGAAATGTCGTAGGCTACGACTCCTGTTTCCCACAACATTTTCAATTCGGCCACCAACGGTTGCAGAAAGACATCAATCTTTTCCTTTGGATTTGATGGTCCTGGAACCAAAACGGTTAAAAACATTGCAGTATCTTTCATGCACTTCCACGGAGGAAGGTTATATACAGTCAGTATCACAGGCCAACATGAATACTGTTGCCCCGCTTGACCAAATGGTTGGAAGCCATCGGTACAAAGACCTAATCTCACATTCCTTATATCTTCAGCGAAATCAGGATGATTTTCATTGAAATGCTTCCAAGCCTTTGAATCTGATGGATGCCGCATTTCATCCTCTTTAGATTCATGTTCGGCATGCCATCTCATATCAGCAGCTGTTGCCTCAGATCTGTAATCTCTGCAGGCAGAGGAAAGTAATGCATCCTCTTGTAAGGCACACTTTTCCTCCTACTTGTACGGCTCCTCCTTCGTGTTTTTGTACCTCGATTGCCCACAAATCTTACACCATCTCAGCTCTGAGTCTTCACCCCAAAATATCATACAATTGTTCAAGCAACAATCGATCTTATTAACTGGGAGCCCAAGCCCACGCAACAACTTTGTTGCGTAAAAACTGTCTGCTGCAACATTATCATTTGGCAAAATTTCTTTGATTAACCCAGCTACAGAATTGAACGCCTTTTCTGATAATCGATGTTCTGCCTTAATATTCAACATTCGAGCAGCTGTAGAGAACTGGGAATGACCCTCACAACCAGGATACAATTCTTGATTTGCAGCACGCAACATATCATAAAATTGCTGTGCATCTGGATTTGGTTCTTCCATAAATGTATTCTGATTGAATTCATTACCCGATGCATTCATCACCATTTGTTCATATGTGTTTAAATTCACAAATGGTTCATCTACGGGAATTGACTCTTGTTGGCCTATAACAGCTGCTGGAATATCCTCTGGTTCACCATGACAGTACCAAACATAGTAATCAGGAACAAACCCCTTCTTACACAAATGCACCTTAACAGTTTCACATCTCTGTAGGCTTTATTCTGACACCTGTGGAAGTTGCATGGGCACCTAATCCTAGGCCCATCCATCCATTCAGGTTGGCTACATGCAAATGCGATAAATTCTTCCAATCCATTCAGAAAATCTGGATTAAGCAAGCCATCTTTTATCCTGCATACATCCACGAGCGAGCCCCGCTCATTTTTGACCGACTTATACAAAGTCTGGTAAACCATTAAAGGAAACCACAAAATAAAACTATATTAGTATTACTAAATATATAACTAAATTATTTCTTTTACACAACTAAGGTTAATAACAACCATTTAAATCATTTATAACTAAACCAATTTTTTTTAGGCAACTAAGGTCCCTACCATGCAAGGGCGAGCCACGGCTACGATCCTTGGCGTGCTAGCAAGGACCGGCACAGGTTCATGGCTAATGGAGGGCTTGAGTTCGGGTCGGGCCGCAAGGCGGTCCGTTTAATCATGAGACTTCACAAGCATTCAAGTGTCTTAAATTAATTCTACCTTCACTCCATGTCTAAAGGTAAGGCCCTATCCCATTCAAGAATATTTTTTGTGATATGTTATTCTGCTATTAATTATCATCGATCGGTTACATTGAAATTTCGGCAGCATTTCCCCATATGTTCTCCTAAATGTGTGGCATATAAGCCACACTAGGAGAACGTATGAGCAAATACAAACCGCAATCTCACCCAACGATGATTAATAGCAGACTAACATATCGCAAAAAATATTCCCAAACTGTCCACCAGGACAATTTGAGAATTTGCAAGACTAAGGCTTACAAATTCTCAAACGGGTCTAAAGGTTATAGTGCTGTGATTAATTATGGAAGTCCGAAGACAATCGAACTTATGCTTGTTATTCTTAACTTCTTGTCAATATATATAGTGTTCTATATATATAACTGACTTCTTAAGATTATTGTGTCGAATACAAATGTTTGTGAAGACTAAAATATAAATCATTGAAACTACTAATTTGTTGCTGAAATTAAATAATAATACAACAAGACTTTTATCTAGCATTACATAATTTAATGCATCATTCAGTTTGCAGCAGAATGTAAATAATCAAGACATAACAATTGTAAATAACTACAAATGCACAAATATTATTGCATAAACATTCTGCTTAAATTAATTATTGCATAAATATTTAAATTAAATAATAATACAACAAGACTTTCTATCTAGCATTACAAATATTATTGCATAATCAAGACATAACAATCAGTCTATCCAAAGAACTAATGCTGGGGGGATTGTTTTTTTTTTTTTGAAGGGGCCTACCCCCCCCCCCATCAGTTTTTTTTTTTTTGTGGCCTGGCCACCGTGGCCAGGCCACTGCCGGCCACGGCAGCGGCCGTGGCCGGAGAAGACAAAAGGGGGGGGGGGGTTTCCCCCCCCCCTGTTAAAATTTTTTTTTTGACAGTGGCCTGGCCACCGTGGCCAGGCCACTGCCGGCCACGGCAGCGGCCGTGGCGGCCGGCCGGCCACGGCCGTGGCCGGAGAAGACAAAAGGGGGGGGGGGGGGTTTCCCCCCCCCCCTGTTTTTTTTTTTGACAGTGGCCTGGCCACCGTGGCCAGGCCACTGCCGGCCACGGCAGCGGCCGTGGCCGGAGAAGACAAAAGGGGGGGGGGGGTTTCCCCCCCCCCCTGTTAAATTTTTTTTTTTTTTTTGGTGGCCTGGCCACCGTGGCCAGGCCACGGCCACGGTGGCCATGGCCGGAGGAAAATTATTACAAATTTTTTTTAAGAGGGTGGGGGGCTTACCTCGGTCGAGAGGAGACGCCGGAGTTGGAGGAGAACGCCGGGAGCCGGAGCACCAGAGGGGGGGAGCGGCAGCGGAGGTGGAGCCGGCGGCGGCTAGGTCAAGACGGGGAAGAAGAAGAGGGCCGAATTATATATGAGTGATTAGCGACGCAATTTATTGCGTCGCTAATCGGTCGCAATTTTTTTTAATTTATTATGTATTAGCGACGCAATAATGCGTCGCTAATCCATCGTTAATTGGTTTATTATATTTTATGAAAAATAGCGACATAATTAATGCGTCGCTAACTTGGCGCCAATATCCGGGGAAAATTATTTTTATTTTCTAGAAATTGCGTCGCTAAGGCGTCGCAATATTTTTTTAATATTTTTAAATGATTAAAATAATTTAACAATAATTGCGACGATCGTGCGACGTGCGCATTTTTAAATATTTATAAATGATAAAAATTAAAATTTATGATAATAATTGCGATGCAAAATTGCGTCGCAATATTTTTTTTTATTTTTCATTACATATTTATAAAAACATTGCGACGCAACTTATGCATCGCAATATTATATTTTTTATTTATTAATACTGATAAAAATTATATTTACTAAAAATAATTGCGCATACATTGCGTCGCAATATTTATTTATTTTTCTTAAAATGCATCGCTACGGCGTCGCAATAATTTTTTAATATTTATAAATGATAATATTATAATTTTTGATAATAATTGCGAAAATTGCGTCGCAATATTTTTTTTACTTTTTTATTACATATATTTATAAAAAATATTGACGCAACTAATGCATCGCAATATTATATTTCTTTTATTTATTATACTGATAAAAATTATATTTACTAAAAATAATTGCGATGCATACATTGCGTCGCAATATTTGTTTATTTTTTTTAAAATGCGTCGCTACGGCGTCGCAATAATTTTTAATATTTATAATGATAATATTATAATTTATGATAATAATTGCGATAATTGCGTCGCAATATTTTTTTTATATTTTTCATTACATATATTTATATTGCGACGATGCGTGATTGCGATGGCGTCGCGACGATCCGACGGTTGTGATCGATCCAAGCCATGATCGATGATCCGATGCGATCGATTGATATCCCGATCGGCGATGATCGACGGTTGCGATCGATCCAAGCCATGATCGATCCGATCGGCATGACCGATCTCGGACCGTGCGATCGTCGATCGACGATCCGGTTGCGATCGATTGATCCGATCTCGGACGATCCGATCGATCCGATCGGATCGATCCGATCGGCGGATCCGATCGATTTGATCGATCCGATCGGCGACGATCCGATGGTTGCGATCGATCCAAGCCGATGATCCCGATCGGCGATGACCGATCTCGACCATGCGATCGATCGGCGACGATCCGACGGTTGCGATCGATCAAGCCTGATCCCGATCGGCCACGACCGATCTCGGACCGTGGCGATCGGTCCGATCGGCGACGATCCGACGGTTGCGATCGATCCAAGCCCTGATCCCGATCGGCCATGACCGATCCCGGACCGATGCGATCGGTCCGAGATCGCGACGATCCGACGGTTGCGATCGATCCAAGCCCTGATCCCGATCGGCCACGACCGATCCCGGACCGTGCGATCGGTCCGAGATCGCGACGATCCGACGGTTGCGATCGATCCAAGCCCTGATCCCGATCGGCCACGACCGATCTCGGACCGTGGCGATCGGTCCGATCGGCGATGATCCGACGTTGCGATCGATCAAGCCCTGATCCGATCGCCATGATCGATCTCGGACCGTGGCGATCGGACCGATCGCGATCCGATGGTTGCCATCGATCCAAGCCCTGATCCGATCGCCACGACCGATCTCGGACCAGGCGATCGTCCGATCGGCGACGATCCGACGTTGCGATCGATCCAAGCCTGATCCCGATCGGCCATGACCGATCTCGGACCGATCGGATCGATCGGCGTCGATCGAGTTGCCATCGATCCAAGCCCTGATCGATCGGCGATGAACGATCTCGGACCGTCGCGATCGATCCGATCGACAATCCGACGGTTGCGATCGATCCAAGCCGTGATCCCGATCGGCCACGACCGATCTCGGACGTTGCAATCCGTCCGAGATCGGCGACGATCCGACGGTTGCGATCGATCGAAGCCTGATCCCGATCGGCCACGACCGATCTCGGACCGTGGCGATCGGTCCGATCGGCGACGATCCGACGGTTGCGATCGATCCAAGCCCTGATCCCGATCGGCCATGACCGATCCCGGACCGCGATCGTCGAGATCGCGACGATCCGACGGTTGCGATCGATCCAAGCCCTGATCCCGATCGGCCACGACCGATCCCGGACCGTTGCGATCGGTCCGATCGCGACGATCCGACGGTTGCGATCGATCCAAGCCCTGATCCCGATCGGCCATGACCGATCTCGGACCGTGGCGATCTATCCAATCGCCGACGATCCGACGGTTGCGATCGATCCAAGCCGTGATCCCGATCGGCCACGACCGATCTCGGACCATGGCGATCGGTCCGATCGGCGACGATCCGATGGTTGCGATCGATCCAAGCCCTGATTTCGATCGGCCACGATCGATTTTGGACCGATCGCTATTTAACATAATTAATTTTTTTAAAAATATTGCGACGCAAAGGGTTGCATCGTAATATGATAATTATATATATAAAAATTAATTTTATTTAATAATTACGATGCAACAAGTGCATCGCTAAATTAAAACATAATTTTCCTAATTTTTTGGTTATTACGTCGCTAATGCGTCGCTATTTAACATAATTAATTTTTTAAAAATATTGCAACGCACTGTGTTGCGTCGCAATTATTTTTTCTCATATTTATACTTTATAAAAATTAATTTTATTTAAAATTGCGACGCAATTTGCGTCGCTAAATTAAAAATAATTTTTCTAATTTTCTGGTTTATTGCATCGCTAATGCGTCGCTATTTAATATATTTAATTTTTTAAAAACATTGCGACGCACTGTTGCATCGCAATATTTTTTCTAATATTTATACTTTATAAAATTTAATTTTATTTAAATTATTTGCGATGCAATTGGTGCGTCGCTAAATTAAAAATAATTTTTCTAATTTTTTAGTTTATTGCGTCGCTAATGCGTCGCTATTTAATATATTTAATTTTTTAAAAATATTGCGACGCACTGAGTTGCGTCGCAATATTTTTTTTTAATATTTATAATTTATAAAATTTAATTTTATTTAAATTATTTGCGATGCAATTGGTGCGTCGCTAAATTAAAAATAATTTTTTTAATTTTTTGGTTTATTGCGTCGCTAATGCGTCGCTATTTAATATATTTAATTTTTAAAAACATTGCGATGCACTGAGTTGCGTCGCAATATTTTTTTCTAATATTTATAATTTATAAAATTAATTTTATTTAAATTATTTGTGACGCAATTGGTGCATCGCTAAATTAAAAATAATTTTTCTAATTTTTTATTTATTGCGTCGCTAATGCGTCGCTATTTAACATATTTAATTCTTTTAAAAACATTGCGACGCACTGAGTTGCGTCGCAATATTTTTTTTGATATTTATATTTTATAAAAAATTAATTTAAAAATATTGCGATGCATTATTTGCGTCGCTAAATAAAAAAATTAAATTTTTTTGATTTTCTGGTTTATTGAGTCGCTAATGCGTCGCTAATTGCGTCGCAATATTTTGTTGTCACAGAGGCGTCGCAAAGTGGTCGCAATTTAGCGACGCATAATTGCGTCGCTAAATTTGCGTCGTTATTTCAGTATTTTCTTGTAGTGAGACATCTTATGAACTTTGGATAGGTAGAAAGCCAAGTCTAAAGCATTTTCATGTGGGGTTGTCCAGCTGAGGCAAGGCCTTATAGACTATATAAAAAAAATTAGAACCCCAAACTATAAGCATCTACTTTATTGGGTATTCTGAGCGATCAAGGGGGTATAAATTTTATGATCCAAAATTAAAGATAATTTTTAAAATAAAAATTACAATATTCTTTGAGGATATTGAGTTTGAGGGAAGAAAATAAGGTTAGGGACTTTATCTTTCAGAAAGAATTGGTACCAATTTCTGATCCAATTCATACAGTTGCTACTGATGCAGCAAATTTGGAGCGTCAAAAGGATATTGTCATCCATATCCCCAATCAAGATGAGGAGGTTGTTCCTATTGAACAAACTCAAATTGTTCATGAGGAACAAACTCAATATCCTCAAGATCAAGTGTTACAAGAGCCGTTGCCATTGCGACGATCCACAAGAGGAAGAAGAAGTGCCATTTCAGATGATTATATAGTATTTCTCCAAGAACATGAGGAGAATGATGGCATGATGGAAGAAGATCCAATCAGCTTCTGTCAAGCCATGCAGGACTCAAACTCCAATAAATGGATCGAAGCAATGAATGAAGAATATAAGTCCATGCAAGACAATAAGGTTTGGGAACTTGTCCCATTACCAAAAGGTACGAAACCCATTGGTTGTAAATGGATATTTAAGACCAAAAGAAATTCTAAAGGTAATGTGGAGAGGTATAAGGCAAAGGGTTATACTCAAAAGGAAGTGATTGACTATAAGTAGACCTTCTCTCCAGTTTCAACGAAAGACTTCTTTAGGACAATCATGGCTCTTATGGTACACTATGATTTGAAGCTTCATTAGATGGATGTAAAAATAGCATTTCTCAATGAAGACATTGTTGAAACGTTTATGTGTATAAACACTTTTATGTTATGGATAATTTTTCTGATCATAAATAAAGTTAAGGCATTCGGTTAATAACACTTTGTACAATAAAGTCAAGTTGATCTCACTACAGTAAGGTTGAACCAGTTGAAAATCGATATATACTGATCATATTCATGTGATTTTCATGCTACACATTTCATGATTGATCTACATTATTTGGTTGTGTTAATGTTAGTGATCATTGATAGGTCTAGCTAAGATTGATTTAACAAAAACCGCTTTGGTCCAATATTGATACAAATAATGGATGAGATTGTTCTGATATGCCTTATATTTCTAATGGCAAAGTTTTGAGCTCATAAAGTCAAATACATTTATAAGGATACATATGTGGCCCAATGAAAGATTGTTAGAAATTTTAAACAATTATTTAGGGGCCAAACATGTCATGACAAATGTGTTATGCCATTATTTAATTAACCAAGAAATTGATCAATTTGGTATAAAGTGGCTAAGGGCAAAATTATTATGAAAAATTATTGTGCAGATACCTATATGCTATTTCTAATTTGATGAGGAATAAAATTAGAAATTAGCCTATTAATTTAAAGGAGGGTTATGGTTTCTGAAGGAGACAAAGAGTCGGAGAGGGTTTCGTATTCTCTTATCCCTATTAAAGAGTAATATGGTGAAAATCTGTAAACGAGGGGTCTTCCTTTGGAAGATCACAACTCATAGTCATCAAGACTTATGATTTAGGTATGCTTTCTCTTTGTTGTCTTTGTTTTTTCATACATGAATAATATGGAATCTGAAATAAATATTTTTCATCAATTTGCACGTGCAACTTTCGAAAGCCACCACAAAGGTAAATCTAATTGTGTTTATGCATACTTGCACTAGTGCAATTTGTATGCTCGCATGGTTTTATCCCCATGTGACATATATAATTTATTTTCTATAATCCATGTGTTTGTAGACATCTGGCTCTCTCTAAATACGAGATCAATCCTTATGTTTTTTACTTAGTTAAGATTATGGATGATTTAGGATAATCATGTGGCACGTTCCTCAACTCTTTTTGAGTAGCCCAAAAATCATCTGATTTTATTGAACGGCATATTTTTCTTGATGTTGATCAAACACAGGCAGCTCAAAATCTAAGTAGCAACAATTAAAATAAATTATGATAGTAAAAAAAAGAATATATATATATATATTAAAAATAATAATAAGTTAAGTGTTTATTCTTGACTCATCCTTCCAACCCACTTTCACACCCTAATGATAATATCCTAAATCAAAAAACTATCCATTAATCATCATTTTCTTTTTTTTTTTTAAGCTTGAATCAATAAACACCTAAACGAAAAAATTAGAAATAAATGGAAATAATTTTAGACGAGGTGCATCATAATAAATGAGGTATATTAATAAAGATGGGACTTCTGTGACATAACATTTATGGAGATGGAATATTAAAAAAATTAATCAAGAATCATCACAGCAATAATCAAGAATGTTACTAATTAGTTCATCACATGATATATTGAAAAAGTCTTAAATTAGGCATAATCGCACTAAGCTATCAAGAATGTTGCAAATTAGGTAGGCCATTAAAAATGCTACAAATCAATCAAAGATTTCTTCTTCATGATTTGAGGAATCACATATTGTGATTTGAGAATTATGATAAGAAAATCTTAAATCATTACGGTAGGCTTTCAAGGATGCTAATCAGGTCAAGACCTTCTTGGCATTTTATGCACCATGATTTGAGATATCATGAATTGCTAAATTTTTTTTAATATAAGCTAGAATATTTCTTTTTATTTTTTAACTTTTTTGGTCAACTTCAACCATGTAAAGACATTCAACACATAATGAAAATGTGGTTTTCCATTCTTTTATCTTTATTTGTGTACTTGTTTTCTTCATAGAATACAAAACATCACATTCCGATCTAATATATTCTATTTATTCCTGTAGCATTTCTCTTTACATGTTTGTTTTTATTTTGTGAGGTAAGCATTTGCCATCGCTTTTGAAATAGTTACAATGCATTTGGTACGTGGTTCGTTTGGTACGTGGTATTTAGTTGGATTGGATTGGACTGCTAATCCAATCCAATGTTTGGTTCTCAAAGTATGGGATTAAATCCTGCAGGCCGCATTCAAAATTAAGGATTGGCATACCGGTGGAGATAGAATTACGAAACCCAACATGCCCCTTGTGTTTCTGACACTGAAAGAATGGGATTAGGATTTAAATTATGTAGTTGTACACCACCCCCCCCCCCCCCCCGCCCCGCCCTTCTTCTTAACTCATCTAAGCCTTTTCTAAACTACATGGGGTCGGCTATATGAATCCACTTCCTCCACTCTACTCTATTTAGGACCAAATTGATATTTAAATTATAAATAATATATTTTTTAATTATTTCTATTCATATTAGTTTAAGTCTATCTCTACCTCTCCTTACCATGAATTGTTAAAAGATCACTCTTTCTAATTAGAGCATCTATAGGTTTACGTTGTATATATCCAAACTACTGTAATCGATTTTCTTTCATATCATTTCTCTTATATATTTATTTCTAATCCAATCCAATGTTTGGTTCTCAAAGTATGGGATTTATCTTCAATTGGGGCTATATGTATCTCATCATTATATACAGATTATATGAGCACAAAAGAAGGAAACTACTAAGAAAAGATAAAATAAATTAAATTGAGTAACTGGCGTTAAAATTCCTTGATTTCCTCCCTTGACTTTCTCAACTTGATTGTATATCCTTATCAAAGTAATTGCCAAATAATTCAAATGTGAAAATCCCTTGATTTCCTCCCTTGACTTTCTCAACTTGATTGTATATCCTTATGTGAAAATCCCTTGATCTCATCCCTTGACTTTTTTAACTTGATTGTATATCCTTATCATGCCCCTGCAAGATGAAGATGGACGGCCGTGGAGCAAGTCCAATTTTGACCTTGAGAGAGTCAAATTGAGAACAAGCAAGAGGTTTGGTAAGAGCGTCGGCAAGTTGATCAGCTGCAGAGATGTGTGACACTCGAAGCAAACCATTTTAAACTTGTTCTTGGATAAAGTAATAGTCAAGAGCGGCATATTTTATGCGCGAGTGGAAGACCGGATTGGAACAAAGATTTGTAGCACCAACATTATCATAATAAATAACTGGTTGTTGGGGGAGAGTGATACCCAGTTCTGTAAGGAGAGAGCAAATCCATCGAATTTCAGCAGCTGTGGAGGCCACCGATCGGTACTCAGCCTCAATGGAAGAGCGAGCCACAATACGTTGTTTCTTGGAGCTCCAGAAATAAGATTATGACCCAGATAGACTATGTAAGCACTAGTGGAGGTGAAATTGTCTTTATTACCTGCCAATCAGCGTCTGAAAAGGCATGAAGTGCTAGGGAGGTCCGACGGAGTGTGATGCCGTGCTCTAAGGTGCAACAGAGATACCGCAGTAGATGCTTGATCGCATTCCAGTGGTCACTGATTGGTTGATGCATAAACTGAGAGAGTTTGTTCACCGTATAGGCAACATCGGGCCGAGTGAGTGAGAGATATTGGAGACTCCCAACAATTGTTCGATATACGGTCGGATCAGATAGTGGGGTCCTAGATTGTAAAGTGAGAGTCGGGCTAGTTGCTAGTAGTGTAGGGCAGGCTTGGCTTCAGTCATGTGAGTTCTAGTAAGGAGGTCAGCAATGTATTTGCGTTGACTAAGGAAAAGACCATTGTTGTGAGAGGTGACTTTCACTCCAAGGAAGTATGTCAGGGGGCCAAGATCCTTAAGAGAGAAGTGCTGAGAGAGTTGCTGAATGAAGGCCTATGTAGCTTTGGCATTATTCCCAGTGATGATGATATCGTCGACATAGACTAGAAGATAAAGAATGGTGCAACGATTGTTGAAGATGAATAGGAGGTGTCAGCAACTGAATTGATGAAGCCAGATTGGAGAAGAAATTGGCACAACTCATGGTATCAAGCATGGGGAGCTTGCTTGAGACCATAAACAGCCTTATGTAGCTTGCAGACGTGATGAGGAAGATCACGATCAATGAAGCCCGGAGGTTGAGACATAAACACATCCTCAGTGAGAGTTCCCTGAAGGAAGGCATTGTTGATATCAAGTTGTCTAAGTGACCAGCCCTGACTAACTGCAAGGCTGAGAACAAGACAAAGTATGGTAGGTTTGATGACTGGACTGAAGGTTTCAGAGTAGTCAACTCCAGGGCGTTGGTGGAAGCCTTTAGCAGCCAATCAAACTTTGTACCTATCAATAGAGCCATTAGGTAGATATTTGGTGCGAAATATCCACTTACAACCAACCAAATTTTGTGTGGGATAAAATGGCACTAGGGCCCAGTCCCATTACGAATTAAAGCATCAAACTCTTTAGACATAGCTTGGTGCCACTTAGGGTCCTTGAGGGCTTGGGTAACAGTGGTGGGTTCAAGGGTAGATGGTTTGGAGTTGGACAGTAAGGTTAAGCTTTTGAATTGGTTTATGGATGTTGTGTTTCGAGCGAGTGACTATAACACGAGGTGAGGCTGAGGGGTCAGGAGGTTGATTAGGTTCATTGTGAGAAGGCGATGATGGTGGGCCATTAGCAAGGTCGTGCTCGGTTTCACTAGAATGATTGGTGGGTGCTGGTGTAGGTAGATTCTGTAGGGGAGCAGAGCCGGCATTCAAGGATGGTATAGCCACGACTGGTAAAGTCATAGAGCACCACTCAGAAACGAAGGATGGAGTGACACAAGGAAGAGAAGTTTGAGAAGTGGCAAAGAAAAAATGGACTCAACAAAGCGAACATGTCGAGAAGTGTATAGACGAGCAGTGGATGTGTCAAGACAGAGATAGACACTTTGAGTGGGGAATACTCGACAAAGATGCAAGGTTTGGAGCGAGACTCAAGTTTGTGGGAAGTGTATGGGCGAAGCCAAGGATAGCAGAGACATCCAAAACTTTGAAGTTTGGAGTAGTTGGGAGATGTTCCAAAGAGTTTAAGATATGGTGAAAGGTTGTTTAAAGTTGGTGTAGGAAGGCGATTGATGAGGTAGACAGCAGTAGAAAAGGCAAAGGCCAATATGATAGAGGAATAGATGCATGGGTAAGGAGAGAAAGACCTATTTCGACAATGTGACGATGACGACATTCAAAGTTCCCATTATGTTCAGGAGTGTGAGGTGGAGAAGTAAGATGGGAGACCCCATTGATAGTTAAGAATGAAGAGAGAGCTTGATATTCCCCTCCATTGTCAGAATAGAGAGTTATGATTGGACGATTAAAAAATTTTTCGACGAGGGCCTTGAAGTGCATAAAGACATCATGCATGTCATATTTAGGCATGGGCACTGGGCCGTGCCGTGCCATGCACGGCCCAGGCCCATCGTGCCAGAAAAATACCGTGTCATGCCTGGCACGGCCCATTAACAAATGGGCCGTGCCAGGCATGACCCACTAAAAAAAATTCAAATTCGATACGGCCCGTGACCCATCAAGAAATGGGCCATGGGCCGTGCCAAAACGGAAGGGCCATTTTGTGGGCCATGCCATGGCACGGCCAGCAACGGCCCTACTGGCCGTGCCAGAATGGCCCTGCTGGGCCATTTTGTGGCCTTGCCATGGCACGGCCCACAAGGGCCATGCCATGGCATGGCTGGTGCTAGGAGCACACTGTACGCCTAGGCACTAGCCAGCTGATCCAAGCCATGATCTTGATCGGCGATGATGGATTCGACGGTTGCGATCGATCTGATCGGAGATGATCCGACGATTACGATCGATCCATGCCATGATCCTGATCAGCGATGATCGATCCGACGGTTGTGATCCATCCGATCGGCGATGATCCAATAGGTTGCGATCGATCCAAGTCATGATCCCGATCGGCGATGATCGATCGGACCGTTGCGATCAATTTGATCGGAGACGATCCGACGGTTGCGATGATCCAGCCATAATCCCGATCGGGAATGATCGATCCGATAGTTGCGATCCATCCGATCAGCGATGATCCAACGGTTGCGATCGATCCAAGCCATGATCCCGATCTACGATGATCGATTGGATCGTTGCGATCAATCCGATCGGAGACGATCCGACGGTTGCGATCGATCCAAGCCATGATCCCGATTGGGGATGATCGATCCGATGGTTTGCGATCTATCCCATCGGTAAGATCCGATGGTTGCGATCGATCCAAGCTATGATCCTGATCGGCGATGATCGATCAGAGATGATCCGACGTTGCGATCGATCCAAGCCATGATCCCGATCGATGATAATCGATCAGATCGTGCGATCAATCCGATCGGAGACGATCCGATGGTTGCGATCGATCCAAGCCATGATCTCAATCAGGGATGATCGATCTGACGGTTGCGATCTATCCGATCGGCGATGATCCGATGGCGATCGATCCAAGCTATGATCCCATGATCCGACGATGATCGATCGGACTGTTGCGATCATCCGATCGGAGATGATCCAACAGTTGCGATCGATCCAAGCCATGATCCCATTCGGCGATAATCGATCCGACGGTTGCGATCGATCCGATCGGAGATGATCCGACGGTTGCGATCGATCCAAGCCAAGATCTCGATCGACGATGACGATCAGATCGTTGTGATCAATCCGATCGGAGACGATCCGATGGTTGCGATCGATCCAAGCCATGATCCAATCGGGATGATCGATCGGATGGTTGCAATCCATTCGATCGGCGATGATCCGACGGTTGCGATCAATCCAAGCCATGATCCCGATCGGCGATGATCGATCCAATCGAAGACGATCCGACGGTTGCGATCGATCCATGTAATGATCCTGATCAGCGATTATCGATCCAACTGTTGCGATCCATCCAATCGGAGACGATCCGACGATTGCGATCGATCCAAGCTATGATACCGATCGACGATGATCGATCGGACCATTGTGATCAATCCGATCGGAGACGATCCGATGTCTTCGATCGATCCAAGCCATGATCCCGATCGGCGATGATTGATCCGACGATTGTGATCGATCCAAACTATGATCCTGATTGGTGATGATCGATCGAACCGTTGTGATCGATCCGATCGGAGACGATCCGATGGTTGCGATCTATCCAAGCCATGATCGATGGGGATGATCGATCCGACGGTTACGATCTATCCCATCAAGACGATCCGATGGTTGCGATCGATCCAAGCCATGATCTCGATCAGCGATGAGCGATCCGATGGTTGCGATCCATCCGATCGGCGATGATCCGACGATTACGATCTTTCTATTTTTTTCTTCTTACTTATTGTATTATGTTCTAGAGGTCAGGCCTAGCCCCCCTCCCTTCTGTATCATTTTAATTTTAAATTAATAAGCTGGTAGGGGTCTATGCCAAACCCCCCACCATTATGGTGGCTTTATATTAATAAAAATTTTTTATTCCAATAATTTTTAATTTATCTAATAATTTTTTAATTTATCAAATAATTTTTTTATTTGAGCTGTGCACGGGCCAGGCCCCAGGTGGGCCGTGCCAGGCATGGCCCAGGGGGGCCTGGGCAGTGCCATGCATAGTCCACCTGGGCTGGCACGGTTTAGGCCCAGGTGGGCTGTGCCGGCACGGCACGGCGGGCCGGCCCAGGCCCATCATGGGCCATGCCGTGCTGGGCCAACAGAAAAATTTTTCTAAGCCCGGCATGGCCCGGTATTGTAGCAGTGCCGGGCCGTGCCTGGCACGGCCCATCAGGGTCTGGGCCGTGCCGTGCCATGGGCGGCACGGCGCCCACCTCTAGTCATATTTGCATTTGAGGGGATAAAGCCAGATATATTTGGTAAAATGATTGATAAAGATAACATAGTATTTGAAATTATCAATAGAGTAGACTGGTGATGTTCATATATCAGTAAATATAACTTCGAGTGATGAGAAGTGGAGAGAGTAGAAGGAGAGAATGGTAATTTATGACTTTTATTGCATTGATATGAATTATAATTAAAATTAAAATTAAAAGGACGAGAGACATCTAAATTAAACGACGATATAATATTTTTGAGATTGATAAAGAAGGATGGACCCAGCCTATGATGCCACTCGGACAAAGTGGTCTTGACACTGAAAAAGGCGATTAAAGGGACTGAGTGATGGAGAGCGGCCATTCATACACACCATCCTTAGTCTGACCCTGCACAAGGATTGCCCCATGCAAAGATCCTTCATATGAAAAGAAGAGGGTAAGAACTCAATGGAAATATTGTTGGACTTGCGAAATTAAAAAATAGAAATAAGATTACGTTTCATGATGGGAACATATAAAACATTAGATAGGGGTAAAGGAGTGAGACGGAGTGGTAAGAGAGGTGGAACCAGTATGGGATATGGGGAGTCCAGAGCCATCGCCAATCATAATTTCATCTGTGCCATCATAAGGACTGTGAAGGTTAAGATTGCTGAGGTCAGTTGTGACATGATGTGAGGCACCACTGTCAAGTAGCCATGTAGTGTTGGAGCGAATGGTGGTTGCAACATTCGCTTGAGCTTGCCTCAGAGACGGTGGTCGATATTGTGATGAGGTGCTAGGACGAGGAGGTGGTTGCGCATGCAGAAATTGTTATCGGAAAAGAGGACATCGAGAGACTACATGACCTTGAGTACTGCACCATTGGCACGACCAAGGAATGGACGAGCATTGGTTAGCGGTTTGTAGGTTCTGGGCATTGGAGATGATGACTTGGGTATTCTCATTAGCCATAGGAATTAGGGGGATGAGAGGCTTGCTAGAGATCAAAGAGCAAACCTAGGACCTATGGGTTATGGGCCCACCATGCTTTCGATGTGCTGCTCTGATACCATGAAGGAGATAATAGGATGAAGAAATATGTATCTCATCATTCTTCTTGATATGGGCAGTATATATACAATTATATGAGCACAAAAGAAGGAAACTACTAAGAAAAAAAAACAAATTAAACTAAGTAACTGGCGTTAAAATCCCTTGATTTTCTTAACTTGATTGTATATCCTTATCAAAGTAACTGTCAAATAATTCAATGTGAAAATCCCTTGATTTTCTTCCTTGACTTCCTCAACTTGATTGTATATCCTTATGTGAAAATCCCTTGATTTCCTCTCTTGACTTTCTCAACTTGATTGTATATCCTTATCAATATGTTTATTTCTAATTCTATCTTTTAAAGTTTTACCACATCCATCTTGATATACGCATTTATGTTACACTTAATTTATTCACATGTTGTTTCAATATTGCCAACACTCTGTTCCATATAACATAGCTAGCCTAATGGCAGTTTTATAAAATTTTTCTTTCAATTTTAATGGGATGCCCGATCATACAATACTCTTAAAGCACTCCTCTACTTAATCCATGCTTTAACTCTATGATTCACATCTTCACCTATTTCACATTCTTGCTAGATAATTGATCCCAAATACCTAAATTTTTTACTCCTTGATATCTTTTGGCTTGCAATCTTCACTGTTTCTTCATTTGTATTTTTACTTCCACTAGAATTACATTTTATGTATTCAGTTTTAGTTCTACTAATCTTTAAACCTTTAGATTTTAAAGTCTCTTTCCAAATCTCTAGCTTAACATTTATTCCAGATTTAGTTTTATCAATCAACACTATATCATCTGTAAATAACATACACTATGGGATATCATTTTGAATATGTTTGATAATATAAAAAGATACGGACTTAAGGCAGATCCTTGATGTAAACCTAGAGTAATTAAAAACTCGCTAGTTTCCAATTAAATGTTATTTTTTATTATATATATTTTATCAATTAAAAATAATTTTTTTATAAAAAATATTTTTAAAAATATAAAATATAAATTAAATACTAATTTAATTATGTAAATATTTTTGATTTAATAATATTTATATTAGTAGTACATATTATCAATAATTTATTTAATAAATATATTATTATTAATATTATTATTTTTATAAATGTTATTTATTTAAGTAAAATTTATATGTTATTAAATAAATCATATTACGTGATATTAAGAATTATTGCTAATATTACATAAATATTAATAAAAATATTAATATTTTAAATAAATAATTTATGTAACAAATATTTAATAAAAAAATTAATAAGTACATAAATAATCCAATCTAATTTAGGAAGGTAAGAAAGGAGCATTTTAGAAAAATTAAAGCCAATTCAATTCAATCTAATCTTCTTAGCATGTGCCCTAAATACTACGATGCCATTGCTAGTCGAATCCAATCCTACATCCCAAACACCTTCATCCAATCCAATCCCATGGGTATAAGATACCATAAGGTTTGGCAATCCGATGTACTCCAATTTCACCTGTATTCTATTTCTATTTATTTTCATATATTTTTATTTTTATTATATATATATATTTATTTTTAATAGTGTTTGATACCTATTTTATATTGAATTAATTCAACCCCACCAGCTTTCCAATTCCGAGCGTTCACCTGAGTTAGGCAATCTAGTCATTTTCAACATATCAAATCAAAATTTTGATGGAACTGACGGTACAGTTCT
>UESW01003854.1:1456132-1564557 GCA_900491605.1 Calamus simplicifolius | reverse complement strand
TCACAAGGGTCGACTCGAGAAAATCAGACATCTCTGTATACTGAGTGGAGTCGACTCTGAAACTCTAGAGTCGGCTCCGGAACGTATCAAAAATCAGAGAATTTCTAATTGACTTGAAATTCATTCCAGATCAATTTTAAATCAATTTTTAAACTTGAATAGTAAATTTGACATTAAGAATCAATTCAAGATATTTCCAAAAATCATTGATTGAAATATGAAGTATAAAAATTTCTTTTTGAAAGCTTAAACATGGAGCAAGAAGCTACTTTCCAATTGATTAAAGTCATACTTAACATACTCGTTGATTATGATAAATAAATTCATTGCTCATGTAAACATTGCATCTTTAATATACTCATGGCTTTCGGTAATCATCAAAATTAATAAGATTGGGGCAATAATTTCTCAACAATCTCCCCAACATCCTCAAATCCTTCCTTGCTTCCGACGCTCCCGTCGTGGTCACTCCGACATCCGGCGAGTATCTTGCGGAAGTATGAGCCCTCTTCTCGGGCCTCCTTCTCTCCGCGCCACTGCTCCCCCTGGGCGCTTGCCTCTCTTCCTCTTGACAAGACTTAACAACGAGGACCTCTTGGCTGCAAGAGCAGAAAGTATACAATTAAATCCAACACGTTTGCCTGGATAACAAACAACAGAGAAGACGAAAGGGAGGACTCACCTTGCGGGTCCAGAGGACTAAGCTCGGCCACAAAAGAGCACCCTCCGATGGCAAGTCATTGGCCGAGAACACCTGGCCATTGCGGAGGACGTCCAAATCTCTCTCCTCTTGCTCGGACAAAACTGGATGCATTTCTGCATCCCAGACGAAATTTTCCATCTCCAAGGGAAGTCGGAACCAATGTTCCCCTCAGCAATGACGAATCGACTCTTCCATCCCTTTATGGAGGATGGCTTCCACAATCGTTCTGAAGGACCTCCGAGGTCCGATGTAAGGCCACTCTGATTTTCTCCCGGGTATTAGATGATAGCAGGCGCGGAAGAGAGGGAGAGTGGCGATGATCTGATCTGATGGCATATTGAGATGAATCCGATGAACTCCACCAGCTATTTGGGCCACCATCGCCGGACAGATGTTGTAATGAGTCATGATTTCCTTCACCAAGGATGGAGAGGAAACCGGAGGCCTGCTTTCAAATTGTCTTTGTAAATGAAGACCCCATGCTCCAGATCTTGCGAGACCCTGTGCTCAGGTCCCGACAATCGCAGAACGACATCTGGGGGTATGCCATACCTCTGGCAAATCCTTCCCACATCCTCAGCAACAATTTTCGTAGCTACGTCGTCGGGACTCATCGTCATCCTAGCCGGAAAAAGCACCAGGCGAAATGGCGAACGTCGCAGAAGACGGGACTCTCCAAGAAACAGAATGAGAGGATATTGCAAACAGATACAGCGTTGCTATCGCTTTGCTTCCCCCCTAAAGAAGCCATCTTAAGAAGATGAGGCGCTTCGCCCGAGGCATCCGGAACTGCCTCGATAAATGCCGCATTAATCGGGATTGCTACGTGGAGTTTCCCCAACCGTTGCCCCTGGAGGAGCCTTACCCGCGAAGGCATGATGACCTCGCCGCATTAATTAGGGCATCATTGCGCGGGCTGTCTAAACCAGATCGTCCCTTCCAGAGCGTGCCACCTGGACCTATACTCCCTATGCCCGAACCTGCGCTTCAAATAGGGAGTGGAGGCATGTGTTGGGGGGTAAAATCATCATTACATCATATTCGTGTGAGGAGGCTAAGACCGACCCCATCCCTTCGCCCGCCATGATGTCCCCGAGCTTCCCGTAGCTCGGCTCCCCCGAGCTTCCCTAGCTCATCTTCCCCGAGCTTCCATAGCTCGGCTCCCCCGAGCTTTCACAGCTCGGCTCCCCCGAGCTTCCACAGCTCGGCTCCCCCGAGCTTCCATAGCTTGGCCTTCCTGAGCTTTCACAGCTCGGTTCCCCGAGCTTCCATAGCTCGGCTCCCCTGAGCTCCCACAGCTCGGCTCCCCTGAGCTCCATAGCTCGTCTCCCCAAGCTTCCATGGCTCGTCTCCCCCGAGCTTCCCATAGCTCGGCTCCCCCGAGCTTCCCATAGCTCGGTTTCTCCGGGCTCCCATAGCTCGGCTTTCTCCAGGCTTCCATAACTCGGCTTTCTCGAGCTTCCAGCTCGGCTCCCCCAAGCTTCCAATAGATCATCTTTCCGAGCGATCCATGATCCGATACTCACCTCCGCGGAACCTGGCGCAGGAGAGCCTAGACCTATCGTGACAGCATCTCAAGCAAGAATGATGTTGAAGAGTGATCTAGAACCTAATACGGCTACCTGGGACCTACGCACCTACCAGATCCCAAGCCATCAAGGAGCTCTCCTAGCCGTCGATCCCTTAACAAACAAGATACGGATCCCAACGGCCCCACAACGGCCTGATTCGATCCATCTCCGTATCCTAACAACCTTCGAACCTTCCAGAAGGCGCTCAAGATCCGGATGACAATCTATAAATATGACACTCCAGATTCCCTCAGGTATGCGCTCACTCTCACTCTCCCACTCTCACCAGCTGCTCGTCGGTGCTCTCCCCTCTAGAGCTCCCGATCGGCCGCCCCTGGAGAGACTCCCCGAAGAGATCCACCTTCCCATTTTCTGATTGATCGCCGATTTTCCCCGCTGACTTGAGCGTCGGAGGGTCTTCCGCGGAGGGCCAACCCCAATGCCTCCCGCGTGAGGACTTATGTGCAGGTCCGCCCCAGGAGATCGACCGCGCCCGAGTCGGAGGACGGATCCCGGTGGCAACACTATTTAACCCTTATTTTTCTCTCTTCCACTCTATTTTCCATCCAAACCTTTAACCATGTTGCTAATGGAGATGAGCCTTTCTCTCATATTGATATTTCGTATCACTTTTCACTAGATTCCAATGGATTATGATAGTATAAAACTTTTTTTTTTTCAATTATGACTTTGATTTTGCAAATACCTTGCATTTTGAATATATAAACTTGAAAATCTCACTTATGCAAGCTCCTAATTTTTATGTAAGTTAGAAGATATACGAGAAAAATTAGAATTTTTGATAATGATGTCAACCGAACATATCTTCAACTGGTTCTATCAAATTGAAAATACATTACTTTTCTATCAGTATCTGATAACTAGTTTCTAGCCAAAAAAAAAAAGAAAAGAAAATTCCTGTGACCATCATGTGAATCATAAAATTTGCTAAAATTTCTATAATGTCATTGGCATTTAAAGTAGTTAGCAGATAAAAGGAAGCAAGGAGATTTTATCCCCATCCTTGGATGAATAATATCCATCTCTAGTGATCTTGGCAACTTCTAAGAGGTGAGTGAGGCTCATCCCTAACATGGGCACCATCCCAATCATTTTTGATGTGGCTAATCACACCCCCTGGCGGCACGGTAATAGCGTGCACAACCTTTGAGAGGGTAATAATTTCAACCGGCTCCTGGTCTTGGCCCCGGCCCCGACATCAGCTCTCGGCCTCGGCCTCGGCCCCGACATTGGTTCTTGGCCTCGGCCTCGGCCCCGACATTGGCTCTCAGTCTTGGCTCAGACTTCGGGTCTGGCCTAAGCCCTTAACATAATTTCAGCCTTGAAGCTAGATTCTAATGCTGAATGAGTTTAAACTGCCATGCGGCCCACTCGCCCACCTTTCATCAGGATCACGGGCAGCTACATACTACGCACCCACCGATATCCGCAGAACGTGTCTAATAACCCGGCGCCAACTATCAAAGTCGATCTTAACAGAAGATAAGATCCGGCTGTAATTGCAGAAGGGTAAGAGGGACCCCGAACAGGTATATAAAGGCCGACCCCCGATAAAGGGAGGACTCTCTCTCTCGAATTCAACTAAGAAATTCATGTTCCTCGCATCACTGACTTGAGCATCGGAAGGTCCCCACCGGTACCACCGGTCCGAGACTTTTCTTCAGGTTCTCAGCCAATGAAGGTGATCCTACCGCTTCTCTGAAGGTCCACAAAGCTTTCCTCTCGCCCGATGCTAGGGGTGTAACTGAGTCGAGACAACTCGCGAGTAGCTCGAAATCGACTAAAAAAAAACTCGAAATCAACTTGCTGCTTATCGAGTCGAGCTCGAGCTACTCAAGTAAATTATCGAGCCGAGTTCGAGTATTAAAATACTCAGCTCGAAAGGCTCGCGAGCTTTATCGAGCTTATGTAATTTTACTTTTTTATCCTTGTAATTATAATAAGGTTTAAATTAAGAAACGAACCGTCGTTCATCTCAGCCTCTTAGCGATTCAAAATAGGGAAAATGAACAGTCATTCATCTCAGTTTTCCCATCGTTCGTGATGGACCGACGGTTGTCTCAGCCTCTCAGGCTCTCAGCAATTCAAGTTTTTCGTTTGTCTCAAGCTCGTTTGCCCTAGGATGAAATTAGGGAAAACAAAACCATCTGTCTCTCATCCCTAACTCCCTATGAACAGCGAGAGGATAGGGCTCATCTTTAAGCGGTAACCGCCTAACTGGTAAGCCCTATCTCCATTAAGCTCTATCTCCATTAAAGATAATGATTATTTTTGGAGCTTTGGCTCAAAATTTGGTGTGAATTGTGAAGGTTCCGGACTTGCGGTGGATTGGAGGTTAGAAGGAGCCTTCTTCGTTGAAGCCGAATTCACCCTTGGATTTAATTTGATAGAACCCACGGTAAGACCTTAGAAATTAATCTATATGCTCTCTGATAATTTATCTTGATTTTTTTTGCAATCATTGTTCAGGAAATAGACCGTCGTCCGTCGGTTAGATTTTCTTCCCTCCGATGGCGAATACGACAAGGACACGAGGTAATAGACCTCTAAAATCACTAAATCTCTTCTTTGCTTCTTCTTGAATTAAAGAATCATTTAGGAAGGACTAGAGCTATGCTTTGTTGGGAATAGGTTGCTTAAAATTATTTTTAAATTTTTATACAGAAATTTGAGTCAAGTCGAGCTCGAGTACATCGAGTATTTCATCGAGCTCGAGCTCGAAATAAAAAACTCGATCGAGCTCGAGTCGAGTTTTGAGCTTCAAATTTTAGAGTCAAGCCGAGCTCGAGCTTGGCACTATATCGACTCGACTCGGCTCGATTACACCCCTACCCGATGCACATCAGCAGTGATTCGGCGGCAACAATTTTCATAGTCTTTGTTATCTACACCACTTCCTCATCTTTCAGTACATCTACAGCCGTTCTCATCACCTCTCCTGCTGCTTCTACAACTATTGGTGCTGGTGGTGGCACTGCTGCCACCTTCGCAAGTCCACTACCTCCACCTTCAACCTCAAACACTCTCAAGTGATGATAGGTCCTTTAGTTCCTCCATACCAAGTTTTGAACTGCATGAAGGTAAACTCTAACCTTTCAACTTAGTGCTCCAGAGGTAGTCAAGGCTAGCAAGGCTCACCTCAAAGGCCTCTGTTCAACCCCTAGCTGGAGACCATCAAGAGGAGCACTGGGATTTCTAGGACAGTGGATCAGCAGCCTAAAGGCCGAGTCACCTTGCCACTTGATTGCACTCACCTAGCTCCTATGTTGAATTCGTAGAGCCCAACTTTGGAACGACCCAACAACTTCCAAATAAAGGTAGCAAAATTAAACACAATGCACAAATATGATTCGAACCCAACATAAAATAAATGAATTCAAATTGATATAAAATGGATTTATATCACAAATATAATTATAACATGAAATAATCATATCATATCATGGATTCATCCACCAACTTGAAAGTAATCCGTTTAAAACCCATATTTTGATAATATATTAAGTGAATCATATTAAATAGATCGATTCATATCTATTCATCTTAAGTAAGTTATATTTAATTATGTTTGGCAGGTCATATAAAGTTAATATAATTTATTTATTAAATGCATTATTTGTATCATATTATATTACCCATATAATAATTTTATCATGTTTATATTTAAATTTTTGATATAATTAATTAACCATATCATTTTTATGTTAATTCATATATTGTTATATCTTAGTTTTAATATGAATACCCTTATTGGTGCATTAGTGAGGGCGTGAGTTCCCTCGGATCCACTCATAAAATTGATCTAGCTAAAGTGGTATAGACCTTCACGATGCAATGGGAACCCATACATGAGGTAATTTCTCGTATCCTAAAAGGAAAAGACTTGCTATAACATCTTTCGACGCAGCAAGCATGCATTGGCCATATAGATTAGCTGTTCACACATGTCGATGTGCGTGCGATACGCGATAAAACCCATTAAGCCATCATCGGACTTGTGAGCAATCAATTTGCACAATCAATGTGCGCTTGTTGTACTGAAGGATGATGCAGCAAATGCGCACTAGCTGTGCAGATTGGCCGTCCGTGCATGCTGGTGTGCATGCAATGCGCGACAAGGTTCATTAGCCTACCGCACATATGCTGGCATACACGAGCAATCAATTCGCACGGCGATGAACGTTTGCTGCAACAGAGAATGATGCAGCAAGGCTTTTCCTTCCCTCCTAATATAATCGAGGCCACAACCTCGAAATCTAAGACCATCGGCCCCACTTTCTAGGGCACGAACCATTCCTTCCACGGTACAAGGCTATAAGCTCATTTGAGAGGCCATGATGCATCTAGAACCTTGTCGAACGGGGGAGGGGAGCCTTCTTCCTGGATCGGTCCAAGACCATGCAACTGGGACTCGAGGAAGGCAGAGTGCCAAAGTCTCGACAGGAGATGAGCCATGTCCCCGGGGGTACTGAGCAATACCTGGCCCCTAGGCGAAGGTCCCAAGTTTGTGGTTTCCTTCGTTTAGGCACTGTTTGATATGATGGATAAGGGGGATATCCCCTGGATATTAACCCTCTGATTAAACTTTTTCAGCACTATCCCCTGTAGCTATAGCATTTGGGGATAAGAGGAATATCCCCTAAACTTATTCCCTAGGGAACCCAGGAATAACTAAAGTTATCCCTTAATGGCAAACTTGTAATTTTAAAAAGGTACTTATTTCCTTAGCCATTCCCTGGATAAATGCTATCCTGTATATTCATCCAGAGATAGCCCAAAAGCTATCAAACACTGCCTTAAAATTAAAAGGTCATATATCAGCCAGTTGATGTGAACAAAGCATGGACATTGTTTCCATTCCGGCAAATTCTAATAGTTGTAGTCGCAACCAGAAATAAAGACAACCAAGTAGCACAGGCTGGAGATCGATTCAGGAGCTGTATATAATAATTCAATGGGAGTACACCAACAAATGCCATAGAATAAATAAGTAGCAAAAGAAGTAACGGTAACGCTAAAAGGCGTGAAATTATATGAGAGAGAAAACAGAATACAAAATCATGCATTCTCATTGGTGAATGGACGTCATTCTTTATAAACGTATTTCGAATGATTACTGTTTAATTTTTATATCACTTTTTCAGTCTATCCCAAGTTTTTTTTTTTTTTGTGTGCATCTTCTATCTTTGCCATTTGAATTCAAAAATAATTTGATTTAACAGAAACTGTTTATGCCACAATCATCGTCACTCTATAACTTTTTTATTAAATAAAATTATAATCAACAGTTAAAATGACAATTAGCTAATATTGTTACTTTTAGTAACGGTTTCAGCTCGTTTCTAGAAAATTTTACTAAGTCATCTTCACTTAAAATGACAATTTTTATCTTTTGAAGTGAAGTTAGCAAAAAAAAAAAAAAAAATTGCTGACTTCACTACAAAGATGACTAAAAAAAATAAAAACAATAATTTTAAATCTTCTAGAAAGGTTATGATTTATCAAAAGTCTATAACTTTTTGGCTTTACCTTAAAAATTTCTAACGCAACCCATGAAAAGAAGAGCTGTTGCTGTCATAATCTTACATGATGCTTGTCCACGTATCAAGCAGGAACAAAAACCACTACAGAAATACAAATAAAAACTGCAGTAAAAAACTCATCTAAAAGATAACGATGGCCGACTTTTATTAGTTTGGATGTTGAACCCTTTTTACATGTTTCATCTTTGATTTTCCAGAAGAATGCTGGATGGAATGCCCCAATGGTGGCTAGGCTGTTTGGGACTGAGCTGGCGCAAAGGATCCTCGTTATGCCTCTTCCTCTTTCTGCTGGCCCGGATATTAGACTTTGGCGTCGGTCCTGTCTTCCTTGTGCTCCCACTAGGGACCTGGTTGCCAGTTTTCAATCTTCGTTGTGAGGCCTAGCTGATGTTGCTTGGATTTGGCATTTGCCAGTTCATCCTAGGGTCCAGCTTTTTCTGTGGAAGCTCAGATGGGATCGTCTTCCTACCTGTTCCCTTTTGCCTGATCGTGGTCTCTCTATTCTGCCTCTCTGCCCGATATGTGGGATGCACAATGAATCGGTTGATCATGTCATTTTTAAGTGTTCTCGTGCGTCTCAGATTTGGTAGTTGACCCACTTTACCCCTTGGTTGCTGGATGATGGACCCATCCGGCTTTCTTTTCTGCATGCTATCCATTTGGTTATCCAAGTGGTCCTCGCTCTAGGGTGTTTTTTCAGCCTACTTGGCTTATCATATCTGGCTGACTCGGAACCAGATTGTCTTTGCTGATGAGACGGTCGCTCCGCAGGTGGTTATCCGTCGTGCTCTCTTTCATGCCTGGGAGTAAACTCACTGTCATTTTGGCATTCACTCTGATGGGCCTAGTCACTGGGACTCCCCTGCTGCTCCGGCAGCGCACCGTTCTACGGTCTGTCTCTTGGGAGCCCCCACCCCAGGTTTCGTCAAAGTGAACTTTGATGGTTCTGTCTCCGATCGTATTGCTGGTTCTAGGTTTGTCATACGTGGCTCTGAGGGTCAGTTACTTGCGGCTGGCGGTCATAGCACTATGGATATTTCGGTCCCAATGGCGGAGCTCCAGGTGCTTGGGCTGGCATCTCTTATGTTGTTCGTCGTTTGGGCTATTGCAGGTTGATCATTGAGGGAGACTCTCTGTCGATCATTAGGTGGATTAGACGTGATGGGGATTCTTATTCTCTTCTTAATCCCCTGATTAGAGATATCAGGTCTCTCTTCAGGCTACTTATGCCTCTGTGATCCGTCATATTTATAGGAAAGCCAATGCTGCAGCTGATTGGGTAGCTTCTATAGTCGCTCGCCATCCCAGTCAGTGGGAATGGCACGTTGGTGTTCCTTATCCTGTTATTTTTAATCAAATTTTGTACTCTGATAGTTCGGGTTTGACTCGCGCCAGAGTGGTGCCTGTAACAAAAAAAAAAAAACAACATCTAACATCAGGTACAAGTAATTCCATTATCAAATGACTCATTTCAATTTCCAATAAACTACTAAAATGACAACTAAAGAAGAGCGATGTTCCCTTCCCCTTCTTGTCTCCACCAATCTCAAAATGCTTGCATCTATGCAGAAAAATCAAATAGTATATTAATAAAAGAGAAAAAGTCACATATATCGAAAGAACAAAGAACATCGTAATAAAAACCTTTACTGGGTGGAACTATGAGACTGCAGCTTCAACACATTTTTCTTCGTTATTTTTGATAAGGATATACAATCAAGTTGAGAAAGTCAAGAAGGAAATCAAGGAATTTTCACATGAGGATATACAATCAAGTTGAGAAAGTCAAGGGAGGAAATCAAGAGATTTTCACGTTTGAATTATTTGGCAGTTACTTTGATAAGGATATACAATCAAGTTGAAAAAGTCAAGGAAGAAAATCAAGGGATTTTAACGATAGTTACTCAGTTTAATTTGTTTCTTCTTTTCTTAGTAGTTTCCTTCTTTTGTGCTCATATAATCTGTATATATACTGCCCATATCAAGAAGAATGATGGGATACATATTTCTTCATCCTATTATCTCCTTCATGGTATCAGAGCAGCGCAGCGGAAGCATGGTGGACCCATAACCTATAGGTCCCAGGTTTGCTCTTTGATCTTCAGCAAGCCTCTCATCCCCTTAATTCCTATGGCTAATGAGAATACCCAAGTCATCATCCCCAATGCCCAAGAACCTACAAAACTGCTAACCATGATTACTATCCATAACTCCATTAAACTCACACCCACCAACTATCTTTCTTGGAAGACCCAAGTGGAAGCCATTCTCATAGGCTACGATTTACAAAAATTCATTGATGGGTCCCACCCTGCTCCTTCACCCACCATCACCACCAACAATGTTATTTCTATTAACCCTGCATACTAGACATGGCTATGTCAAGAGAAACTATTATTTGGAGCACTAGTCGGCACTCTTTCAACCTCTCCAGTTCCTTTTATCACCCAATTTAAAACCTCCTATGAAGTCTGGCAAGTCCTTGCCAACACCTATGCTCATCCATTCCTTTGTCGTTGCCAATGGTGCAGTACTCAAGGTCATGTAGTCTCCCGTTGTCCTCTCTTCCGACAACAGTTTTCGTATGCGCAACCATCTCCTCGTCCTAGCACCTCATCACAATATCGACCACCGTCTTCGAGGCAAGCTCAAGCGAATGTTGCAACCACCATTCCCTCCAACACTACATGGCTACTTGACAGTGGTGCCTCACATCATGTCACAACTGGCCTCAGCAATCTTGACCTTCACAGTCCTTATGATGGCATAGATAAAATTATGATCGGCGATGGCTCTGGACTCCCCATATCCCACACTGGTTCCACTTCTCTTACCACTCCCTCTCACTCCTTTACCCTATCTAATGTTTTATGTGTTTCTATCATGAAACGTAATCTTATTTCTATTTCTCAATTTTGCAAGTCCAACAATACTTCCATTGAGTTCTTACCCTCTTCTTTCCATGTGAAGGATCTTCGCACGGGGAATCCTTTTGCAGGGTCGGACTAAGGATGGTGTGTATGAATGGCCGCTCTCCACCACTCAGTCACCTTTAATCGCCTTTTCCAGTGTCAAGACCACTTTGTTCGAGTGGCATCATAGGCTAGGTCACCCTTCTTTGTCAATCTTCAAAAATATTATATCTTCGTTTAATTTAGATGTCTCTCATCCTTTCAATTTCAATTTTAATTGTAATTCATGTCAATGCAATAAAAGTCATAAATTACCATTCTCTCCTTCTACTGATCTCTCCACTTCTTCACCACTTGAAGTTATATTTACTGATATATGGACATCACCAGTCTACTCTGTTGATAACTTCAAATACTATAATCTCTTTGTTGACCATTTTACCAAATATATCTGGCTTTATCCCCTCAAATGCAAATCCGACATGCATGATGTCTTTGTGCGCTTCATGGCTCTCGTCGAAAAATTCTTTAATCGTTCAATCATAATTCTCTATTCTGACAATGGGAGGGGGATATTAAGCTCTCTCTTCATTCTTAACTATCAATGGGGTCTCTCATCTTACTTCTCCACCTCACACTCCTGAACATAATGGGTACTCTGAACGTCGTCATCGTCACATTGTCGAAACGGATCTTTCTCTCCTTACCCATGCATCTATGCCTCTATCATATTGGCCTTTTGCCTTTTCTACTACTGTCTACCTCATCAATCGCCTTCCTACACTAACTTTAAACAACCTTTCACCATATCTTAAACTCTTTGGCACATCTCCCAACTACTCCAAACTTTGAAGTTTTGGATGTCTCTGCTATCTTGGGCGATACACTTTTCACAAACTTGAGTCTCGCTCATCCTTGCATCTTTGTCCGGTATTCCCCTACTCAAAGTGCTTATCTCTGTCTTGACACATCCACTGCTTGTCTATACACTTCTCGACATATCCGCTTTGTTGAGTCCATTTTTCCTTTTGCCACTTCTCAAACTTCTCTTCCTTGTGCCACTCCATCCTTCGTTTCTGAGTGGTGCTCTAGGACTTTACCAGTCATGGCTACACCATCCTTAAATGCCAGCTCTGCTCCCCCACAGAATCTACCTACACCAGTGCCCGCCAATCATTCTAGGAAAATCGAGCGCGACCTTGCTAGTGACCTACCATCATCGCCTCCTCACAATGAACCTAATCAACCTTCCGACCCCTCAGCCTCGCCTTGCGTTATAGTCACTCGCTCAAACACAACATTCATAAACCAATTCAAAAGCTTAACCTTACTGCCCAACTCCAACCATCTACCCTTGAACCTACCACTGTTACCCAAGCCCTCAAGGATCCTAAGTGACGCCAAGCTATGTCTGAAGAGTTTGATGCTTTAATTTGTAATGGGACATGGGAACTAGTGCCATTTCATCCCACACAAAATTTGGTTGGTTGTAAGTGGATATTTCGCACCAAATATCTACCTAATGGCTCCATTGATAGGTACAAAGCTCGATTGATTGCTAAAGGCTTCCACCAACACCCTGGAGTTGACTACTCTGAAACCTTCAGTCCAGTCATCAAACATACCACACTTCGTCTAGCTCTTAGCCTTGCGGTTAGTCAAAGTTGGTCACTCAGATAACTTGATATCAACAATGCCTTCCTTCAGGGAACTCTCACTGAGGATGTGTTTATGTCTCAACCTCCAGGCTTCATTGATCGTGATCTTCCTCATCACGTCTGCAAGCTACGCAAGGCTATTTATGGTCTCAAGCAAGCTCCCCGTGCTTGGTACCATGAGTTGTGCCAATTTCTTCTCCAATATGGCTTCACCAATTCAGTTGCTGACACCTCCTTATTCATCTTCAACAATCATTGCACCATTTTTTATCTTCTAGTCTATGTCGACGATATCATCATCACTGGGCATAATGTCGAAGCTACATAGGCCTTCATTCAGCAACTCTCTCAATGCTTCTCTCTCATGTATCTTGGCCCCTAACATACTTGGAGTGGAAGTCACCTCCCACAACAATGGTCTTTTCCTCAGTCAACGCAAATACATTGCTGATCTCCTTAATAGAACTCACATGACTGAAGCCAAGCCTGCTCCTACACCACTAGCAACCAGCCCGACTCTCACTTTACAATCTGGGACCCCACTATCTGATCCGACCGCATATCAAACAATTGTTGGGAGTCTCCAATATCTCTCACTCACTCGGCCTGACTTGCCTATACGGTGAACAAACTCTCTCAGTTTATGCATCAACCAACCAGTGACCACTGGAATGCGGTCAAGCGTCTACTGCGGTATCTCTGTGGCACCTTAGAGCACGACATCACACTCCGTCGGACCTCCCCACTAGCACTTCATGCCTTTTCAGACGCTGATTGGGCAGGTAACAAAGATGATTTCACCTCCACTAGTGCTTACATAGTCTATCTGGTCACAATCCTATTTCTTGGAGCTCCAAGAAACATCGTACTGTGGCTCGCTCTTCCACTGAGGCTGAGTACGGATCGGTGGTCTCCATAGCTGCTGAAATTCGATGGATTTGCTCTCTCCTTACAGAACTGGGTGTCACTCTCCCCAACAACCAGTTATTTATTGTGATAATGTTGGTACTACAAATCTTTGTTCCGATCCGGTCTTCCACTCGCGCATGAAACATGTCGCTCTCGACTATCACTTTATCTGAGAACAAGTTCAAAATGGTTTGCTTCGAGTGTCACACATCTCTGCAGCTAATCAACTTGCCGACGCTCTTACCAAACCTCTTGCTCGTTCTCAGTTTGACTCTCTCAAGGTCAAGATTGGACTTGCTCCACGGCCGTCCATCTTGCGGGGGCATGATAAGGATATACAATCAAGTTGAGAAAGTCAAGGAAGAAATCAAGGGATTTTCACATAAGGATATACAATCAAGTTGAGAAAGTCAAGGAAGGAAATCAAGGGATTTTCACATTTAAATTATTTGGTAGTTACTTTGATAAGGATATACAATCAAGTTGAGAAAGTCAAGGAAGAAAATCAAGGGATTTTAACGCCAATTACTCAGTTTAATTTGTTTCTCTTTTCTTAGTAGTTTCCTTCTTTTATACTCATATAATCCGTATATATATTGCCCATAACAAGAAGAATGATGAGATACATATTTCTTTATCCTATTATCTTTAGCACAAAAGAAGGAAACTACTAAGAAAAGAAGAAACAAATTAAATAGAGTAACTGACGTTAAAATCCCTTGATTTTCTCCCTTTCCTCCTTGACTTTTTCAACTTGATTGTATATCCTTATGTAAAAATTCCTTGATTTTCTTCCTTGACTTTCTCAACTTGATTGTATATACTTATCAGTTTTTTGGCATGACAGAAAAAAATAAATAATAGACTATTCTCAAATGACTAAAAAGATGTGGCTCTCAAGCCATGATATTACGTACTCATTCCATCTATCACAGCCATCGTATCACCAACCCTGGCAATTAGTTGGAATATTGAAAAAATATAATGATACTGTTGATCTCGTATTAATTTTGATAACTATAAAATAATTAAATATAATATAATAATTTTATTATAAAGATAAATTAAATTATAGATAAATATAAATCATCAAAAAGAAGAAGAAGGCTTCCCAAATCCCTTTTATGAAGATTGAATTAAAGGAAGATATTCTGAATTTCAATAAGTCCAAAGAAAAGTAAATCAAAGATGAAATGAGTAAAACAAAGGCATCTTTAAATGTTTTTTAAGATGAAAAATTATTTTTAAAATAAAATCTTTTTTAAAAAATTAAAACTATTCTAGAAGAAATTTGAACTTAAAATGGGTTAAAATTGATTTATTTCTTCCATTAGCAGGCATGACAACCAGCTAAATTCATGAAATTTGCTACAAAGTGAAGTTTGAAAAAACATTATTCAAATAGTCGGTATGGTAGCTAACTACCGTGGCTCATATAGAGAGTTTTCTTGAAGTAGTCAGTATGATAGTTGATTACTTGTGTTGAATCAAAAATTCTCCATAGAAATAGTCGGCATGGTAGCCGATTACTGTGAAAATAGTTGGCATGGTAGCCAGTTACTGAAGTGAAAATAGAAAGTCTTTCTTGGGTAGTTAGAATAATAGCCGACTACTGGGAAAGTAGCTGGCTGAGGCTTATACAGGGAGAATTTTTGGGTAGTTGGTATGGTAGCTAACTAACTCTCTAGAACTGGCACAATAACGGCTAGTTTCTAACTTTCTAAAATATGCCATTCTTCTCCAACTATCCCCCAACGGCTCACGGCTAGTAGACTTAAAATGGCTATAAAAACAAGTCAAAAGGTGGATTTAAATAAGAGACTCAACTCAACTCAACTCATCTAAGCCTTTTCCCAACTACATGGGGTCGGCTACATGAATCTGCTTCCTCCACTCTGCTCTATTTAGGATCAAGTCAACATTTAAATTACAAATATTTCTGAAAAGATTAAATCTAATGCATTCAAGAAGAGATTCAAAAAAAGAGAAATATTTCTGAAAGTCTCTCATTTATTACGTGCCAAAGAGAAGTTCTAATCTTATTGAAGGCTCATTCAAAGCTCCAACAACCTCAATAAGACTTTATTCAATCCTCAAAGCTCAACGATAAAGGAGAAGCCTATTTGTAGAGTAAGAATTTCAAAATTATAGTACTTTTAAATTGATTTATCTGCTCATTTTAGAAGCTATTTCTATTAATTCTTACTATTTGTGATTCATTTAAGTTTCATATTAATTGAAACTTGTAAGGATTGTGATATACCCTTGAAAAATTGTTGTAAGGCTTTCTTGTGCTTGTGAAACAAGAAGGTAGCCTGGAAGGCTACGGTTGTAATCATTTGGGATAACGAATGTGAGTGAAAATTTTTAAGGGGTTCTTGGGAAGTGAATGTAGGTGCTAAGTTTGGCATCGAACCACTATAAACCTCTTGTGTTTGTGTGATTGATCCTTTTGTGCTTGTATCATTGTCTCTCCATTTTATTGCGCATTAAACTCTAATTTTGCAAAAGTGCACATACTTACAACCCAAGAGGGGGGTGATTTTGCAAAAGTGCATACTCTGATTTTAGAAATATTTCTCTCTTTTGAATCTCTCCTTGAATGCTCTGGATTTGATCTTGAATGCTCTTAATCTCTTGATTTTTCTTGATCTCTCTCTTGTTTAAATCCATCATTTGACTTGTTTTTATAGCCATTTGAAGTCTACTAGTTGTTTGGAGTCATTGGGGGATGATTAGAGAAGAATAACAAGTTTCAGAAAGCTAGAAACTAGCTGTTACTATACCAGATCCAGGGAGTTAGTCGACTACCATGCCGACTACCCAAAAATTTCTCTCTGTATAAGCCTTAGCCAGCTACTTTCCCAGTTGTTGGCTACTATGCTGACTACCCAAGAAAGACTTTCTGTTTTTTATTTCAGTCGGCTACCATACCGACTACTTCCATGGAGAATTTTTTTATTCAACACAAGTAGTCGACTATAATGATTACGACTTTAAGAAACTCTTTGTATGAGCCACAGTAGTTAGCTATCATATCGACTACTTGAATGATGTTTTATGAAACTTCACTCTGTGGCAAATTTCATGAATTTAGCCGGCTATCATACTGACTAATGAAAGAAATAAATCAAATTTAATCCATTTTAACTTCAAATTTCTTCTAGAAAAGTTTCAATCTTTTGAAAAACATTTATTTTTTTGAAAACAAATGTATTGGCCTTTTAAAAATAGTTTTTCATCTTAGAAAACATTTAATGATACCTTTGTTTTACTCATTTCACCTTTGATTTATTTTCCTTTGGACTTATTAAAATTCAGAATATCTTCTTTTGATTCAATCTTCATGTTAGGAATTTAGGAAGCCTTCTCCTTCTTCTGGCGATTTATATTTACCTATAATTTAATTTGTCTATACAATAAAGTCATTAGTATTATACTTAATTATTTTAGTCATCAAAATCAATATGAGGTCAATAATCTCTTCATTTTTATGATAACAAAACTATTAAGTATTGAGGTAAGATAAATGAAACAGTATAACAAGATATTTCTAATATAGTGTTTTTTTATCTTTGGAAGGTAAAGACAGTTCTTATCAAAAATTTATTTTGGCACATCAATATCATGCTGCCATGCCAAATTTTAGAATTTTGAAATAGAACCGATGAAATTCAATAAAATAAGTATTAAAGTTCAGAAATGTTTGAAAATTTAGCTTTGTGGATTGAAAAATAAAGTTTTGACTTTTGTGCCAAAAGAAGAACTTTGTGCCAAGAAGATGAATGTTTATGTTAAAACAATATTGGATATTTTGAGTTCAGAAATTGGCAACCAAACAAAGCTTTAAAGTTTTCAAAAAGGTAAAGCGTGCCAAAATTCAACGTTCCATGCTAAAATTTTGCCTTTGTGCCGAAACTCTGAATTTGGTTTTGAATAGTTTCAAAACAATTGTTGTTTTCAAAATATTATTGTTTTCAAAATGTTTCAAAACAGAAAAATACATTGAGTTTTCAAATATTCTTCTCCCCTTAGTTTCATCAAAATAGTTTCAACATATCTATTGAATATAATTGCTCCCCCTTTGTTTTTTGGATGTATGCAATATCTTTCTCCCCCTTTTTATCAATCAAAAAGAAAGTGACAGGGTTTGCATAATTTTTTGTTTGTTTTTCCTTCAATAAACAATCAAGCAATTAACAATTTAATGGCAAATGAAGCATAATATAAAGAAACATTCTATATCATTTCATCATTCATTGAATCATTTCATTGCTCAGATTAATAAGAAAACATACATTTCATTAAAACATCAAAGAGTGTCATACATAAATAGAACATGAAAATTAAATGACCTAATACATCATCCTAATACAAAAAATAAGTACAAAACATAAACAAAAAAAATCCTAGAAAAGCTATTCCTCATCAGAAGAGGAAACAACAAAAGGATGGAAACATGATCCTCTGCCTCGTCTCCATGCTGGTGGCCTGGAAGTAGCATGCGATGGTGTCCTCCTATGAAAATGCACATGAAGATGCCTCGGATCTGCAAGGTTCAGGAGGTGGCTGCGCAGAAGCAGAAGCCAAATACTCCATCGGGCTAGTAAGCCTAGTGACAAAAGCCGAGAGATGTCCCAAGGTGGTTTTTGCATTTTCAATCTTATTCTTCAAGGATGTCATCAAAGATCCAATCTGACCTTTCAACTGACTAATCTTATGAGACAAGTGGGCTCTCACTGCTGCATCTTAATGCATAACTCTCCCATTGAGTATGTTCACTATATGCTCCAGTCTCTTCAGACACATCATTATCTGTGAGAGTGCCCTATATACTGTAGATAAATGAAGGATCATTGTGAAATCACCAGATGATGATCTACTCTCCCTAGAACTTCTACTAGACAGTGTAGCGGCCACCCCTCTAACCAATTTTTGAAACTGATCTTGATTCATCTTAAACATTATGCGCTGGCTGGACCGATCAGAAGTGGATTGTGGTTCAGGCGCAGCAGATACCTTCTTGTGAAAAACAGGTTTTGTCTGTCCACCATAACCTGACTGCTTTATGTCATAACGACACTTTGAACACAAAGACTATCTTTACCCTTCTCATTCTGTGTCACCTTGTGGAGGGTGTGCTTCCTGCAATCTTTGCTCATGCGGTAAGTTTTCTTCGTCTCTGGAATGTTCACCTGCAACATAAATGTTATCATAAGGCTCTATCTCCAGATAAGGAAAGAAAGATATTCGTTTACCAGCCAGTTGGCAGCATCTCACAAACAAATGTTTACCAGCCAGTTGGCCACATGACCCCCTTAAAATCAGATGCTCATAACAAATCACTCCTTTTTCCACTGCTTCACCTGTTCACATTAACCAATCCACCAACCCACCCCTCCCTCCCTCGTGTAGACTTCTTATGCCGAACCGACCCATACAGCAGATGTACCAGCATTGTACCTATGTGGACCAATACAAGGTCCGGTACCAGTACAAGGTCCAATACCTAGACGGCAAGCCTTATTTCTTAATGTGCATGTCACCATTTTTTCAGATATGAACATAAAAAAGAGATATTTCCATAGGTACCTATATCACTTGGGTCTCCTTTTATAAAGCCCACCTAATATAAAACATATGTATCACTTAGATAACTTCAATCATTTATACCCACAACCTGATATCGAATCTTACATTTGTAACCACAGCTTTAAATCTCCGAAGCCATTAGGGCACACTAGCACTGAAATACCAATGCAACTTAGTGCTCCACTGAAAACAAATATCAAGTCCCGTCGTCGCATTCCTTACAAATATCAAGCATTTTCCAAATGAAGTAATCAGACACTAGTCTCTAAACTTGGTTAATAGGAATATGCACCACAAATATGTGTCAAACCAATCTCCACAAAACTAGTTGCCTCAAGCATCATCAAACAAAATCAAATTTCATATTCAAAATTATCTTCCATTACCTAGCACATTCCAACGATAAAAAGTAAATGAAAAATGAGAACTTAACAATCATATCTGATGTGGCTGATTAAGCCACGTTAGGACTAACGGACAAAGTGACTGAAGGAGACGAGGGTTAGATGGGCAAAGCCACCGAGCGAGAAACCCCAGAATCTTCGCCTAATTTGGGTGGCACCAAGACCGACGCCAGAGTCAGTCTCCAAGACCGACGCCAGAGTTAGCCTCCAAGACCGACGCCAGGGCTGGCCACCAAGACCGACGCCAGGACTGGCCTCCAAGACCGACGCCAGAGTCAGCCTTCAAGACCGATGCCAGAGTTGGCCCCCAAGATCGACGCCAGAGTCGGCCTCCAGTGACCCTCACGTGACCCGTCTGACACCTGCAATTGCCTTGCGGCCCATCTACCACCTGCAATGGCGCATCACGCCTGACAAGAGCAGGCCTTCCTATTGCCTACGGTGCTGCACCAGACGAGGGGATGGCAAGCTATCCCTAACGAGCTCAGTAGTAGCTGTGATCTATCCCTATCGGCCTTGCCGCCTATCCTCTGCCAGATGATGTTTCGAAATCAATAACCTTCCAAAAGGGATAAGGATCCCTGAACATGTATAAAAACTTTTGCTCATAATGAGAAAGGGATCTGAACTCAAAGTTTTTGGCTAAGTCTTTCGGTCCACTACTAATCACTATTATCTCAAGTTACTCACTTGAGCATCGGAGGGCCCCCACCGAAGCAACAGGTCCTCGAAAACTTTCTTGCAGGATTCCTTCCCGAAGAGGAGGCGTCTGGAGATTCCCGAACCTATCCTCACCGTCCTTTAGATCCTCATCATCACTCGATGTCCAAGGGAAGTGATTTGGCGGAAACAGATTAGCGCGCCAGGTAGGGGGCGGACGACGAGATAGAAAGCTCCAAAACAACCAGCTGCAGACCTCCACTCCCCTTAGAAACGAAGAAATGACGGTGATGCGCGCCCAGGAGATTTCCACCAGCCATGATGGGGGGCATTGTCAAGGGGCTGAGCAGCAGGAGACCAGCCTCCCTGCTCCACCTTTGCCACCATCTCAGGATGATCGAATCGCCATCCTCACCCTACAAGTTCAGTCACTTGTGGCAGTGGTTCGTGAGCTACAGCAACACCAAAGGCCACCCTTGCCAGGCGCGGGGGCCCGCTCAACCTAGTCAGCAATCCACCCACGGAAGATTCCCCCAGAGGGAAACTCACCGTCGTCACACCTAGCTTAGGCATCTCCGCCGTGAGGCCTCTAAGAGGCCTCGGTCTCCCTCCTGCCATTCTGATAGTTCTCGTAAACTGCAGCATGGGAAGGAGTGAAAGGATCCCAAGCGAAGACCATGGCCTACACGGCCACGATGGGAGGATAAGTTGTGAGATGTGGCCCCAATGACAGGCGGCAACGCTACCGTGTAGGGCGGCGGATGGCGGCGAGATCAAGTGCATTATGGAGATATCTTCAGAGATTGATTTCCTTGTGGGGAGTGATTGAATAAATCATATCTTCTAGATTTAGGATGTTTCTCCTAAACTCTAGAAGGTGATTGAATAAATCATATCTTCTAGATTTAGGATGTTTCTCCTAAATTC
Organism: Calamus simplicifolius; assembly: GCA_900491605.1. Taxonomy (NCBI): domain Eukaryota; kingdom Viridiplantae; phylum Streptophyta; class Magnoliopsida; order Arecales; family Arecaceae; genus Calamus; species Calamus simplicifolius. The sequence goes on along the minus strand of UESW01003854.1, from coordinate 1,543,657 downwards.
TAGAAGGTGATTGAATAAATCATATCTTCTAGATTTATGATGTTTCTCCTAAACTCTAGAAGATTAGTTTCCCTTTCAGTTAAGTTGTTTTAGGCATGTATCGTCAAATCTCCTTGATTCTAGGAATTGTTTCCTTAGAATCTTGAAGATTAGATTTGATTTGATTGGGAAGATTAGTTTCCTTTTCAGTTAAGTTGTTTTAGGCATGTATTGTCAAATCTCCTTGATTCTAGGAATTGTTTCGAATTGTTTCATTAGAATCTTGAAGATTTGATCTAGATTTGATTTGATTGGGTTGATAGGATTTTGTAAGCTCCTGAGGATGCCTATATAAGCACTCCTCAGGAGCAATAGGAAAAAGGGGAGAGAGTTGTGTTTTGTAAGCCTAGAGAGCTTATGAATGTTAACCAGGCATAGGCACGTTTATGCCAGTAAACTTGGGGGCTGATAACCTCTTAAGTTTGGGCGTGCTTGGGCTAATAACCCTTGTACGAGTGTTTTTGTGTTCTGGTAGTTCGAAAGACTAATAATCCTGAGACCACGTTCTTTGTAATAACAGTGAGACATTCTTCATTTCTTGTGTGTTAGATCCTAATTATCACGCTCGTGTGTTACTGGAAACGGTTCGGGAGGATCGATTGTGGTGTTGGAGCGGATTGCACGGAGGAGTTGGTGAATGTTTTGGAGTCCTTGACCGGAGACCCTAACAAATTGGTGCTTTCCTTGAGAGAGTTGCTTGAAGATCTCTACGCTTCAAGCGGAGTAATCACGAGCAAACCTTACTTTGATTCTCTTCATTGAGATTGTTATAGTTAGAAGTTGTTTGTTCTTGTTGGAGTTATTATTTGAGGTGGGGGTTAGATTGTTATAGCTAGAAGTTGTTTGTTCTTGTTGGAGTTATTATTTGAGGTGGGGGTTAGATTGTTATAGTTAGAAGTTGTTTGTTCTTGTTGGAATTATTATTTGAGGTGGGGGTTCGATCTTCTTCTGGAGAGAACCCAAGGTCGGAAGTTGTCCGTGCAAAGTTCTTCGTGGGAGGGGGTTCGATCTTCATTTTGGAGAGAACCCAAGGTTGGACTTGTTGTTGCAGCCCATATTCCAATGGAGGCCGGATCAAGTACATTTCCATCCAACCGAGACCGCTTTGAAGCTTTGGAGTCATCCACTCTTTGGATGAAGGAGCAGATGGCGGAGACTACCACCAACATGACTCATATGCAAGGAGCCATCACTTCCGTCACTAATGCTACGGAGGAGAACATGAAGGCGGTGGAAGGCATGAGACGAGACTTGCAAGCAATATTGGCAAGACTTGGAGGAGGAGCGAATGGGGCCAACCGCAGACAAACCCCAAGGGTGGAAGAGGAGCAACTTGTTGATGGAAGAAAAACTCACATTTCTAAGTCCACAAGGGGAGAGCCTAGACCAAGGCAACCTCTTAGATTGAGCGGGCGTGTGGAGAATGAGCACGAGGTAGTGGAAAGATGGCTGCGAGAGGAGTTGACCGTGATGTTGATAACCATGCAAGGACGGAGGAAAGACTCGGTGGGAGTCGGTATGGGGAAGAAATGCCCTATGGCCGGATCCATGAAGATGCTAGAAGACATGAGAGACCGAGAAGAGATCACCACTATCATAATGAAGATGAAGAAAATCGGTTTAACCACCGAGGACCTAGAAGGCCACATTACCGTGGAGGTGACTATGAAGATGATGATGGAAATCGGTTTAACAACCGAGGATCAAGGAGACCAAAAATTGACTTCCCTAAGTTCAATGGTGGTGACCCTCATGAGTGGCTCGATAAGGCGGACCACTATTTTCATATATATGAAGTACCAAGGACAGAAAGAGTGGCCACAGCATGTTTCTTCTTGATGGGAAGGCAAGCAAATGGTGGAGGTGGATACAGGCCCAATATGAGAAGGAAGGAAGAAGGCTCGGATGGACGGCATTCGAGAGGGAGCTGCTATGCAATTTGGGCCTTCGCCCATTATCAACCATCATGGCCAGCTAGCTAAGCTCAAGCAAGATGGCAAGGTGCATGCGTATGTGGAGGAATTTCGACAACTCCAAACCTTGGTGAGGGGTTGGTCTGAGGAGGCACTTATCGACACTTTCGTGGATGGTCTAAAACCATGGATTGCCAAGGAGCTCAAGTTGAAGCAGCCCACTAGGCTGCAAGAAGCAGTGAGGATGGCTGAAATCCTTGAAGAAAGTTATCACTTCGAAAAAAGACACGTCAAGGACCAAGTGGCTAACAAGGTTTATAAACCCTTGTATTCCACGGGGTCTTGAAAGGAAAGGAGGGGACTACGGGAGATTCAAGGAGCAAAGGAAAGGAAGTCAAGAAGCTTAGTCATGAGGAGCTTGATGAGTACATAAAGAAGGGCTTATGCTTCAAATGTGGTGAAAAGTGGAGCCGTGATCACCAATGCAAGAAAGCCAAGGTCATGTGTATGATCGAGATAGAGGAGGAGCAATTGGGGGAGACAAGTGAGGAAGAGCACGGGCATGAGGAGTCCTCTAGCGATGAGGAAAGTGAGGAAGCCAAGTTGAGCCTCAATGCCATGTCCGGCGTACAAAAGCCCTCGACCATGCGACTTATGGCTTGGGTTGGCAAGCATGAAATGACATTATTGGTGGATAGTGGGTCTATCCACAACTTCATCAATTTCTGCGTCCTTTCTAAGGTGGGATTGCATGGGGAAGAAGTAGAGCCATTCGATGTAAAGGTGGCAAACGGAGAAAAGCTAAGGTGCGAGATGGTAGTGCGAACCGTGAAGATGAATGTCTAAGGTGTCCGTATAGCGGCTGATCTTCACGTACTCTCATTGGTGGGGCTAGATGTTGTCTTGGGCAATGTATGGCTAAGAGGCATTGACAAGGTCGTCACCGACTATGAGAAGATGACTATGGAGTTCAAGCTTGGAGGGAAGAAGAGGACGTGGACAGCTCTAGCATCAAAAGAGCCAAGGCCTTGCGAGGCCAATGTGTTTGAAAAACTATGCAAGGGTGGGGCTCATTGCTTCGCTATAGTGATGGGCCAAAACCGAGGAGATAAAGGGCAAGAAGAGAAGTATAGTGATAGAAATGAGGAGCTGTCCCAAGGTGTGAAGACAGTTTTAGAAAGACACAAGGAAGTATTGGAGGTACCTACTTCATTACCACCAAGTAGGGAATTTGATCATCGCATTGTGCTGAAAGATGCAAGCAAACCGGTGAATGTGCCACCATACCGGTATGCTCACTTTCAAAAGGGTGAGATCGAAAGACAAGTGGAGGAGATGTTGGCTAGTGGCTTGATTCGACCAAGCACTAGTCCCTTTTTATCACCGGTGTTGCTTGTGAGGAAGAAGGATGGAAGTTGGCGTTTTTGCACCGACTACCGAGCATTGAATGAGGCAACAGTGAGGGATAGATTTTCCATACCAATAGTGGACGAGATGCTTGATGAGTTGCATGGGGCTCATGTGTTCACCAAGCTGGATTTAAGGGCCGGATACCATCAAATCCGGATGAAAGAGGAAGATACCCACAAGACGGCATTTAGGACTCATTCCGGCCACTATGAGTACCTAGTGATGCCTTTTGGGCTGTGCAATGCCCCCTCAACTTTTCAAGCAGCTATGAATGCCATATTTAAGCCATTCTTGAGAAAGTTTGTATTAGTATTCTTCGATGACATCTTGGTGTACTCGAAGAATGTGGAGGAACACTTGGAGCAATTGGAGCGAGTATTGATGATCTTGAAGGAGCACCACTTCTTCATCAAGGCTTCCAAATGCGCCTTTATGCAAGAAGAGCTGGAGTACCTTGGCCACATCATATCGGGCCAAGGAGTAAAAGTGGACCAGCGGAAGGTGGAAGCTATGGTGGATTGACCCTTACCCAAGGATGTGTCGGCTCTACGAGGATTCCTTGGTTTGACGGGCTACTATCGAAGGTTCGTGCAAGGCTATGGATTGATAGCCAAGCCACTTACCTCCATGCTAAAAAAGGAGGGCTTCGAGTGGACCGAAGATGGAAGGAGAGCTTTTGAGAACTTGAAGAGAGCCATGACCAAGACACCCGTCTTGGCCTTGCCCGACTTCAAGAAACCATTTGAAGTATATACTGATGCAAGTGGAGAAGGGATTGGGGCGGTACTAGCTCAAGAAAGGAGGCCCATAGCTTATATCTCCAAGGCCTTAGGGCCAATCAAGAAAGCATCGAGCACTTATGCAAGAGAAATGTTGGCGGTTGTGCATGCGGTGAAGGTGTGGAGACCTTACCTCTTGGGAAGAAAGTTCACTATAGTGACCGATCAACAAGCATTAAGACACTTGCTAGAACAAAAGATCGTGACGCCAGAGCAACAGAAGTTTCTTGTGAAGCTTCTGGGATTCGAGTATGACATTATATATCAGCCTGGCAAGGAGAATAAGGTGGCTGATGCGTTGTCAAGGAAGGAGGGAAGTCCAATGATGTGGACTTTGTATGAAGATGAGGCTGAACATATGGCCTTGAGTGGAGCTAAATGGAGGATATGGGACAAGTTAGAAAGGCTGTGGAGTTGGATGCAAGGTCTCAAGAGATCATAGAGAAGCTTGAGAGTCCATGTAATGGGGTGACCGGATTCAAATGGCGTGATGGGCTTATCTACTACAAGTCCTATGTCTATGTGCCCGACGTACCAAACCTGAGGAAGGAGATTCTCACTCACTTCCACCATAGCAAAGAAGGTGGTCATTCGGGATGGCTTAGGACCTATATAAGGATCAAGCATTTCTTCTATTGGAAGGGCCTAAAGAGAAGTGTGAAGAAGTGGTGGCGGAATGTGACGTGTGTCAAAAGGTCAAACATGATACGAAGGCCCCTACAGGTCTCTTGCAGCCCTTACCCATACCGGAAGCTATATGGGAAGACTTGTCCATGGATTTTGTGGAGGGCTTGCCCGCAAGTCAAGGGTACGAAGTGATCTTGGTGGTCGTGGATCGCTTAAGTAAGTATGCTCACTTCATACCCCTTAAGCATCCATTTACAATGAAGAGTGTGGCTAAGGCCTTTGTGGACAATGTGGTAAAGCTCCATGGTTTCCCTAAAACCATTGTTACGGATCGGGATCGGGTGTTCATGAGCTCCTTTTGGAAGGAAGTGTTTGCACTGCAAGGGAGCAAAATGAAGACAAGTTCTTCATACCATCCGCAGACCGATGGCCAAACAGAGGTGGTCAACCGTACATTAGAACAATACTTGAGATGCTATTGCCATGATGAGCAAGCAAGGTGGATGGACTACATGTCATGGGCGGAATATTGGTATAATACAACATACCACTCTTCTATCACACTTAGCCCATTTGAAGTGGTGTATGGAAGGAAGCCTCCTACCTTGGTGGCTTATGAGAGGGGTACGGCTAAGAATGCGGAAGTGGAGGAAACCTTGATCACTAGAGACGAGATACTAGCCAAGACAAAGAGGGAGCTTAAGAAGGCCCAATCGAGCATGAAGAAATATTATGATAAAAGGAGAAGGCTAGAAGGGTTAAAGCCTGGGGACTTTGTGTACTTGAAGCTTCAACCCTATGGCCAAAAGACAATAAGAGAAAGGCAAGCTACAAGCTAGAGAAAAGGTACTATGGACCATTTAAAGTGGCTGTCCGTGTCGGAGAAGTTGCGTATCGGCTGGAATTACCACCAACCTCAAGACTTTATCCAGTGTTTCATGTGTCTCTTCTCAAGAGACGAGTTGGGATCCTAGCTTGATTGTAGAGGAATTGCCTTCCTTTAATGAGGAAGGTAGAATGCTACTATAGCCCACAACGATTCTTGAATACAAAATGGTGCCACGTGGGAGGATTAGAAGGAAGATCGGAGAGTATTGGTGCAATGGAGAGGGCTACCTAGAAAGGAAGCAACCTGGGAGGATTATGATGACATAGCCTTAAGGTTCCCACAATTTACCCTTGAGAACAATGGTACACTTAATGGAAGGGGGAATGAAAGGATCCCAAGCGAAGACCATGGCCTACACGGCCATGATGGGGAGGATAAGTTGCGAGATGCGGCCCCAGTGACAGGCGGTAGCGCTACCGTATAGGGCGGCGGATGGCGGCGAGATCAAGTGCATTATGAAGATATCTTCAGAGATTGATTTCCTTGTGGGGAATGATTGAATAAATCATATCTTCTAGATTTAGGATGTTTCTCCTAAACTCTAGAAGGTGATTGAATAAATCATATCTTCTAGATTTAGGATGTTTCTCCTAACTCTAGAAGATTAGTTTCCCTTTCAGTTAAGTTGTTTTAGGCATGTATCGTCAAATCTCCTTGATTCTAGGAATTGTTTCCTTAGAATCTTGAAGATTAGATTTGATTTGATTGGGAAGATTAGTTTCCTTTTCAGTTAAGTTGTTTTAGGCATGTATTGTCAAATCTCCTTGATTCTAGGAATTGTTTTGAATTGTTTCATTTGAATCTTGAACATTTGATCTAGATTTGATTTGATTGGATTGGTAGGATTTTGTAAGCTCCTGAGGATGCCTATATAAGCACTCCTCAGGAGCAATAGGAAAGAAAGGGGAGAGAGTTGTGTTTTGTAAGCCTAGAGAGCTTATGAATGTTGGCCAGGCATAGGCACGTTTATGCCAGTAAACTTGGGGGCTGATAACCTCTTAAGTTTGGGCGTGCTTGGGCTAATAACCCTTGTACGAGTGTTCTTGTGTTCTGGTGGTTCGAAGGACTAATAATCCTGAGACCACGTTCTTCGTAATAACAGTAAGGCATTCTTCATTTCTTGTGTTAGATCCTAATTACCACGCTCGTGTGTTACTGGAAACGGTTCGGGAGGATCGATTGTGGTGTTGGAGCGGATTGCACGGAGGAGTTGGTGAATGTTTTGGAGTCCTTGACCGGGGACCTAACAAGGAGACCGAGCGAGGACATCATTATCGGCACCGCCCCTCCCATCCTCGGGATCTTCAAGGAAGGAGTTCTTCGACGGTCGGATTGGCCACCGGGCTGAGCGATGGCTGGACGAATACAACCAACGGCTAGAGAAGCTTAGCTACAGAATCACTAATCAGCCGGAGTTGGATTACAACAGCCGCCCCCACGCTGTCTCGCCACATCATGGAGGAGCCGAACTCGAACGGTTCCGTCTTCCCTAGCTGGACCCCTATGACGGCACCATCGACCCTGAACCATTTGGAGAGCTACAAGGTTCTCATGCAGGTCCAGGGGGCGACCGACTCCCTCCTCTGTATCGTCTTCCCGGCCATCATTCGGAAGGCTGCGTGCACCTAGTACTCTCATTTACCGCCACATAGTATCAACTCCTTTCGACAGCTGGAGAAGGCCTTCTTGGCGCACTCCGACGCATGCCGGAGGATCCCTCGGGTGACCGATAGCTTGTTCGCCGTCCAACAGAAAGGTGGCGAGTCACTGAGGGACTTCGTGGCACGGTTCAAGGAACTGCGCTTGAAGTCTATAACCTCGATAACTCCGTAGCCACCCTGGCCTTGAAGCGAGGGCTTCATCCTTCTCGCTTCACCTACTCCCTCGACAAGAAGCCTTTCGGTTCCTATGCCGAATTGCTGAGCCGCGCACAGTACATCCGCGCCAACGAAGCAGACTCTTTCCGAAGGGAGGTTGATGGAGGGTCTAGCAAGAAGCAAGCCTGTCCGAAGCCTGGTGAAACTCGTCCTAAGAAGCTTGAGCCTCCCCGCCAACTAGACAACCGGCCCCAGACTCTTGCCCCTAAAGAGGAGCACTTTACCCCTCTACTCGCTCTGATATCCCACATTCTAATAGAGATCGAAGGTGAGTCCTACCTCCGGTGTTCCGTCGCCTAAAGAGGAGCACTTTACCCCTCTACCCTACAAGTTCAGTCACTTGTGGCAGTGGTTCGTGAGCTACAAACAACACGAAGGCCACCCTTGCCAGACGCGGGGGCCGCTCAACCTAGTCAGCAATCCACCCGCGGAAGATTCCCCCAAAGGGAAACTCACCGTCGTCACACCTAGCTTAGGCTCTCTGCCGTGAGGCCTCTAAGAGGCCTCGGTCTCCCTCCTGCCATTCTGATAGTTCTCGTAAACGGCAGCATGGGAAGGAGACCGAGCGAGGACATCATTATTGGCACCGCCCTCTCCATCCTCGGGATCTTCAAGGAAGGAGTTCTTCAACAGTCGGATTGGCCACCGGGCTGAGCGACGGCTGGATGAATACAACCAGCGGCTGGAGGAGCTTAGCCGCAGAATCACTAATCAGCCGGAGTTGGATTACAATAGCCGCCCCCCGCTATCTCGCTACATCATGGAGGAGCCGAACTCGAACCGGTTCCGTCTTCCCTAGCTGGACCCCTATGACGGCACCACCGACCCGCTGAACCATTTGGAGAGCTACAAGGTCCTCATGCAAGTCCAGGGGGCGACCGACTCCCTCCTCTGTATCATCTTCCCGACCATCATTCGGAAGGCTGCGTGCACCTAGTACTCTCATTTACCGTCACGTAGAATCAACTCCTTTCGACAGCTGGAGAAGGCCTTCCTGGCGCACTCCGACGCGTGCCGGAGGATCCCTCGGGTGACCGACAGCTTGTTCGCCCAATAGAAAGGTGGCGAGTCACTGAGGGACTTCGTGGCATGGTTCAAGGAACTGCGCTTGAAGTCTATAACCTCGATAACTCCGTAGCCACCCTGGCCTTGAAGCGAGGGCTCCATCTTTCTCGCTTCACCTACTCCCTCGACAAGAAGTCTTCCGGTTCCTACGCCGAATTGCGGAGCCGTGCACAATACATTCGCGCCAACGAAGCAGACTCTTCCCGAAGGAAGGTTGATGGAGGGTCTAGCAAGAAGTAAGCCTGTCCGAAGCCTGGTGAAACTCGTCCTAGGAAGCCTAAGCCTCCCTGCCGACTAGACAACCGGCCCCAGACTCTTGCCCCTAAAGAGGAGCACTTTATCCCTCTACTCGTTCTGATATCCCACATCCTAATAGAGATCGAAGGTGAGTCCTACCTCCGGCGTTCCGTCCCCATGAATCCAGGTGCCCCCGCGACAAGTCTCTACTGTCGCTTCCACCGGGATCATGACCACGATACGGAGGTCTGCCGTCAGCTAAAAAAGGCGATCGAAGAGCTCATCCAGTAGGGCTACCTGGGAAAGTTTGTCCAAAGGAGGAATCTGGGTGCACCGAGCCCGTCGGCCCCTTCGATCACCCAGGTCGGTGTCAACAACGGCCCAACTGAGAAGATTGTGGCCATGGGTAGGCGGCACTTTCAAGAGGCCACGGGGGTATAAGGGAGTAGATATTGTAATCCCCTTCTTTGGAGGGGACTTAGAGGGGGCAAACAATCCTAATGATGACAGCGTCGTCGTGTTCATGACGATTGCGAAACACCCTGTAAAGAGAATTCTTGTTGATAATGGAAGTTCAGTCGACATTCTCACTTATGATGCTTTCATTCGAATGAGCTTGTCCCTCGACTCTCTTCGGTATGTGATTACGCCCCTGATGGGCTTCACTGGAGACTCCATGAAGGTGGAGGAAGAAATCACTCTCGGTCACGACTGGAACACCGCCATGCCAAAGCACGGTCTTCATAAAGTTCCTGATTGTCCCCTTGGCCTACAATGCCATCCTCGGAAGGCTCGGTCTGAATCTCTTGGACACCATCATCTCCACCAAGAGGCTACTGGTAAGATTCCCTACCAGTGGGGGAGTCGAAAAGATGCGGGGGGGAACAAAGCCCGATGCCACTTTGTTACTACACGGCCCCCAGTCCTCAGGAGGTAGCCGCTTCGTAGATGCCAGAGTTACTCAATCCCAGAGACTCAGAGAGGAGGTGAGAACCGGCCGAGCGCTTGCTAACCTTCCCCCTAGGGGAGGACCTGGCAAAAACGGTCCGAATTGGGGCGCTTCTCCCCGTGGACGCAAAAGACTAGCTCCTCACCTTCCTACGAGCCAACTCGGACGTCTTCGCCTGGTCGGCGTCAGACATGCCGAGCATACCGCCGGAGGTGATCACTCACAAGCTCAACATCGACCCAAAGTGTTGGCCAGTCCGACAGAAGAAGAGGAGCTTCGCTCCCGAGTGGCAGAGGGCCATCGACGAGGAGATCTGCAAGCTAACTACCACCAGCCACATTTGGAAGGCACATTACTTGGACTGGCTGGCCAATGTGGTGATGATCCGTAAGGCCAACGGGAGCTAGAGAATGTGCATCGACTTCACCAACCTCAACAAGGCGTGCCCCAAGGATAGCTTTCCGCTACCCAGAATTGATCAGTTGATGGATGCCACGTCTGGCCATGAGACTCTTAGTTTCATGGATGCCTTCTCGGGGTATAACCAGATAAAGATGAACCCGACGGACGAGAAGATTACTTCCTTTGTGACCGAGAAGGATGTCTACTGTTACAAGGTAATGCCCTTCGGACTGAAGAATGCAGGGGCCACATATCAAAAGCTGATGAATAAAGTCTTCGAAGACTAAATCGGACGCAACATAAAAGTGTACGTGGACGACATACTGACCAAAAGTGTCCTCATCGACAACCATGTTGCTGACTTGGCGAAGACCTTCGGAAACCTTTGCTGCTACCAAATGAAGCTGAACTTGCAAAAATGTGCCTTCGAAGTCATGGTGGGCAAGTTCCTGGGCTTTATGGTAACACAGCGGGGAATCAAGGCTAATTCGGAAAAGATCAATGCCATCATCGATATGAGACCGCTAGCTAGTAAGAAGGAAGTACAACGGCTCACTGGAAGAGTGGCAGTCCTGAGCCGCTTTCTATCAAGATCGGCAGAGTCTGCCTACCCTTCTTCAAAGCCCTGCACAAGGTTAACGGCTTTGAGTGGATGGAGGAGTGCCAGAAAGCCTTCGAACGATTGAAAGAGTTACTGTCGACTTCGCCATTACTGTCCAAGCCGAGGAAGAGAGAAGAACTCTTCCTCTACCTCGCTCCATCCCCCGAGGCGGTAAGCTCTGTGCTCGTTCGCATCAATGCCGACGGGACGCAAAGAACAATCTACTACGCAAGCAAAGTGCTCCACGATACGGAGACTAAATATTCTAAAACCGAAAAAATTATTTTTGCACTGATCGTCTCCGCTCAACGTCTTAGGCCTTACTTCCAAACCCACCTAAATTGCTCAAGATGATCTTGTCCCGTCCTGACACCTCTGGTCGGCTAGCAAAGTGGGCCATCAAGCTTAGAGAGTTCGACCTATCGTTTCGACCGAGATCGGCCATGAAGTCTCAAGTCTTGGTGGACTTTCTGATCGAGTGCACTTGGACCGAAGAGCAGTCGAAGGAGCCCCATGTGGTGCCCTCGAACACTACATCCGAGAGAGGGAGGAAAGATTGGATCCTCTACGTGGATGGCGCATTGAATTCCCAGGGAAGCGAAGCGGCCCTCATTCTCGCAAGTCCGGAGGGGACAGTGGTGGAGTACGCCCTCTGGTTCCTCTTTCCACCCACCAACAATCAAGCCAAGTATGAAGCTTTGCTGGCAGGAATAAAGCTCGCAAGGGAGCTCGGAGTAAAGCACCTCAGAGCCTTCATCGACTCCCAACTCATCTCCGAACAAATCGCTGGAGAGTACGAGGCCCGGGACCCGTCATGTCCTACTATCTGAGTAAGGTCCAATCACAAACCTCAATCTTTACACACTTTAGCGTTAGCTACATCCCCAGGGGTGAGAACGCCAGAGCCGACGCCTTATCCCACCTGGCCACTTCGACCGACGAGGCCCTGGGGAGGACTTACGTGGAGCATTTGGAGGCCTTGAGCATCGATGCGATAGAGGAAGCTCTGCCGATCAACCAAGAGTCCACCTGGATGGATGCGTATGCCCAACACCTCATCGATAGCACCCTTCCTGCTGACCCTGCGGAAGCTAGGCTACTGCGATGGCGAGCTTCCAAGTTCTTGGTGCTCGACGGACAATTGTACCATAGGTCTTTCTCTCACCCTCTCCTCAGGTGTGTTGGCCCTGCAGAGATCGACTACATTCTCTGCGAGATCCATGAAAGCATCTGTGAAAACCATCTGGAGAGCAGAACGCTAGCATATAAGGCCCTACGCCAGAGGTACTACTACTGACTTACCATGCGAGAAGATGCCTTTGAGTTGGTTCGGAAGTACGATAGCTATTAGCGACACACCAACATCCAGCGACAGCCAACTTCCCAGCTAAGCCCTCTGTCGGCTCCATGGCCCTTTGTCTAGTGGGGGATGGACATCTTAGAACTATTCCCTCCGATCTCCGATCAACGAAAGTTTTTGCTCATCGCCATCGACCACTTCACTAAGTGGGTGAAGGTTGAGGCGCTCGCAAAGATCACCGAAGGCAAGGTGAGGCCTTTCTTTTGAAAATCCGTCATCTGTTGATTCGGGCTACCCAACACCCTCATCACCGACAACAGTCAGCAGTTCGACAACGCCCCCTTTAGAGAATTTTGTGCCGAGTTGGGCATTCGCCAATGATTTACTTCCGTCGATCATCCACAAACGAATGGAGCGACCGAGGTTACGAACCGGACCATCCTTCAAGGGCTCAGAACGCGTTGGATGACTTTAAAGGAAGATGGCTGAAGGAGCTCCTGAACGTGCTGTGGGCGTATCACACGACGCCACAGACCCCCACTGGAGAGACTCCTTATCGTCTGGCTCGAGGTCTTCAGGAGTCGGCCGATCTTTGCACCGCCGGTGATCCTTCCGGCTCCTTATCGTCTGGCTCGAGGTCCTTGAGGCCTGGTATGCCGAAGACCCTCGCCGCCTTCTCCTTGCACTCTCGGAAGCCTTGGAGATAAGCTTCGATCAAGGCTTCTACCAGCTCATCCATAAAGGCGTCAGAGCCCCAGTAGCGCTCCACTGCCTCGACCACAGCCCTCTTAGCCGCTGCAGCCTTCTCCTCGGCGGATCGTGCCGCCGCCTCCATCTCAGACGCCCTAAGGAGGGCCTTGCGCTTGTCTGCCACAGCATCAGCTACCCTGGTGTTGGCCATGTGGGCGATCTCTTCGGCATTTTCTTCAGCGTTCTCGGCCCACTCCTCGGCTCCCCTCACCAGCAAGGTGGTGGTGTGAAGCCGAAGCTGACATGAATTTAGCTCTGCCTTCGTCTCCCTCGCCTCGGCAGTACATGCGTGCTCGAGCTCGGTTGCTGCCCAATGCTTGGCCTCCTCAAGCTCCTCTGCCGACTCGGTCCAGGCTATCTTCAATGCCCTCTCGGCCCTCTCGGCCTAGGCTCGAGCTTCGGTGAGCTCCTGTCGAGTGCGCCGGAGAACCACGTCGCCTTGAATGGTGACGTCCCTCGCGGCGGCTATGAAATTTATTGTCTGCATAAGGAAACCTCTGTCAGCGTGCAGTAAAGTAAAGCGGATAAAATTTTTGAAGAAGGGAAGGTGCCTACCCATAGCAGATCCGCAAAGGCGTCTCGAAAGAAGGCGGAGGCTCCCTGGCGGCAAAGCTCTCCTTGGAACTCCAATAGGCAAACCTGGGCCATCAACCGCTCCGCCATGCGATAGAGATGGCAATTTTTCCCGTTTCTCCGTTTACCCAGACGGTACCATTTTTAACGGGTCGAAGAATCCCCGGTTTAAATGGTTTATCAGGTAACGAAGATTTTTCGTTAACAACTACACGGGTAAACGGCCCAGGAACGGTATTCTCTGCCCCATCCTCGTTCACCCATCTTCGTCCCCATTAACTTTATATAATACATTTAAATTTTAAATATATATTAATATATCTAAAATTAAAAATTAAAAATAAATAATATATATATAAACATTTGAAATGCAATTAGAATTTGATAGATCAGTTTTTATATGGTTTGTTACTGTGTTAAAGCTAATGTGTTAGATATATCAATATTAACGATTGGTTGTTGGCGATTGATCTATCTTATCCTAAAAAATTTTATTTTTTTAATTTTTAATAAATTATAAATTTAATAAAATAATTTTATTTTTTTATGTAAACGTACAAATGGGTACCTAATCCGTTTGCCTGGCCGAGTATCCATGTCTTTGCCCCGTTAACGATAACAGCTTACGGGCGAGGAACGGGGACGTTTTTTCTAACGGGGACGGGACCGATATAGACCGCCTCCGAGCCATCCTTGAGCTGTTGCCATTCCTACCATGCGGCCATGGTTCATGAGTGATGGCCGAGATGGGATCACCCCGATCCCACCTCCCTCCGCGGTCCGACCGACTCCGAGGTCATGGGTGTCGTGCCGAAGACCGACGACATCTCCTCTACGATGGCCCCGCTGCCGTCGGTGCTTGCCCACCTGCTTTCTCACTGGCGGGGCCCCTGTCCGAGGCTAACTCGATAGCTAAGCGAACCGGCTCCATGCCCGAGGTGGCCGGCTCCACGAGCAGGGGGACCACCTTGACCCTCGGCTCCTCTGAGGGCGACTCGCGATGAGGTCGATCAGTGGGGCGGTCCTCTAGCTCGCCTGGGACTCACTAGAGGGAGGGGATCGACGACCAAGAGCGAGTCCTCTTTCCTCAGCGTCGCCAACAGCCCTCTTCCTCTTGGCACCACCTTCTTCACGGCGTCAATCGGTAGCCTTATATCTGCATGTACCAGAGATCGATCAATAAAAAAAAAAAAAGAAAAAGGAAGAGGAGAGACAAGGGAAAATCTATGGCCGCTCACCATCACTCGGGATAATACCGACGCACCATAGGTTCTCCTCCGATAGAAGCTTTTGCCGGGAGGGGGGGGAGGCACGAAGGACAATATCTGCTTGTGTGGCCTCTCGATCCCTCGGGACCACCATCGAGTTCTTGTTCGGTCACAGGTTCGGGTCCCCCCAATCCCGCCTCACTCCCTCAAGGTGCACAAGAAGAATCGGATTTTTCACCCTTTAATGGATGTGGGGCGCCTCAACTTGATGGTTCGGCCAGGCCTGGGCGTAAACAGCTACCAGCCAGTGCTAGCCTGGCGGGGGAGGATGTAGAAGCTACGGAACAAAGGCACTCGGGCCTTTATGCCCTGAAGACCGCATAACACCATGAATGCACAGATGGTTGAAAGAAGTTCGGGATCAACTGTGCGGGCACTAGGGCGTACTTATGGAGAAGGCTAACTATGAAAGGGTGGAGGAAGCCAGAGACCCGCCTTGAAGAACTCGTACAGGGCAACTCCCCCAGAAACTGTGGAGTCACCCTATCGTCAGTCCAGGGCAGTTAACTGGACATCCTCGGGTATCCTATAGGCTACCCTAAGAGATTCCAGGTCTGCGGAGTGACGGTAGAGGTAATCCCCTCTGGGGACCCCCCCGCTGGCCTTAGGGGAGTTGTTGCGATTGCTGAACGACCCCTGACTAGGATTTCGTCAGCTGCACGTGTCTGTCCTAAGGGGACTTGATCCTCGAAAGAAGAAGAAGAAGAGGACCAGGAGGGAGATGAGGATGAAGAGACCATGAAAAGAAGGCTAAGAAGGATCAAGAGGACTGACCTGGATAGAAGAAGGACAGCAAACAAAGGATTCAAAGGAGAAGATCTCGAAAGGGGCTCGAGCTTGAGAGAAGAAGACGATTCTTGGAGGCGTAAAGGGCTAGGTTCGGGATGAGACCCCCCTTTTTTATGCCCATTTTTATCCCGCCTGACTCGATCGCCATGCGGACACCCGCCACTGGACGAGAGCCTCGATAGCCATCGAGCGCTGGAGCATCATCTGTGGCCAATAACGGAACATTGATGACACCAGTCCATGATGACAATCACCTTTTTCGTGGAGTCCGAAGGGTTTTCTCGGTTTCGAGGAGGATCCCACCAAATCCAACGGCGAAAAATGACAGGACGATAGCGTTACGGTGCCCCATACCTTCAGCATTGAGAGCCATCGCTCCTCGAGGACACGTGCCCCTCTCCGCAATCAATGTCGCATGAAAATCAACCACTGATTAGTCTTACACCCCTTTTGCTGGGTGGGAAGTGTAACCACACTAACTCAGGGGCGGGAGCCACCTAATGTGGCTGATCAAGCCATGTTAGGACTAACGAACAAAGTGATTGATGGAGACGGGGTTAGATGGGCAAGGCCATCGAACGAGGAACCCAGAATCCCTGCCTAATCGGTGGCACCAAGACCGACGCCAGGGTCGGCCACCAAGACGATGCTAGAGTCGGCCTCTAGCGACCCTCACATGATCCATTTGAACCTGCAATCGCCTTGTGGCCCATCTACCACCTAACGCACGCGGCTCCCGTGGCACTGCCAGCCATGGCGCATCCCGACAAGACCAGGCCTTCCTACCCTGCGGTGCCGCACCAAACGAGGATGATAGGCTACCCCTGACGAGCTCAGGGTAGTTGCAACCTGTCGCTATCGGCCTTGCTGTCTATCCTCGCCAGATGATGACGTCTCGAAATCAATAACTTTTAAAAGGGATAATAAAAGGCAGATATAAGAACCTTCACTCATAATGAGAAAGGGATCTGAACTCGAAGTTTTTGGTTAAGTCTTTCAGTCCACTACAATCACTATTTTTTCAAGTTACTCACTTAGCGAAGGAGGGTCTCCACCGAAGCAACCGGTTCCAAGACTTTTTCAGGATTCTTTCCGAGGAAAAGGCATGTGAAGATTCCAGACTTTTTTACCATCCTTTGGATCTTCATCCTTGTCCAATGTCCAAGGAAAGTAATTTGGGATAACAATATCAATGAGAAACTCTACGACTATTCTCAGTAATAACACTCAGCAATTGTAAGTCTTCTCTGATACTTTTCTTTCAAGAGAATAACCTAAGTTCTACATTAAATTGATTCAACCCAGCTTGACATGACTGGATGCCTCAATATCATGCAATATAAACGAACATTCGTGGGTGAATCCTCAAAATCTCTTGCCACTCCATCATGCCAACCACTAAATTCTCAAATGTAGATACAAGGCACGCAATCCCGAGAAACAAACATTATCAAAACAGCAGCGATGTCGGATTTGAAAGCCTAGAAGAACACTAAAACTAAGACCCAAGAAACTTAACCAAAAACTCCGCCTTTCCCAGATCAGGAACCTTAAAAATATAAATTCACAGCAAATCTTCCCAAGAAATCTGTTCAGAGAATAGATAAATCGATTTCTACTTTGATGAGGAAATCAAAAGGGCGTAAAAGAGAAAGAGTGGAATAGTAGTGCGAGATGAATGATCTTACCATGATTGCAGCTAGGGTTAGGGTTCCAAATCGAAGAATCTCCCTCCCTCGGTGCAAGACGGCCGAACGACGGGAATCCAGAAAGCGAGCTTTGCCCTTTTAAATGTTCGGGATCGGAGGGCAGGGTAAGGGCTTTCAAATTGTGAATCAAATTCCAATTTTGCCCTTCTCTGACGCCATGGCAGGCCCCGAACGGTCTACGGCCTAACAAATGGACCAACTTTTATTCTCGAACCAAACCGGCCACTGATTGGCCATATGTATTTGTTTTGGAATCCATAACAATATTTTTTAAAAAAAAAATAGTATTGCTATGAAATTTGCTTTCCATGTTGTACAAGAGGATTGGTATCATAAGTAGAAGTGTGCTGGTGGGTTGATTTATTATTTGATAATAAAGCTTTCTTTTATTATATTGCTAATGTGAAAATTTGGGGATTAAGCTTTAACTTATTCAATATTAACCTGATTTACTTTTTAAGACCATGTTTTAGTGAGCACATACATTTAGGTATATTATATAAAACAAAAGGCTCCCCACGAACCTTGAAATTTGTAGGTCCCAATTAATGCGATTGATAAAATTATTAAAAAAAAGATTTGTGCAAAATAGTTCTTTTCCCTTTTTTTTTTTTTTTGTGCTGACTCTAATTGAAGGTTCTACATCCAAAACATCAATCCAGTGGTAATCACAACTTTTTGAAAAAAATGCAATGCCCAAAGACTACTACTTCACTAGGCTATTTCCCTCTTTATTAATAGCAAGGATGCTTCACTAACATCTTAGAGTTTGTTTGGTATAATTATTCAGAGACAAATAATAGCTGATATCCTGTGGCTACAGTTATACCAAATACAATCTTCATTTTTGTATACCGGACTAGAACTAAATCATTTTATAACAAGCCATATATGACCACAAGGCAGCTTAGCTTCATAAATCTTAAACCATGATCTATTGTAACTAAATTTCAAGTCAAACCCAATGAAGGAAAATTGAAATATGAGGTCCAATTGTAATAGTCCGGCCTGCTAAATCCACACTTCTATAGCTAAAACCATCCATTGACTAAAAATCATATAATTTAGAAGCTCTTAACTTACATATTCTCATTTGAAAAAAAAAAAAAATCACATCTTCTCTCTTTTTTTTGACATTTTACGCATAAATTAAATGTTTCTAAATCATATAATTTTTTTGTTTACAAGCAATTTATGCAGTAGATCACGAACAATGACTTAAATAATTGATGTTAGAAATCCAACTTGAAATTTAATTGACCAGAACCTCATTAATGTCATCATGTCACAACAATGCAAACAAATTGAATTCATGCTTATGCCTAAGTGAAATAATTAAGGATGACATTTTGATGCACCTTGCATCCGATGCAAATTTTTTCATTCCTCTTCCCTCGTAAGCTAGCAACTGAATTCTTTTCTTCCCATTTTGATCAAACTGATATCACCCAATGATCACTACCTGGATCTGTCCATATTTTTAACGTAAAAGTAAAGAATAATAGGCACGATTAAATGCCTCTATTCTTAACGGCATACTTTATCATTGATAGCACTCGAACTGAAGTGAAAAGAGTGATGCAAGGGATCCAGAAGAACTGATCAAAGCTTTCAACATGGTGTCCCCCATCTTCTTTTCTTGTTTGAAGTGCAAGTTCTGAGATCGAACGATCGAAGTTGTAGGTAATTTGCAGCTGTGTGAACATCCTTGTCCCCCCTTTCACTGAAATCAACCACATCAGGAAGGATCGAGCAGAGCGTTTCCAAGTAGGCCAAAGCATATGAAGTTTCCAGGGCTGGAATGGCACCCTCCAACGGAGACAACCGCTTGACAGCTCAGTACAAATAGAACTCAATTGATAGCATCCCAAGAAAAATGAGGACAGAAATAAAGCATTAACCATCCTATGCATGCAAACAATAAAGCTGGCAGCACAAAACAGTACCAAGGCTACAGACATACAATTAACCACCTGGATATAATAGGATGCAGGTATAAAAGAGGCTACAGTCAATAAGAGACTTCTACACTGAGCTGACTGGTTGAAAATGAAATCTAAAGTTCCATTAGGAAGAACATGTCTAGATGCCTTAAAAATTCCAACATTTTGACCATGCTCTATCTTTTGGCCCAATAAATTGACATCAATGAAGGTTGAAAGTGGAGGCATGTTGCATGCAAGAGAAGGATAGAGTTGGTTTAAATGCACAATTGATGAAAAAGTGAAACTTCAAACCTAGGTTCCAGACTAAATAGAAAATTCACCATGTGAGAGTAGCAGAGTTAAGAAAAAAAAAAAACTTAAGTTTTCTTATTTTACTTGCTGCAATGAGTTGAATTACTGCCGTCAAATCATCTTGATCAACTTCAACATTATGTTCCATCTTTAGATAAACAAAAAAGAGCGGGCATTGTAGGCAGTTCTCAATGGATTCTGATTAAGTGAATCACAGAGGATTGTAATCAAATCATGATTTACTCTATCAGCTTTGATTACAATCTCCCGTAATTCACTTAATCAGAATCCATAGATTACCACCTAGAAGCATTCAGATGAAAAGGAGATAAAAGGACAAGGTCTGTTCCTGCTACCTCCTCTGAAAAGATGAAAAAGAGAAAAGATAGATACTCCATTGGATTAAGCCACCCTTAACATGGATATTTCTCTCCTATTCAAACAATCTTAAAACGGTAATAGATAGGAGAAAATTAAGATTTAAAAATATAGTTGCTGATGTTCTTTCCACGTTTTTTTTTTTTTTTTTTAAAGCATATGCAACATAGGTAACTCATTCTTTCCCTCTCTTTGCATAATATTTATGGAACTACAACTAATCTAAATGAAAATTGTTCCGTAAACGTCCTGGCATAGATCTACCATAGAAATGTCTGCATGTCTGAATTGTATTTCAGATCTAAAGTCTCTTTCCCTTTCATTTTTATTGTTATTATTTGTGTGCTCATGTGTGTGTGATAGATTCACACTACCCCCACCACCACAAAAACACACGCATGCACATTAAAAAAAAAGGGAATCATGTCTTCTGTGGCATCCTACGACATGAAACAGTTCAAAAATAAAAAATATCTTCCATGTTCAAAAGATAAATAATTTCTACGTGCATTTTACATACAGATACAGATATATTAATAACTGAAGGGACTCAAAAGTTACTTCACTTTTAGCAATGTTTAATTTCACTCGATTTTGCTTCTGTGCATTGGGCCCTATGAAGGCAGATCAGAGGTGGATGAGATGGATTTGTTTTTTGGCAACAGTGGGTGCAAATTTTCTGTTGGTTTTGCATTAGTCTCATATGGCAGTTGTTCATTCGGGTGTCAAGGGCTTGAGTCTGGGCTAGAGGATTACAAAGTGACACTTTTCGAAAGCAGATAAGTTTTTGCTTGTGCCAACATATTGAGGTGTAGACCAATAGATTACTGTTATGGTAACATCAAAGTGGCACTTTTCAAAAGCAGATAAATTTTTTGCCTGTGCCATCATATTGAGGTGCAGACCATAGATTACTTCTATGACAACACTGAAAATTTCATAAAGATTTTCCTCCTAAATTTAAAATCACCTCGAGATTTTTCTTCTTTTTTGTTTTCCCTAAAACTAAACATGCAGTTAAAAAAAGCATAGGTAATTTCTCAGGGCAACAAACTTATGAAAAAAACAAAATGTGATAAACCATAAAAAAACTATTAAGATAATGTTTCTGAAAACAACACATACTCAATTCAACTCATCTAAGCCTTTTCCCAACTATATGGGGTCGGCTACATGAATCTTCTTCCTCCATTTGATTTAGTAGATTCATATTTTAGGAGATCTAACAGAATTTTATGCTGGCTGTCAACTACCTAACGCAACCTTCCTTCTTTATCCGGGCTTGGGACTGGCCTTGGCGGAATTTTCTGAAAACAACACATGATAAACCATAAAAAACCTAAAGATACTGTATTCCAGGGGTTCCATCAGGGTATATCATCATATTTTTGAGTATTGAATAAGATGGAAGAAAACCTCCACATGACAGCATCCATCTTAGCCTCTTCCTTCCATGCAACTACTTGATACCTTTTTGACCAAATCATTTTTGGTGGCCGATCTAAAATGAGGTTCAAGGAAGGTTAATAGCCTTATTGCAGAAATAATATACATTATATAAAAAAATCTTCTAGTGTATGGTTCATGTATTTTTTTTCACCATCAACTATACATTATATATGGATTTTGTCATGTTTTTATACATATACCCTTTGTTTGGTATCCTGCTCACTCCACTCGGAAGCCATGAAGCGCCTTTACGATACGGCATCCAACTAATTCTGCTAGTGAGCTTTTAAGGTTCTTTTCATTTCTTAAAGTTGAAATGTATCTGACCCTTTTTTCTCAGTGATCTCATTTTAATGACTGTTGTCTATCCAGTATATCATATGATGTATGACAGTCTCTTATAAACTTTCACACCCAACTGCAATTAATGAACTGCAGATTGCTCATGAAAATCAAGCATTTCCACAGTTAGCAAAGAAGATATTCAGAATATGCATTAGCAATCATAAGATAACAGTCACCAACAATTGTCTGCTCACCTGGTCGGCACCCTTCTCTTAAAAGCTTGCCCTTACAAGAGGCCCAAGGTTCAATACTGGTGGTGGTACATTACCTCCTTATTGCACAAAAAAGAAAAGTCACCTACTTATTGCTCAAATGAAAAAAAAAAGTCAATCATTTTTCTCCAAAGTCATACAAGAGCAAAATGAAAATTTCAACCGCATCGGACCAACCAATATTTACTACTTGCAGATAATTCGCACTATGCTCTAGTAACTAAAGATGTAGTTGGAAATTTATAAATATAGTCATACAAGAGCATAATAAACGCTAACCACAGTATCTAAGTTCAAAGATTATGCTTCAGGAAATTAATACCGCATGGTGCAGTATATTCCTCCAATAATCAATGCTACACAGTTTTGACCATATACTAACTGTAAGGATGCAAAGTGGTAAAAAGGCAAGTACTAAGGCTAACCGATACACAAGAATAAACAAGACTTACAAGAGTAAAGATGCATTCAGATTAGGACTTAAAGACTAAGAACCAGTTAGAATGTGCCAAACAAAGCCAGCAATACAATATTGCTGTGCCATGCTAGAAGAGTATTCCAGGTAATGCATTTAACTTGGCATCAAACACTCATTTGCTGATATTCCATATGCCAGCCACAAGTACTTGATATAGAGTCAGGTCTTCAACTAGTTCCACTGCAGTCCAGAATGATGAACCAATAGATGTCTAGAGACCAATCACAAGTTCTGAACTTTGTTTCCTTTAGAAGACAATAATGTTAAAGACACAATGAAGTTGCACAACTAAGCTGCAAACAAACTGCAAGCTGAAATAAGAGAGGAGAGGACTAGGATCTGAAGAAAAGCTCCTTAAAGGCAACCAGAGCGAGAAGAAAAGCCAGATATAAAATTTAAGATCTCCAGTTTCTTCAGATAGAATAATATACATCAGTAGCATACAATCAGGAGCACCCACAGCAGATCACTGTATGGAAGCATCTCCACAAAGCAGTAAAAAACTTATTCATGCTTCTGCAGAAAGCATAATTCATTTGTCTAGAATCAAAATACTTCAGGCGACAGTCTGACTGCAAGAAAATATCACAAAAGGATCTCCTTATGTTTTGTTATGATAAACAATTCCCCATGACCTTGACGGCCAGAATAATTTCCCTCCTTTTATGTAGGATCATCTTCCATCTAATTCTATTCAGACTTGTCTTTGCATCTGGTGATGCTGTGCATGATTTTCAAGGCTTGTATATCATTCACAGAATAAACATGGACTCCCTTTTGCTGCTAACTCTTCAGGCAGAACTTCCTCTGCATTTTATCATCACTTGTAAACTTTCTCAGGCACTCTGCTTCTCAGGAGACGACCAAAGGTGGTCAATGCATCATGAAATTTGCGGATCTTAAGAAAACCCCTTACAATGGAAAACTCGCTTTCTGTAAAATTAGCCCTCTCCATTACCAATTCAACTACCCTATTAAGCGTATCCTCCATGGCTAAGGCTAAGAGACCTTCAGATAGCATTGAAAAATAGGAAAATTCAGGCAAGAATCCCTTCTCTGTCATCTCCACCAGGAAATCAACAGCTTCTCCAATTGGTCCTCCCCACGACACAGACCACGGAAAATAATTTTATGTGTGATAGCATCTGGAGGCTTTCCCTTCTCCACCATCTCCCTGAAGAGCCTTATAGCTTCTCTAGTCTTCCTCTGCTTAAAGAGTGACTGGATCACAGGATTATAAGCTTTTGGAGTTGGGACCATTCCCTTCATCTGTATGGTTCTAAGGAGCTTACAAGCAACTTGGGTCCTACCTGCCTTGCACAGGCCACCAATGAGAGTCCCATATGTAACAATATCAGGTTCACAGCCATTTGAAGTCATAGTCTGAACTATATCTGCTTTCTTTATGTTTCCTTGCTTGCAGTAATGTGTGAGCAAGGAATTGAATGTGAGCTTGTCGGGTTTCAATCCCTCCATTATCATCTGATCCATAAGTTCAGTGGCCTCATCAACCTTGTTATTCTTACTCAAACCATCTATAAGAGTATTATAAGTCACCAAATTCCTGGAAATTCCTTGCAATTCCATCTGGTGAAAAATCTCTTCCGCTTCTTCAATTCGCATGTTCTTACACAACCCATCAATTAGAGTATTATATGTCACAACACTTCGGGCACATCCATTCAATTCCATTTCTTTCAGCAAGCCCAGAGCTTTCCCTAACTTCCCATTGAAACAAAGGTGGTCGATCAATATGTTGTAAGTAAATTCATCAGGTGCACAACCACTGTTCTTCATCTCCTCAAACATTCGCAAAGCTATCTCATAATTTCCAGCCTTGCAGAGACCACTTATCAAGGAATTGAAGGTATATACATCTGGTAAAAGACCTTTAAGTGTGAGGCCACGAGCAAGTTCTATAGCCTCGTCAAGCCGGTTCTCTGTACACATAGTACTGATAAGAGTATTATAGGTCACCATATTCGGTAAGCAATCCCTCTCGACCATTTGATTCAGGACACCCATAGCTTCTTCAATCTCTCCTAATTTACACAACCCAGAAATCAGAGTATTGTAAGTCACAACATCAGGATCATAACCTTCTTGAAGCATCACATCTAATATATCAAGTGCATGCTCGACATGCCCAGCTCGGCACAGCCCACTAATCAGAGTGTTGAAAGTAAATTTATCAGGGCTGAATCCCTTAACAGCCTCTTCTTGTATCAGGCCAAGAGCTTCTTCTACTTTTCCTTGCTTGCAGTACCCATGTATCAGAACATTAATTGTTACATTAGTTGGAGTGCATCCAATCTCCAACATCCTTGCCTTAATTCTGAATGCACCTTCCATATTCCCTTCTTCGATGAAGCCCTGCATCAGAGTGTGAATGTTATCTCATCTGGCATCAAACCATAGCTTGACATCTCCTCCATCATCGCAATTGCAGGCCTAACTTGATGTGTTTTACACAAAGCCTTAATCAAGATATTGAAAGTAGATACATCTGGTTGGATTCCTCTACTAATCATTGTAGAATACACCAATTCAATCAATTTAATCTTGCTTTCCTCCACAAGGAAATTTAGCAGAAAATTGCAAATATATGCATTGACTTTGACTCCAAATTCTTCCATCAGATTGAGAACCACATCAACAGCCTCATCGAACTTCTGCAATCTAGAATAGCTTTCTACGAAGATCTGGAAAATACCTGCATCAATCTCACATCCGGAGAGCCGCATCTCTTGTAAAAGGCCCTTCATCTGATCAAAAGATCCGGCCTTTCCGAGCTGCTGAAAGATCTCTTCATAAACAGAGTAAGTGGGTGCAAAATTCTCTTGCTTCGACGCCCAATTAAATAGGCGGAGAGAGGACCCCGCATCCCTCTGCCGGCGGAGGATGCCAAGGAGGTCATTCGGGGTGAAATCGGGAGGGATTTGATGGATAGGACCGGGGTCAGAACCAGTCGATGCTACAAGCTCTTGGCGACCCTGGGCGGATGCAAAAGGGACAAACTTCGGCAGCTTCTGGCCTAGAGTTTGAAGAGGGCAGCTTAATTTTTGAGGAAAAACGAAAGGATGAGGCGTCAGAGCTGACAAAAAAGCCGCCATTGAGGAAATATATCAAACACGTAGCGCTCAAGGAGAGGAAAGCTTGGAATAGATATCCGAAAGAAGTGGGATCTGAAGTAGGAGTGCTCAAACAGCTGGGGATTATCTTAAAGCCCTAGAAAGGGAGAGGGAGGTGCAAAGAGCCATCTACTTCAAGAGTAAAATCAAAGCGATAGTCAGATTATAAGAGAGGGATGGCACTTGGAAACTGTTAGGTTAGAAAGTTCAGAACTAGAAATCATTTGCAGAGAAGATATACTTCCAAGAGAGAGGACTGGAGGACGAAAAGTGGAGAAGAATAGGAATAAAACAAGGGAAATTGGTAAGGGAATTATTCTGGAAACAAGAAATGGAGGTAGTAACAGGGGAGAAAGAAATGGATAAGAGGAGGTACAGTGGCTATCCCAATGGCACGAGCGAGAGGGCGAGAGAGGAGGGCAACCTCAGCCTTGCATGGTGGGAGGCCAGGTGATTCAGAGAATAAGCGACGATAACGGACCCATTTGCGTGTAGGCGGGAGTGGACTGGTCCAGACTTGGTGCATGCAAAATGGTCAGGAGCCTTCATCAAATCATCGTGCATGCTGCGCTTATTCTGCACCGCATGCAATACAGTAAAATTTATCCTTTACTTTTTTTTTATTTTAAAATTATTATCAAAATTTCGAACGTATTTAAATTAAAAATTTATAAAAAAATATCTTACTGCACTGAATCCGAAACTACATTAAATATAGTACAGCTTAAGTTACATTGAACATGCTGTGCATATAGGTATATATTAAAAATAAAAAATATTTTTTTATATACACTATGCATTAATTATTGAACGTAATGCATGAGATTTGGATAGTATCCTATGCACAAAGGCTTTTTCTTTCGCAACCCACTTGAACTTAGACCGAAGCCCGATTACACCCATTTCTTTTAGCAGGAGGACTATCTTCAATTGGAAAAGTCTTTGTACATCGTTCCCAGTGCAGCAAGGCCTACGTGGACTGCATCGACTCTTCTGATTGATCCACATGGAGCATATGTAGATGACGGTGCCAGACGGTATGACCTGCTACGATATAACATTCTGAACGTGACGGGCATTTAAAGCGCTTTACTTTTTTTTAAATTAGCGTGCAGACAAAAATGCCCTTTCCCTCCATTCAATCGCCATTTGACATTGGATTTCATATGTGCAAGAAAAAAATCTTTCTTCCCCCTCGCTTTGGCTTTCGGCACGATTTACGCCCTCGCTCTGGCTTTCGGCACGATCCTAAGCCCTCGCTCTGACTTTCGGTCGAAAGAAAATATTTCAGCTTCGAGGCTGGAATACCTAGCTACTGGAGTTTTTGTACAAAAACAACTGGAAGAAATGTCGTCCGCAGTACAAAACATTCTTTCGTTATGAGGTTGTTGTGGTTTATGAGCTTGACGATAGGGTTTTCTACTAGGGTGTCGTGGGTTTTCAACTAATGCTTTGTCTTAACGTTTTGAACTATGGTGCCGTGGGTTTTGAACTAGGGTGTAGTGGGTTTTCTGCAAGGGTGTCGTGGGTTTTGAACTAATGCTGCTTGTCTTAACGTTTTGAACTAGGGTGTCGTGGGTTTTGAACTAGGGTGTCGTGGGTTTTGAGCACGGGTGTCGTGGGTTTTGAACTAGGGTGTCGTGGGTTTTGATTAGGGTGTCGTGGGTTTTCAGCACGGGTGTCGTGGGTTTTGATCTAGGGTGTCGTGGGTTTCAACAAGATAAGAGCGAATGGCAGCAAACACCCAAGAGGAATTTGCCCCCCTCGTGAACATAAACCATCAATGAAGAGAGTGTGGGGAAGCCAAATACTGCGACACCCTAGTACCAATGCTGCGATACCCGTGCTTAAAACTAACCACGGAGAGAATCCCTACGAGACACCCCTGGTGAATTCGGTCGAAAATCATTCGCGACACCCCAGTTGAAATCTCACGACACTCTAGCTTTAGGGCGACGACACTCGTGCTTAAAACTGACCACGGAGAGAATCCCAGCGACACCCCCTGGTGGAATTCGACCGAAAATCATTCGCGATACCCCAGTTGAAATCTCACGACACCCTAGCTTTAGGGCGACGACACCCGTGCTTACAAATGACCACGGAGAGAATCCCCGCGACACCCCCTGGTGGAATTCGGCCGAAAATCCTTCGCGACACCCTAGTTGAAATCTCACGACACCCTAGTTTTAAGGCGACGACACCCGTGCCTAAAACCGACCACTAAGAGAATCCCCGCGACACCCCCTGGTGGAATTCGGCCGAGAATCCTTCATGACACCCCAGTTGAAATCTCACGACACCCTAGCTTTAAAGAGATGACACCCGTGCTTAAAACTGACCACGGAGAGAATCCCCGCAACACCCTAGTTCGAATTCGGCCGAAAATCCTTCGCGACACCCCAGATGTAATATCACGACACCCTAGCTCTAAGGCGACGACACCCGTGCTTAAAACTGGCCACGGAGAGAATCCCAGTGACACCCTAGTTTGAATTCGGCCGAAATTCTTCGCGACACCCCAGTTGAAATATCACGACACCCTAGCTTTAAGGAAACGACACCCTTACTTAAAACTGACCATATAGAGAATCCCCGCGACACCCTAGTTCAAATTCGGCTATAAATCCTTCGTGACACCCCAGTTGAAATCTCATGACACCCTAGCTTTAAGGCGATGACACCCTTACTTAAAACTGACCACATAGAGAATCCCCGCGATACCCTAGTTTGAATTCGGCCGTAAATCCTTCGCGACACCCCAGTTAAAATCTCACGACACCCTAGCTTAAGGCGACGACACCCATGCTTGAACAAGGTGGGAATTTTGACGTCACCCTAGTACTAATTCGACGACACCCTAATAACTCAACTATGACATCTTTTCAAGAAAAGTTGCAAACGTGGGCAGTTTCTATGGGTTTGCGGGTCAATGTGATGTGATCGTGGCGATCCTGGTGTCCTTTCGTATTTCTTTGAGGTCGGTATAAACCTTAGAGGTCCTTCGTCTGTTGCTCGAGAAGCCATCCTTTTGCTCGAGAAGCCATCCTTCGTTTCTTGCTCGAGAAGCCACTGGTCTCCAAAATTTCTTCCATAGTTCATTCTTCCGTATACTTCATTCATGGAGATGAGTGCTTTCATTTGTGGACGAAGACCGCGAACAAGAAGAACCAGACGGAGAAAATGGCGGAACAATGCAAGGACATGGTTCTTCGTTCGAATGAGGATGCGGCTCCTTCAGGTATGTTTATCACTATGTTAAAATATTGACATCCTCTCTTAAAATTTCATGACAAGTATGTCTTATGTCTTACCCCCTGTTTCAGTTGAAATGAAAATTGTTCCAGTACCCCCAGTGAAGGCTTCCCAGTTGTTTAAGAATAGTTGCAGGCCGGCCGTATACGTTCAGAAGGTTTGGAAGATGGGGTTCACTAGACGGCATACAAAACTTATTCGAAGGACCCCATTTGGTGCCTTCGTCGACATGCAGACGTTCATAGTCGACGGGCGACTGCTAGCAGACATCATAAGATGTTACAATGGAGGCGACGAGTTCATTTTCTGCGGAAAGCCAGTTCTATTCAGTGCCGATGAAGTCGCACTCATTCTGGGACTTCCAGCTCATGGGAAGAAGATCGACACGTCCAGCCAATTGTTCAACGGAAGGTTGTTTAGACGGTTTGGCCAGGGTTTAGATCTTCGCCAAGAAGGTTTGGAGAAGTTAATATTTCAACTCCGATCATCTAAGGCACAGGAGGATGTCGAGGACACCGTTCGACTTTGAATCGCATACATGTTGGCCATGTTTTTGGCTCCAAAGTCTAATCAGAGATGTCCACGGTATCTCATCCAGCACTTGGATGACTTAAGTCAATGGATAGCATCGACTGGGCTTCGGCATTGAAGGAGTTGATTGTTCTGGCTCTCCCAGAAATAGCTGCTTGCTTGCGTTCCAAGGAGCCGGTCCACTCAAAGAATGCAAAAAAAGTTAGGAGGTAGCCTACCCTGTTCGGATGCTCGGCAGCACTGGTGGTAAGGATTATTAAGACGTAGAAGTAGTGTTATTAGTATAATTTTTTTGTTAATATTACATTATTTAATATCCAAAAAATATCATGTTCAGGTGTGGTTCCTCGAGCATACATCAATGCGAGAACCATAATACCCTGATAAACTGCCCTGGCTATTGAAGTGGTATGACCACCAAATAAAGATCCAGTCGGTTCGGGTTGCCGACTTGCAGCCTCACGACTTGGTAAGCTAGTACATTGCTCCATTGCTCTGACCATATTTTTCAACTTAATGCGTCAATATGTTCACTTAATATTAATTTGTTATAATCTTGCGTTGCAGATGGAGGGAGCTACTGTACCATTGTCAGAAGAGCACTGGCTTCTCACTCAGCAGAATGTAGCATCCCCTCAACCAACAGATACCTGCGCCCCTCAACCAACGGATAGCTGCGCAGGATGTGCCGAGTTGAGGACTGAATTGGAGTGCGTTAAGGATCAACTCGACGATGTTAGGCACAGGCTGTCCATTGCTGAGAGCCTCCTCAGTTCACTGCTCAGAAAGGAAAGTAATGCAATAAATGAGGAGGATAAGGGAGACGGGAAAACAGAGAAGGTGCATTCCCTGGAGTTGGTCCTCCGCGAGCCTGGTAATGGAAATAGTGAGGAGAAGAAGATGGAGGAGGACCATTCATCCGAGTATCCAATTGAGACGGGAATGCAAAAGCAGAGGAGAAGAGATTGGAGGGGGATTCATTGGATGATAAAACAGAGCATGGGAATGAAAATAAAGATGAGTCCATATCCGATAATAAACTTGGCACCCCTGCGCCAAAGGGTGATAATATGGACATAGAAATGTTGGAGTGCCTTCGCTTGTTAGGAGGGTTAAAATAGAGCCGAGGAAGTGTAAGGCATCCACGGTCGTCGGAGAATGTTATGAGACAACCCGTCCTAAAAAGTCGGCGAAGACAGTGGGCACGTCAAAGCCCAACACAACGGTCGAAGATGACCAAATTATTATTTAAAATTTTTTGAGCGAACGACTAACCGACGAGATCGTCTACACCAATATATTTTCTAGCGTTGTAACAAGGAAAAATCTTCAAGATCTCATTAACAATGAAATGATAATAGATGATGTAAGTATATCAAGAAACCTATTCTACTTGTTGATTTTAGAATTATATTAATCGGTTTACATTGCATTGGCAGATAATTGATGCCAGCCAGGAGTTTCTGATGCGCAATTGGACAGAGCATCCGGACCGATACCATAAGTGCATATTTGCATCAGTTTTTGTCTCCGCTCTGTGTCTGACATCTTCATCACCTGCTCATGAACTCGCTGGAACATCAAGGGCCTCGATATTTGACAATGTATTCGATGAAGATAAGGCCCAATTCCGATTTCTTTTCACCATAATAAACTCCGATAACTCGCACTGGCATTTGGTTGCTATCGACATGGAAAGAAAGGTTTGCATGCACCTGAATTCAATGAAACACAACCCCAAGTACAAGGCCAATGCAAGGAAATGGCATACAATTCTTGGCCACATATTCCATATCTACTGCGATAAGAAGGAAGCGATGACTTGGCCGATGGAAAAGATTTCGGATTGCCCAAGCCAACCGACCGGATCGCTGGATTACGGCCTATACTGTCTGAGATACATGGAATGTCTTGCTCGACGGGACAATCCTGATATGAAGATGGATTTCATGGATGAGGAAGTCAGAGATTACCGGCAACACTTAGCTGCGACGATATTGAGAGAGGGCTTGAACAAAAAGATTAGCGATATTGCCAAAAATGTTCTTAATTTTTTAATTCTTCTTTAAATGAAAATTGAATGTAATTTATTCATATTAACACTGATTCAGATTTAATGCAAATGCACAAATTTTATATTCAGAACAGGGGTGTCGTCGATTTATTCAGAACAGGGGTGTCGTCGCGCTAAAAGCTTCGGTGTCCGTTTGCGAGTACTAGGATGTCGTAGGTTTTTGCCTTTCGGGTACCGCCGCGCTAGAGCTAGGGAGTCGTTAGGCCGGAGCTGGGGTGTCGTCGTGCTAAAAGCTTTGGTGTCCATTCGCGAATACTGGGATGTCGTAGGTTTTTGCCTTTCGGGTGTCACCGCGCTAGAGCTAGGGAGTCGTTAGGCTGGAGCTGGGGTGTCGTCGCGCTAAAAGCTTTGGTGTCCTTTTGCGAGTACTGCGATGTCGTGAGTTTTCGCCTTTCGAGTGTCGCCACACAAAAGCTAGGGAGTCGTTAGCCAAGAGCTGGGGTGTCGTCGCGTTAAAAGCTTCAGTGTCTGCTCGCGAGTACTGGGATGTCGTAGGTTTTTGCCTTTCGGGTGTCGCCGTGCTAGAGCTAGGAAGTCGTTAGGCCGGAGCTGGGGTGTCGTCGTGCTAAAAGCTTCGGTGTCCTTTCGCGAGTACTGCAATGTCGTGGGTTTTCGTCTTTCGGGTGTCACCATGCAAGAGCTAGGGAGTCGTTAGCCAAGAGCTGGGGTGTCGTTACGCTAAAAGCTTCAGTGTCCTTTTGCGAGTACTGCGATGTCATGGGTTTTCGCCTTTTGGGTATCACCGCGCAAGAGCCAGGGAGTCGTTAGCCAAGAGCTGGGGTGTTGTCGTGCTAAAAGCTTCGGTGTCCTTTCGCAAGTACTGCGATGTCGTGGGTTTTCGCCTTTCGGGTGTCGCCGCGCAAGAGCTAGGGAGTCGTTAGCCAAGAGCTGGGGTGTCGTCACGCTAAAAGCTTCGGTGTCCGTTCGTGAGTATTGGGATGTCGTAGGTTTTCGCCTTTCGGTGTCGCCGCGCTAGAGCTAGGGAGTCGTTAGGCCGGAGTTGGGGTGTCATCGCGCTAAAAGCTTCGGTGTCCTTTCGCGAGTACTGCGACGTCGTGGGTTTTCACCTTTCGTGTGTTGCCGCGCAAGAGCTAGGGAGTCGTTAGCCAAGAGCTGGGGTATCGTCGCGCTAAAAGCTTTGATGTCCGTTCGCGAGTACTACGATGTCGTGGGTTTTCGCCTTTTGGGTGTCGCCGTGCAAGAGCTAGGGAGTCGTTAGCCAAGAGCTGGGGTGTCATCGCGCTAAAAGCTTCGATGTCCGTTCGCGAGTACTGCGATGTCGTGGGTTTTCGCCTTTCGGGTGTCGCCGCGCAAGAGCTAGGGAGTCGTTAGCCAAGAGCTGGGGTGTCATCGCACTAAAAGCTTCGGTGTCCATTCGCGAGTACTGGGATGTCATAGGTTTTCGCCTTTTGGGTGTCGCCGCGCTAGAGCTAGGGAGTCGTTAGCCAAGAGCTGGGGTGTCGTCGCGCTAAAAGCACTTCATTTGACTGAAATAGATACCCTATTTTGAAAGCACTTCATTTGCGACCAAGACACCCTAGTTCAAAAGTTACGACACCCGTGTTTTATATATGCTCCTGTGTAAGTTGACTCAATACATAAGCATCAAATTCATCTATCAAAGCTTCGGAAGGTGGTACAATTCTTTCCTGGTCCTCTTCGGTATTAATTGACTGCAAACAAGTCTGCCTGATGCTTGAAGCAGCTCTTTCCTTGACCTGATTTTTCCTTGATCTTTTTAACTTCTTCTCGACTCCACTCTTTAATCTGTTCTCTCTCGGGCGACCTTTCGTCCTAATTTGTTCAGGATCTTGAATTACAAGCTCTGTACCTGGTTTAGCTACGCAGTTGGCATCCACGGCAATTTTGAATATAGGTGTTAGACCATCCATCACTACATTAAATGCATCTTCAGACATTGAGGCTATCTCAGCGAGCTTCATCATCCGATGACTCAGCAAACTATATCTACAATCATTAACATAATATTAACGAAAATAAATATTAAGACATTTCAATTAAAAAATTGTTACTGCGTACCGTGATTTTTGTGTGCTTTTATCATAACCTTCAGTATTGCAGTCGAATTCGTCGAATTGGTATTTCATGTCCTTGCACCATCTCTTCAAGAAGTATTTATCTGGTAAACGAAATGCATCACTTTGATGAAGAACCAACAAGGCATGCCTACACAGGTACCCCTTGAACTGAAAGGATCGGCACTGGCATTGGACATCCTCAATATTTCTATCATATGACACGATATAATCTTTGATCATCTCCTTGTCGATTCCATCGACTTCAATCCTTTCATACGACTTTACGGAATATACACAACAGTTGCCAGCTTCCTTGATCAATTTAGTATTTGATGCAGCCATTTCAAGGATCTCATTCTGAAATTTTTTGAAAATGCGCCTTATATACCTTCCTGCAGCTTGTCTCTCAAAAGGTGATGATGTCTTTAGGAAAGCAATCATTTGCAACGTCCTATTATCTTCCTCATTTTCGGCCTCGTATCTTTTTTCCAAGGCATCTTCGTACTTACTTATGAACTCCGTTAGTGTTATCTTCGAATTTATAAACCCATCGAAGAAGTGATTAATGCCCTCGCTCCTTTGTGAAGATGACATTCCTGTTCAAAATTTTGTCAACAAAAAAAAGCGTTTAACGCGAACATGAACCAAAGATAATGACATACAAACCTGTGAAGAATATATCCTTTAGGTAAACTGGGACCCATTTATCCCGACATTCGTAAAGGACATTGAACCAATCTATAGACTTGCATTCTTTATATTTCTCCATAACATGTGCCCACCTTTCCTCGAATGACTATATGGTCAATGAATCATATATCGCCTCATCGAAATCAACCATAAACTTGGGATTTGCCGTGCAAATATGGCCAATCTTTTCAGGTATCTTCTTCAATATATGCCAAAGACAAAATCGATGTCGTGTGTTAGGAAAAACTTCTTTGACAGCAGCCTCGATTGCCTTATCTTGGTCAGTTATTATGGCAATAGGTGCTTGACCATCATTTGCATCCAGCCATGCCTAAAAAACCCATTTATATGTCTCAGTACTCTCATCAGACAACAATGCGCAACCAAGCAAGGTGGACTGTCCATGATGGTTGACCCCGACGAATGGACAAAAAGACATTTGATATCTGTTTGTTAAGTAGGTTGAGTCAAAGCTTAGAACATCACCGAAGTATGTGCATGCCAATCTTGACCTTGGATGAATCTAGAAGACAGACCTCAGATGACCATTATCATTAAGGTCTAAGGTATAGAAGAAATTGGGATTTCTGAGTTGCATTTCAGTGAAATGAATTACCATCGACTGAGCATCTCCTTCTTTCAGCTTAGACTGACGTTCGCGACAAATGAAGTTACGAGCATCCTTCTCGGTGAACTCCAATTGTCTTCTACCCCCTTTTCTCCTTGCTATGGCAGAGTATATCTGAGTTGTTGGAACATTCACGGCATGTAAATTGCTGATCTCTGCCTTCTCTGGTGTGCTGATCCTCCTATGCGACTGTAGATAACCAGTTGATGTTATGGACATCCCATGGTTATGTTCTAGAGAAACCTCATCCAATATCCACTTACCACTTGTAGCATTCAGTCTTGCTTTTATGGATGTCATACAATCAACTTTCCCAGTATCCCTATGATTCATACTCTTCTCTATTTTTCTATATTTTCCTTGCCTCCAACACGCCAGGTGCTTGAAGCAAAGTTGTTTTTTGTTGTTGGCCCTGCTACACACTGTTGTGATTCCAAAACCAACTCATTTCGCGTAGCCATTGTAGAATGTATATACATCATCTTCTGAATTGAATTCCATTCCAGTTTGAGGAACTACAGTATCATCCACTGCATTTGGAGCGACGGGTGAAGGTGCACGGCCGGGAGTGCTATCGATTTCTTTCCAATCTTTAATTTCAGCATCGTCTGTGGAAATATAGGCACACAGTCATGAACAATGATATCCATAGATTTAGTTGTCAATATATCCTGACAAAGGATTAGGACACGAAGGTTAAAACAATACGACACGAAGGGCCTAACAAAACCATCCCCGACTCATGCTGTTACCGACACCGTAGTTCTCATCTAACGACACCCTAGCTTTAAGGCGACGACACCCGTGCGTTGACTGTTAAGGCGGATTGGTCATCGCCTTAAAACAATAAGCACGGGTGTCGTAGCATTGGTGCTAGAGTGTCGTGAGGTTTCAACTGAGGTGTCGCGAAGGATTTTTGGCCGAATTCCACAGGGGTGTCGTTGGGATTCTCTTCGTGGTCATTTATAAGCATGGGTGTCGTCGCCTTAAAGCTAGGGTCTCGTGAGATTCAACTGGGGTGTCGCGAAGGATTTTCGGCCGAATTCCACAGGGGTGTTGCAGGGATTCTCTCCATGGTCATTTGTAAGCACGGGTGTCGTCACCCTAAAGCTAGGGTGTCGTGAGATTTCAACTGGGGTGTCGCGAATAATTTTCGGCCGAATTCCACCAGGGGGTATCGCGGGGATTCTCACCGTGGTTAGTTTTAAGTACGGGTGTCGTCGCCTTAAAGCTAGGGTGTCGTGAGGTTTCAACTGGGGTGTCACGAATGATTTTCGACCGAATTCCACATGGGTGTCGCTGGGATTCTCTCCGTGGTCATTTGTACGCATGAGTGTCGTCGCCCTAAAGCTAGGATGTCGTGAGATTTCAACTGGGGTGTCGCAAATAATTTTTAGTCGAATTCCACCAGGGGGTGTCACGGGGATTCTCTCCGTGGTCCATTTCAAGCACGGGTGTCATCGCCTTAAAGCTAGGGTGTCGTGAGATTTCAACTGGGGTGTCGCAAATTATTTTCAGCCGAATTCCACCAGGGGGTATCGCGGGGATTCTCTCCGTGGTTCGTTTCAAGCACGGGTGTCATCGCCTTAAAGCTAGGGTGTCGTGAGATTTCAACTGGGGTGTCGCGATGGATTTTTGGCCAAATTCCACCAAGGGGTGTTGCGAGGATTCTCTCCGTGGTCAGTTTTAAGCACGGGTGTCATCTCCTTAAAGCTAGGGTGTCGTGAGATTTCAACTGTGGTGTCGCGAATGATTTTCGGCCAAATTCCACAAGGGATGTCATGGGGATTCTTACCGTAGTTAGTTTTAAGCACGGGTGTCATCGCCTTAAAGAGCTAGGGTGTCATGAGATTTCAACTGGGGTGTCGCGAATGATTTTCTGTCGAATTCCATCAGGGGGTGTCGTGGGGATTCTCTTTGTGGTTGGTTTTAAGCATGGGTGTCATCGCCTTAGAGCTAGGGTGTCGTGAGATTACAACTGGGGTGTCTCGAAGGATATTCGGCTGAATTCGAACTAGGGTGTCGCGGGGATTCTCTCCGTGGTCAGTTTTAAGCAAGGGTGTCATCTCCTTCAAGCTAGGGTGTCGTGAGATTTCAACTGGGGTGTCGCGAATGATTTTCGGTTGAATTCCACAAGGGGTGTCGCGGGGATTCTCTCCTTGGTTAGTTTTAAGCACGGGTGTCATCACCTTAAAGCTAGGGTGTCGTGAGATTTCAACTGGGGTGTCGCAAAGGATTTTCGACTGAATTCCACCAGGAGTGTCATGGGTTTTCTCTCCGTTATCAGTTTTAAGCACGGGTATTGAAGCATTGGTAATAGGGTGTCACAGTATTTGGCTTCCCCACACTCTTTCATTCTTCATTAATGGTTTATGTTCACGAGGGGGGCGAATTCCTCCTGGTTGCTGCCATTCGCTCTTATCTTGTTGAAACTCACGACACCCTAGTTCAAAACCCATTTGTTTCCTTTGACCGCCCACTGAGATGGTGGCATGTGGCGAGTTTCCACGATAGGGGCGCCGGAGCTGATAGCTCGGGCAATCGAAACACCCGCTAGGAGTACCTTAAATATGGATGGAGGAATGCGATCGTTAATCACCTTTTCAGCTGATCTTCCAAACTTTTTGGATACTGAGATGGCTTCTAGAGGCGAGGGGTGATCTACTGGCACCCATGGGAGCTGCCGCACAATGGTAACCGTCGATGCGGAGGTCTTTGCGCAGTCGCTCGCAAACAGCGAGCGACTCCACAGGGCGGCCGAGCAATACCTGGCCGTTTCAACGAGAGAGATCGAGGTCCTGCATCGAGCCACCTGCCAGCTGGAGGGGCAAGTAGCGTCCCTCCAGCGCCAGATCGCCGAGTTAGCCCCGCAGCGTAGGGGGAGCTCGGCAACGCCCGAAGAAAATGAAAAGCCCCAGTGAGGGCTCCTGTACTTTTTTCTTCTCTTTTCTTCTTGTCTTTATTTGTGTGATGAATAAAAAGAAATTTTAGTAACTTTTGTGTTTGATGCCAGACCGAAGGATAAGGAGCTTGGATGTCGTAACTGTTTTTCGATTTCATCCTGGGATGTGCTAAAGTTTTCTCCTAAGCGTGAACGGGTGTCTTAGGTTTGTAACTTGGGTGTCGCGGGCCTTCTCTCCGTGGTCAGTTATAAGCACAGGTGTCGTAGAATTGGTGCTAGGGTGTCGTCAGGTTTCAATTGGGGTGTCGCGAACGACGACATCACCGACTCAGGCTGTTTACGACACCCCAGTTCTCATCTGATAACACCCTAGCTTTAAGGCGACGATACCGATGATGTCACTGTTAAAGCGGGATGTCGCGGGGATTGTTCTCCATACGGGGTGTCGTAGTGTTGATGCTTGGGTGTCTTAATGTTTCACCTACAGCGTCGTAGATCTTTTTTTGGGTGAACATAACTTGGGTGTCGCGGGCCTGCTCTCCAAGGTCAGTTTTAAGCACAACACACCCTTTAGCATTTAAAGACACCCCATAGAAACGCTACGACACCCCGGAAAGCAACATACGAAGAACGCGAAGGTTATAAGCATGGGTGTCATAGCGTTAACGCTAGGGTGTCATAACGTTTCAACTGCGGTGTCACCAATGTTTTTAGGCCGAATTCCTCCTTGAGTGTCGTCAGGTTACAAGCATGGGTGTCGTAGCGTTGTCACTAGGGTGTCGTGATGTTTGAACTGCAGTGTCGCGAAGGATTTTCGGCCGAGTATGACGACACTAGAGCTATATGGACAGGAAATAACAGGGAATATAGGCCGAAACACTCTGACAACACCGCAGTTCATGAGGTATAACACCTTAGTTAAAAGAGTATGACATTCGTGCTTGCAAAACAGTAAACTCTAAATAGTTATGACTGCCAGAATGTCATAACTGTTTTGTTCTAAGGAAGTTACCCGCGCATTAAATGGTTTGGTCACACATTAAACAGTTGGTATAATAAAGGAGCATTACAAAAAAGTGGGAAGAAGGACTTTTTACTTTGTGCTGCGGACGACATTCTTCTAGGAGTTTTTGTACAAAAACTCCAGTAGCTAGGTATTCCAGCCTCGAAGCTAAAATATTTTCTTTCGATTGGAAAGTCAGAGCGAGGGCTTAGGATCGTGCCGAAAGCCAGAGCGAGGGCGTAGGATTGTGCCGAAAGCCAGAGCGAGGGGGAAGAAAGATTTTTTCTTGCACAGATGAAATCCAACGTAAAATGGCGATTGAATGGAGGGAAATGGCATTTTCGTCTGCACGCTAATTTTAAAAAAAAGCAAAGCGCTTTAAATGCTCATCATGTTCAGAACGTTACATCGTAGCAGGGCCATACCGTCCGGCACCGTCATCCACGTAGGCTCCATGTGGACCAATCAGAAGAGCCGGTGCAGCCCACGTAGGCCTTGCTGCACCGGTTTACAAAGACTTTTCCATCTTCAATTATGATAATTCCTATGGATGTTGAAACAATCAAAATATGCCCTACAATAAGCTGTAACAAAAGAGAATACAAGAAGAAATAGGGCATTGTGTATTTACGCAAGACTTGGCCTTAGCCATCAATGCAGTCCTCAATCATCATCAAAAAAAAAAAAAAAACCGAAGACAATTCTTTCTAAAAAAGAAAAAAAATCAAGAAAATGATCAACTACTCATACTTTTCTTTAAAAAATAAAAAATATAAAAATAAAGAGAACGGACAAGAGGGAAGGACATGAGGAGGCTCATGTCGAGCTTCCCATGGAGGGAGGTGGAGAGTGCCATGGTAGTAGCCGAGCATCTGCAGCTGTTGGGGGTTTTAGTTCTTGATGAACAGTAATGTGATCAACCTCGCTGAAAAAGTATCCTAGGCTTTCATCCTTTGTTACCCTAGACTTTCATCCTTTGTTGTCAATAATTAGGTGTGTAGTCTCTTGATCCAAGATTCAAAACTCCACAATCCCTTTATTCCTAAATATTTATTTATTAAAATAAATATTTTCCTATTTTTGATTTTCTTCTTTTCTGTAATTAATTCCTCCCACGCCTCTTCGTCTTCGGAATTAATTCTCAATTGATTCCTTTATATCTTCATCATACCGTAGACTTCCACATAACTTTCATGTCTCACGAAGAGAACGCCCCAGCATTCTTGCAATCCCACAAAGCCTCTCCTTAACCGTGGAACTAAGATGCCTCCACCTGGGATCCTCCTCTTGCACGGTTTTGTTCACAGCTTTGTTCCGGAAAGCCTTCGTTGATGGAAGAAGGAAGAGGGAGAGGAGAGGATAGAGAGAGAAAAATTTATGAAAAAAATCTATTCTCTATTCCATCCAAACCCTAGAAACTAGAGTTTAAATACATCCACGAAGTGGGCCAGGCCCAGACTCAACAAAAACTCCCATAGACTAACCCAATGAGATTAAACTAATCCCCAAGCCTGTGTACACCCGTGACTTGATTTAATCTCAACCATTGGACTCAAACCCAACCCAATACAAGTTAGTCCTCCTGGGCCTTGATAGCACCACACCAGGCCCAACAATCTTCACCTTGGTGCTTTCAAGGCCTCAGCACGTCCCCTGTATCCATCAGCTGCAATCCCTACGAAAGTTGTCCCATGGAAAAACCTTGGTCAATGTATTGTTGGGTTCTCCTTGGTATGTACCTTCACCAGCTCCACTCCACCTTCTTCCACCAGCTCTTTATAGTCGAAGCCTTCTTTCTGAGAGTATCCTCTGGCCACTAGTCTTGTCTTGTACCTGATACCTCCTTGCTCTGAAGGCTCTTTCTTGCACTGATAAACCCATTTGCAATCAAAGGGTTTCTTTCCTTGTGGCAGCTGGACCACCTGCCACATGCCAGTCCTGTAAAGAGACCATATCTTCTCTGCCATAGCCTGCATCTCCTGCCATGGCTTGAACCCACCTATCTCTGTCCTGGCTCTCCACAGTCTCCTGATACGTGTAAGGGTCTCTATTCGATGTCATCAGGGCATATGACACCGAATCCTCGAAGCCGTATCGAACCGGTGGTTGCATATTTCTCTTGGGCCTGTGTAGTGCAATCCCAGTATCAGTCCCCTGTCCAGCTGCATCCTCCTGAGTACTTTGCTCAGCTGCATCCTGCTGAACTTCCTAGCTTGTTGGCCCAGATGGCAACCCAATAGGGGAGGGGGGGGTGAATTGGGTTCTTTAAAAATTTAACTCTTTAAAAACTATGTACTGTGGAACAAATTAGATTGAGTGCAAGATAAATGCAAAACACAAATGAAGAGATAGAGAAAGATAGAAAGACAAGGCACGATAAACACAATGATTTTATAGTGGTTCGATGTATCTAACACCTACGTCCACTCCCAAGTATCACTTGGGATCACACTATAATCCACTTGATTACAGTCGGTTGTTTTACAAGCTCACAACTCAAAACTTATTGTTTCCCTCGGAATCACAATGAACCCAGCTGGTTTTCCGGGCTCACCAGCACACAGCCCAACCACAAGTTGTCCTTAGCTTGTACCGAGGTATACTACCTCCACTAATTCAATCCTTCGATTGAACTAGCAAACAATAATAAAAAATAAAGTTTTGAATACACAACAGCTCCTCAAATAAGCAAATAAACAATAGAATAAACAAGGATAAAAAAAGCATGTTTGAAGCTCTTTGAATATATGCTTTTCTTCTTTTTTCTTTTTTCCTCTTCTCCTTTGAAAGATTGAATCAAGGCCTCAGCTCAGATTCTTCACTAAAATTTGTAGTTAAGAAGTTGAGGATTTGGGTCTTTTGCTTTCTTTCTTCTATTGATGAAAATCTCCTTGATTTGAACTTGAGAAGCTTGTGAATTTCTCTTTGAACTTTCTGGGGTTGTTGGATTTGAGCTTTGAATCTCTCCTCTTTGATTTCTTCCTCAAGATTTTTTAGATTTTTTAATCTATTTTCTCTCTTTTCTCTCGTTTTTCTTCTCTTTTTTTTTTCTTTTTTCAAACGGACAGTTTCCCCCTTTATATATATCTTAATCCAAGTTTAGGTGGGAAATATAGTCGTTGTGAGATGCTTGGATCTTTCTACACACAAAGAAAAATAGCCGTTAGAGGTTAGGTAAAAAGAAATCTTACCGTTGGAGTCCGTTCTGACAAATAAAAATCCGTTCCTGACAGGTTGGAGTCGGCTCCAACTTTTCAGGTGTCGGCTCCAAATCGGGTATCCAAAAATAGTAAATAAAAAGTTGTTGAGGAGTCGGCTCCGAGAAAGTTAAGTGTCAACTCGTCGCTTTCGGGAGTCGACTCCGCAATCCAAAAGTTTCGGCTCCAGAAATGTCCATAAAAACATGCTCTCTGTTCTCAGGTTAGAGTTGGCTCCCGAACTCTCAGGTGTCGGCTCCCGAATTCTAGATGTCGGCTCTGGAAACTAAAATAGAATGCCCTTCTTTGTATCTCAGGTTGGAGTCAGCTTCGAAACTCTGGGTGTTGACTCCCGAATTCTGATATGCCTTGGGGTCGGCTCCTGACTATTTGGGTGTCGACTCCAAGCTCTGAACTTTGAAAAATTCTTTTAACATTTTGATTCAAAACTTATTTTTTATTCTTTTTGATTGATTAAACATTTTTAATCTCTGAAATACTTATTAATTCTATCAGAAACATAGTGGATATACTCATGTCATTTATTAATCATCAAAATCAATAATTGGGTCAACAATCTCCCCCTTTTTGATGATTATAAAAATATTGAGTATATGTATGATTTAAACAATAAGATTTTCAAATCAAATTTCTCAAATATTTAGTTCTCATAGATAAGCTCCCCCTGAACGAAGTAGCTCCCCCTGAACGAAGTAGCTCCCCCTATGATACTCAATTTAACATCTATTCTTCCCTTTTAACAGTAAACTTTTGATGTTTGATACTAATTAAACAATCATATCAAATTGTATCAAATTAAGTTAGCTAAGTTTCTTCCTTTCAATGCACATATGTCAATTACTTCTCCCTATATGCAATACCAATTGATTAAGCTTATTTGTTCCAATGCATATACAAATATTAAATACTTCTTCCCCTTTATAACTTTCAATGCATATACAACTATCAAATACTCAATTACTTCTCCCCTTTTTTGTAATCAACAAAAAGGTTAAGAAGTTTCAAATTAAATGATAAAATTAAGAGATGCTTCAAAGATCAAATGATATTCATTAAGTATCAAAAAGGTTCATTACACACTTCTCAAAGTTAAGCATTATGTCATATTACAAAAAGAAACTTCATTACAGCAAAATTTCAAACTAAACTAAACTTCATTACATCATATTTTAATAACATTAAAGGAACTTCATTACAAGATAATCAAAAATTAGTTCTAAGAAGTCTTTGCAGTTCTTCTACTATTTTTCTCATTCCTTCACTTTGAGTTTGAACAAATTCCTTTAGTCTTCTATCAACAAATGCACATGCAGTCATAATTTTGTCCTGAAGCTCTGCATTGCATTTGGAATATGTCTCAGAATCTCCTCCAATATCTTTAAGTTCTTCAAAGATATTCTTGAGATCATTCTTCAAAGATTCAGCGGAGGATCCAAGTGTGGATTCAATTTTGTTTACTCTTTCATTCAAAGAATAATACATTTCTCTTAAATTCATCAAACTATTGTCAATTTATGTTTTCATTTCTTCCTTGTGAGTAGCAAATAGACTTTTAAGCTGTTCTAACTGAATATCAGAAAAACTAATGGATGACACAGGCAGTGGTACATGTGCAGGAGCTGGAGTAGGTGCCGGTAGTGGTAATGATC
This sequence comes from Calamus simplicifolius, assembly GCA_900491605.1. Taxonomy (NCBI): domain Eukaryota; kingdom Viridiplantae; phylum Streptophyta; class Magnoliopsida; order Arecales; family Arecaceae; genus Calamus; species Calamus simplicifolius. The sequence continues at coordinate 1,500,261 of UESW01003854.1, read as the reverse complement.
TGCTAGGCTCTGGTGATGGATGCATCACTGATGGACCTGCCTCAGATGGTGCATTGGCCCTAATGTCAGCTGCTCTCTCATCCAGATGACCTTTTCTTTCTCATCTACCATCCACTTTCACAAACCCCATTCTGTGCACAGTAGCCAAGCTGTAATAATCAGTGTGCCTTAGGTTTTTCGATGGCTCATTCTTAGAAATAACAACTCCTTGACTTCTAAATGCCATGGTTAGGATCATCCCATAAAGCAATGAAGATCTCCTCTTGCCCCCGACCTCAGCCATATACCATATCATCATTCCTGCTAGATTGATTGGCTGACCCATCAAAATACTATCCATAATCACTATGTCTCGCTCTGAGACATACTCAAAACGTCTAGTCTTGGGAAATAGATCCTACCACAAATGTTATGTAACAGCCTAAGCTCAAGAGGCAACTGATTTGCTCTAACTTCCTCAAACTCAGTTACTTCCCTTCCTAGCATCCTTGATAAAGCATCTGATCTCTCACTGTGAATACTTGCAGTAAGCCCAGTGACAGGAATCCCTAAAAGATTTCCTAAAATTTCAAATGTGAGATGAATTCTTTTCCCTCTTACTGAACTAACTATTCCACCATCTCTCCTTGATAAATTGAAGTAAAATTCTTTAACTAGGGCCGGATATATGGGAACGTCCAAAGAACATACCTTATCCCAACCGAGCTCCTTGATTTGTCTACCAATTGCAAAACCCTCAGCTTCAAAGAAATCGAAATCTACATTCCTTCCCATGGTTATGACTCGCCCAGCTAGGGTATCTACTTGTGGAGAGGAGGGGCTAGGATTGTTAGAGTGAGTTGAAGAAGAAACGTCGCTCGGAGTAGGTTCACGAATAGGACGCCGAGCAGTACGCTTCCTTGTAGCTACGGGAGCATCAAAGACCGATCCCCTACGCTTAGGTGCCATAGGAATCTTAGGGAATGGTTGATTTGAGGAATATTTGGTTTTGGGAGGTTTGAATAGGTTTTGTGAGGATTTGGAGAAGAGTGGGATGAGAAGGTGTCGACTCTGCCCTAATATAATCAATTTGGGGCCACCAGGTGTCGACTCCCGCAAAGTCGGGTGTCGACTCCAAGTCGCTAACACTGTTAGCGCCTGAGTTGGAGTCGGCTCTGCTTAAGCGGGTGTCGGCTCCAAGGTCATAGACCGAGAGCGACGCAGGCAAGGTGTCGACTCCGCAAAGTAAGGTGTCGACTCCACTGACAGTTTTAGAGAAAAATAAGTGAGTTTCAAATAACTGAAACTTATCAAAATAAAATCAATATTTTTTTAAAAAAATCTTTGGAATGTGGAGAATCAAATTGCTCATATGTCTAGATAAATTGTCCTTAAATCATGAGAAAAATCTCAAGAAATTGATTGAAATTAGATAATCATTCCTTAGGGGTTTCAAAATCATTATAAAGGATCACAAATTCCTAATTCTCCTCTAAGATAACAAAATCTTTCTTCACTCAAAGGTTTTGTAAATATGTCAGCTAACTGTTCTTCAGTGCTAACATAATCAAGGCAAATTTCATTGTTAGCTACATGTTCTCTTATAAAATGATATCTAATTTCAATGTGCTTAGTTCTTGAATGTTGTATTGGATTCTTAGTTAAATTGATTGCGCTTGTATTATCACATCTAATAGGAGTTTTATCAAGTGTTATGCCATAATCTTCAAGTTGTCGCTTAATCTAAGGGATTTGAGTACAGCAACTTCCAGCTGCAACATATTCTGCTTCAGCAGTAGATAATACAACCGAATTTTGCTTTTTGCTAAACCAAGAGATTAAGTTACTTCCTAAAAATTGACATGCACCACTTGTACTTTTTCTATCTAGTTTACATCCAGCATAATCAGAGTCAGAATAAGCAATTAAATTCAGTATTGAATATCTAGAATACCATAATCCTACATTTTTGGTTCCACTTAGATATCTTAGTATTCTTTTTATAGCAATTAAGTGAGATTCTTTAGGTTCTGATTGAAATCTAGCACATAAACAAACAGCAAACATGATATCAGGTCTACTTGCAGTTAAGTAAAGTAGAGATCCGATCATACCTCTATAGTGTTTTTGATCAACTTTCTTACCGTCTTCATCTTTATCCAATTTGCATGAAGGACTCATAGGTGTTCCAAGGGGTTTGATTGATTACATTCCAAACTTCTTGAGAATTTTCTTTGTGTACTTTGTTTGGTTAATAAAAATCCCTTCTTTGCTTTGCTTAATTTGAAGTCCTAGAAAGAAGTTGAGTTCTCCCATCATGCTCATCTCGAATTCACCCTGCATTAGCTTAGCAAATTCTTGACACAAAAGATTATTAGTAGCACCGAATACAATATCATTTACATATATTTGTACTACTAATAAGTCTTTGTCTTTCCTTTTCAAAAATAGTGTTTTATCTACATTTCCTCTAGAAAAACCATTTTCAATTAGAAATTTGCTTAGCCTATCATACCAAGCTCTAGTGCTTGTTTTAAACCATATAGTGCTTTGTGTAATTTAAAAACATGATTTAGAAATTCATGATCTTCAAAACCAGGTGGTTGTTCCACGAAAACTTCCTCATTTATAAAACCATTTAAAAATGCACTTTTAACATCCATTTGAAATAGATTGATGTTCATATGACATGCAAATGCAAGTAGTAATCTAATTGCTTCTAATCTAGCTACAGGTGCAAAAGTTTCATCAAAATCAATTCCTTCTTCTTGATTATATCCTTTTGCAACTAATCTAGCTTTATTTCTGATTACTATGCCATTTTATCTAATTTATTCTTAAATACCCATTTAGATCCTATAACTGAATGACATTTAGGTCTATCAACTAAGGACCATACATTATTCCTAGTAAATTGATTAATTCTTCTTGCATAGCTAGCATCCAATTACTATCTTTTTCAGCTTCTTCAATAGTTTTAGGTTCAATTTGAGATACAAATACAAGATGATTATTGATATTCCTCATAGATGATCTAGTTCTTATTCCTTGAGATGGATCACCTATAATCAATTCCTTTGGATGACCATAGGCATATCTCAAATCTCTAGGAAGATCTACCTCATTATGATTAGTATCAATAATATTAACCCTAGGAGAATCATCATCTTTAGCTTCTTGTTCATGATCTGAAGATACTTCTATATTTAATTTTTTAATATCTCTTTCTAGTATATTTGTATCTTCCTCATCATCAATCTTTTCTGAACTTGATGCTAAAGACTCATCAAAAACTACATGAATAGATTCTTCTACTATTAAGGATTTTTTGTTAAATACTCTATAGGCTTTACTGGTTGTTGAGTATCCTAAGAATATGCCTTCATCAGATTTTGCATCAAATTTTTCAAGATTATATTTTCCATTATTATGAATAAAACATTTACAACCAAATGCATAAAAATAACTAATGTTTGATTTCTTATTATTCCATAATTCATAGGGAGTTTTCTTGAGAATTAGCATAATTAGGGCTCTGTTAAGGATGTAACATGCCGTATTTATAGCTTCCGCCCAAAAATATTTTGGTAGGTTAATTTCACATAGCATGGTATGGGCCATGTCTTCTAAAGTTCTATTCTTTCTTTCTACAATTCCATTTTGCTGTGGTGTTCTAGGTGCAGAAAAATTATGATGAATGCTATGTTCAATGCAGAAATTTTTAAATAAATAATTTTCAAATTCTGTGCCATGATCACTTCTAAGAGACTATGGTGTTATTTTTCTCATTAGTGACTTTCTTGAAGAATTTCAGAAATATTAGAAAGTATCATCCTTGTGAGCAAAAACAATACCCAAGTGAATCTAGAATAATCATCTACTATCACAAGGCCATATTTCTTTCCTCCTAAACTTGTGGTTCTAGTAGGTCCAAAAAGGTCCATGTGAAGTAGCTCTAGTGGCCTAGAAGTGGAAACAATATTTTTAGATTTGAAAGAGTTTCTAGTTTGTTTTCCGTATTGACATGCATCACAAATTTAGTTATTTTCAAAATCTAACTTTGGAAGTCCTTTAACTAAGTCCATTCTAATCAATTTTGAAATCAAGTGTGTGCTTGCATGACCTAATCTACGATGCCATAGCCATCCAATCTTATTTACATTAGCATTATCAGCAACTAAGCAATGATTACTAGTAGACAAATTGTCCAAATTAATTAAGTATACATTGTCATTTCTATATCCAGTAAATATAATGCTATTGTTAATAGGATTAGAAACGGTGCAGATAGAAGCTTCAAATGAAACTTTGAAACCTTTATTGCACAATTGGCTAATACTAATTAAATTATATTTTAAACTATCTACATAAAGAACATTTGCAATAAAAGTGGAGGGAGTTATCTGAATTTTACCAAATCCCATAATCTAGCCTTTACCATTGTCTCCAAATGTAACAACTCCTCCTCTTTTATCTTCAAGGATGATGAATTGCTCCTTGTCACCCGTCATGTGCCTTGAGCAGCCGCTATCAAGATACCACTTTTATTTTGATCTTTTGACCGCAAGACACTCCTGCAAAATGATCAAACTTTCTGTTTAGGTACCCAAGCTTTCTTGGGTCCTTCATGGTTAGTAGCAACAAAGATTGTTCCTTTCGGAACCCATATTTTCTTCCTTTAATACTTAAGTTCTTGTTAATTTTTCTAAAATTACATTCATAGGCTTTATGTCCTTTCTTGTTACAATAATAACATGAAACATCATTTTTATTCTGTTCTTTTCTAAAGAAATTTTTAACATACTTTTGTTTCTTGTTAGGCCTATAACCTAATCCAGCTTTATCAAATACAGCTCTTTGATTACTCAATAACAAATTAAGTTTTTCAGAGCTATATATAAATTTATCAACTATATTTTTATATTTATCAACTTCTTTCTTAAACTAACATTTTCAATAGAAATTGATTCTTTATCTTTTAACAAATTCTTATTTTAGATTTCAATTCTTCAACTTCATGAGTTAGTTTATCCTTTTCTTTGACAAGATTTAAATTATCATTTTTCAAAAATTTGCTTTTCTTTTTTAGAATTTTAAAATCACTAACTAATTCATTAAATGCATCAAACAATTCATCAAAGGTAAAGTCATGAGTTTCGATACATACCTCATCGTCTTCTTTTGCCATAAAGCAAATGTTTGCAACTTCCTTTTATTCCTCGGATGAGGATTCTTCACTATCGCTCCATGTTGCAACATATGCCTTTTTCTTTTTCTTGTATCCCTTTTTCAATTGAGGACAATCATATCTAAAGTGCCCCAGTTTCTTACATTCATAGCATATAAGGGGGTCTTTCTCTTTATCCTTGTCCTTTTCTTTTTCTTTTTCACCTTCCATCTTTGCTCCAAATTTTTCTTGTGGAAGGGTCTCCTTCTTTGCATAAATCTTTTGAATTTCTTAGCAAAAAGTGCAGTCTCCTCCTCATCATCATCATCCTCATCACTGCTACTCTTTTCAATTTCTGTAGCTTTGAGGGCAATTGTTTTCTTCTTCTTGACGTCTTCCTCTATATGTTGTTTCATGGTCAACTTATGAGTCATTAGTGATCCGAGTAGCTCCTCCAAAGGTAAGGTGTTGAGGTCCTTGGCTTCTTGGATTGCAGTCACCTTTGCTTCTCATGTCCTTGGAAGAGACCTAAGAATTTTATGCACCAATTCAAAGTTAGTATAGGTCTTGCCAAGACTCTTTAAACCATTCATAATATCAGTAAATCTTGTATACATGCAGGTTATAGATTCAGTTGGTTCCATGCTAAACAATTCATACTTATGAACAAGAATATTAATCTTAGATTTTTGACTTGATTAGTACCCTCATGGGTAACTTCTAGTCTATCCCAAATTTTTTTTGCGGAAATACATGTAGAAATTCTATTAAACTCATTAGCATCTAAAGCACAATATAAAATATTCACGGCCTTAGCATTGAGCTGAGCCATTTTCCTATCGTTCTCATTCTAATCCCTTTCGGATTTAGGAACTATTGAACCATCTACTATGTGTGTAGGTGTGCTAGGTCCATTAGTGATTACACTCCAAAGCTCATAATCTAAAGCTTGAATAAAAATTCTTATTCTAGCTTTCCAATAAGAATAATTAGAACCATTAAATAAAGGAGGTCTATTGGTAGAATGACCTTCAGCAAATGAAGATCCACCTTGAGCTGCCATTTGGATCTTTAACTCTTGATCATTGGATCAAACAAGAAATGAACACAAGCTCTGATACCAATTGTTGGCCCAGATGGCAACCCAAGAGGGGGGGGGGGTGAATTGGGTTCTTTAAAAATTTAACTCTTTAAAAACTATGTAATGTGTAACAAATTAGATTGAGTGCAAGATAAATGCAAAACACAAATGAAGAGATAGAGAAAGATAGAAAGACAAGGCACGACAAACACAAGGATTTTATAGTGGTTCGGTGTATCTAACACCTACGTCCACTCCCAAGTATCACTTGGGACCACACTATAATCCACTTGATTACAGTCGAGTTGTTTTACAAGCTCACAACTCAAAACTTGTTGTTTCCATCGGGATCACAACGAACCCAGCTGGTTTTCCAGGCTTCCCAGCACACAACCCAACCACAAGCTATCTTTAGCTTGTACCGAGGTATACTACCTCCACTAATTTAATCCCCCGATTGAACTAGCAAACAATAATGAAAAATAAAGTTTTGAATACACAGCAGCTCCTCAAATGAGCAAATAAATAATAGAATAAACAAGGATAAGAAAAGCCTGTTTGAAGCTCTTTGAATATGCTTTTCTTCTTTTCTTCTTTTTCTCTTCTCTTTTGAAATATTGAATCAAGGCCTCAGCTCAGATTCTTCACTGAAATTTGCAGTTGAGAAGTTGAGGATTTGTGTCTTTTGCTTTCTTTCTTCTATTGATGGAAATCTTCTTGATTTGAACTTGAGAAGCTTGTGGATTTCTCTTTGAACTTTCTGGGGTTGTTGGATTTGAGCTTTGAATCTCTCCTCTTTGATTTCTTCCTCAAGATTTTTTGGATTTTTCAATCTATTTTCTCTCTTTTCTCTCTTTTTCTTCTCTCTTTTTTTTTTTCAAATGAACGGTTTCCCCTTTTATATATATCTTAATCCAAGTTTATGTGGGAAATATAGTCGTTGTGAGATGATTGGATCTTTCTACACACAAAGAAAATAGCCGTTAGAGGTTAGGTAAAAAGAAATCTTACTATTGGAGTCCGTTCTGACAAATAAAAATCCGTTCCTGACAGGTTGGAGTTGGCTCCAACTTTCAGGTGTCGGCTCCAAATCGGGTATCCAAAAATAGCAAATAAAAAGTTGTTGAGGAGTCGGCTTCGAGAAAGTTAAGTGTCGGCTCGTCGCTTTCAGGCGTCAACTCCGCAATCCAAAAGTGTCGGCTCCAGAAATGTCCATAAAAATATGCTCTATGTTCTCAGGTTAGAGTCGGCTCCAGAAACTCAGGTTTTGGCTCCCGAACTCTTAGGTGTCGGCTCCTGAATTCTAGGTGTCGGCTCCGGAAACTGAAACAGAATGCCCTTCTCTGTATCTCAGGTTGGAGTTAGCTCCGAAACTCTGGGTGTTGACTCCGGACGTGCCAAAAATCCAGAAATCTTATGATACGCCTTGGGGTCGGCTCCTGACTATTTGAGTGTCGACTCCAAGCTCTGAACTTTGAAAAATTCTTTTAACATTTTGATTCAAAACTTATTTCTTTATTCCTTTTGATTGATTAAACATTTTTAATCCCTAAACACTTATTAAATCTATCAGAAACATAGTGAATATACTCATATCTTTTATTAATTATCAAAATCAATAATTGGGTCAACTGGCTTTTGACCCCTCTGTTAGTCTTGTCCACTCGAATATCAAATCCTCTTGGTCCACTAGCAAATGGCATGACTGTGTAGGAGGTCATTTGACTAGTGTTACCATGTTCCACCTCCTGTAGTCCCTGCTATGCATCTTACGATCTTTGCTCCGAAGGATCGAGCTCTCATCGAAGGTCACATCCCTGTTACTGACAACCTTCTTCTCCAAGGGGTTCCACAGCCGATACCCCTTGATTCCATGCGGGTAGCCCAGGAACACCATCTTCTTAGACCTGACGTCCAACTTACTCCGCTCCCCAACACCAACATGCACATATGTTGTGCATCCAAACACCCTCAAATTGTTCAAGCTTATCTTCCCCCCAGACCATATCTCCTCTAGAATGCCTCCATCCAACCTGGTGTGCGGTGACCGATTGACCAAGTAGCTAGCTGCACCTACTGCATCAACCCAGAACATCTTTGGAAGCCCTGCCTGTAGCCTCAAGCACCTTGCTTTTTCCAATAGTGTTCTATTCATTCTCTCAGCCACCCCTTCTTGTTGAGAAGTTTCCATTACCGAGAAGTGCCTTTTGATGCCCCACTCCTCACAAAATCTCTGGAACTCCCTGCTGGTGTATTCCCCGCCACTGTCTGACCTCAGACACTTCACACTCCTACCCTGCTCCTTCTCCACCTCAGCCTTCCAGATTCTGAACTTGGTGAAGACCTCTGATTTCTCCTTCATGAATTAGATCCACTACTTTCCTGATAAATCATCTATCAAGGTAAAGAAGTATCTAGCCCCATTCATTGCAGAAACCAGGGCTGGTCCCCAGACATCCATGTGTACTAACTCCAGGGGTTCTGCACTCCTAGCTGTGCTGACCAAGAACTACACACTCCTCTGCTTTCCCATCTGACATGGCTCACAGATCTTCATGATTCCACCACTCAGGTCCGAAAGTAGTCCTCTCTTGCTCAGTTCTTTCATCCCCCTATCTCTCATGTGGCCTAGCGGTAATGCCACATCGTGTACACATCCCGAGGATCCTGTTCTACAGCTACTGCCTCAGATTTCCTTGTCACCACAGAGCCCTCCAACCTATATAAGTTGTTCTTCAGCCTTCTCCCTCTCATCACCACCATAGCTCCATTGAAGATGTTCAGAACTTCACTCTTGGCATGACTGCTGAAGCTGTATCCAGTCTGCTCCAGGTACCCAGTGACACCAGATTTTTCTTGAATTCTGGGACATGCTTCACGCTGGTAAGAGTGCGCACCATGCCATCAAATATCCTCACCCTCACTGTGCAATCCCTATCACCTTACAAGGGTGATCATCTCCAAGAGTCACATACCCCTCATCAACCTCTGTGTAAGTACTGAACTACGACCGGTTGGGAGTGTAATGATAAGAACATGCTGAATCCAAGGGCCACATCTCTGTACTGTGACTGTGATCATCTGATACCACCAAGAGATCATCCTCCATCTCCTATCCTGCAATTGTGTTCATAGATTCAGATCCTCCATTTTCTCCCTTTTTCAACTTAGGACAATCCCTTTTAAAATGTCCTACCTCACCACACTTGTAGCACTTAGCCTTCCTGGACTGTAACCGTTCCCTAGGCTTGCTCATGTCTCTGCCTCTGCCTGACCTTTCCCCCACTAATAGACCCTCCTAAGGAACAGCTTCATTGGTCATCTTCTCCCTCTGCTCATTCGTCCGAAGCACCGAGACAATATCTTCATAAAACAATGTCTCCTTCCCGTAAAGCAACGTTATGACCAATGAGTTATGTGATATGGGCAGCGACACAATAGCAAAAGTATCTTATCTTCCTCCTCCATCTTGACCCCAACATCCAGCAATTCATTGCTCACCTGGTCGAACACCTGGATGTGGCCTAGCACATCTCCACCTTCTGATATCCGAAGGCTATAGAGGCGCTTCTTCAACATCAACTTGTTGCACATATTCTTCCCCATATAAAGGGCTTGCAACTTCGACCAAAGTCCCTTTGGGGTCTCCTCCTCCAGCACTGAATAAAGGACTGAATCCGCCAGACATCCCCTGATCATTGAACATGTCTTTTTCTCCAACGACATCCACTATTTATCTGTCATCCCATCTGGCATTTTCTCTAAAGCCAGATCTAAACCCTGTTGCACAAGAAGATCTTCTACCCGGACTTTCCACATGGAGAAACTTCCTTTACTATCAAACTTTTCAAAATCTATTTTTATGCTACTACCCATGGCCATATTTCAACCAAAATAATTATAGCACAAAAATAAATTTTAGAAAATTAAGAGGTACCTTGATGGACTTTGTTGAAATTGTTTCAATCCTTTAAGATCCCCAAACAACTTCTTCTTGTTCCTGAACCAGGCTTTAGGATCTCTAAACAACTTCTTCTTATTTCTGAACCAGGCTCTGATACCACTTGTTAGGGGTTTTAGTCCAGCAATGGGATCAACCTCACTGGAGAAGTATCTTGGGCTTTCATTCAACAATTAGGTATGTAGTCTCTTGATCCAAAATTCAAAACTTCACCTCCCTTTATTCCTAAATATTTATTTTAATAAATAAATCTTTTCCTATTTTGATTTTCTTCTTTGCTGGAATTAATTCTTCCCACGCCTCTTCGTCTTTGGAATTAATTCTCAATTAATTCCTTTATGTCTTCACCGTGGACTTCCACATAACTTTTACGTCTCACAAAGAGAACACCCCAGCGTTCTTGCAATCCTACAAGCCTCTCCTTAACCGTGGAACTAAGACGCTTTCACTTGGGATCCTCATCTTGCATGGTTTCGTCCACACAGCTTTGTTCCGGAAGCCTCCGTTGATGGAAGAATAAAGAGGAAGAGGAGAAATAAAGAGAGGAAAAATTATCTTGGAAAAAAAGAATATGTTCTCTATTTCATCCAAATCCTAGAAACTAGAATTTAAATACATTCACGAAGGGGTACTCAACAAAAACTCCCATGAACTAACCCAATGAGATTAAACTAATCCCAAAGCTCGTGTACACCCATGACTTGATTTAATCTCAACCCTTAAACTTAAATCTAGCCCAATACAAGTTAGTCGGTTAGTCCTCCTAGCCTTGATAGCATCACACTAGGCCCAACAGCAGCACCCCTTCTCCCTCAATCAGCCGACGGATGCGGGTCCTCTCTCACTGTGGCAACGGCAAGCCTCCACTGGAGCGATTCCAATGGCAGTTCACCCTACCAGCGGGAGAACAAAAACATCCTCGCTGTAATCGTAAATGCCGACGTCGTGCGTGCCATGAATCGAGGAAGCCGGGAGGAAGGTTTTTGTTTTTGTTTTTATTTTATTGGGTGAATCAAGAGTTTATTTGATAAAAATTAAGTTAATTGAGATTAAAAGAGTTAATTTGCGGCAGCCATGGTTGAATTTGTTCTGCTCACCTACAGAGAGGATGGATTGGATTTAAACCAATCCAGATCTGAGCTTGGATCTAGGCCATGCTAAGCCTGACTAAGAACGAAAAGTTAAACCTTATTTAGCCTTGGGCTTTGAGCCACATTAGGGCTGATCGAAGCAACGATCCAAATTCGATCCAATTTTTTTTGAGCTTGAATATTGAACTCAACCTCGACATGAATAAATTCAGGACTCGCCCATGGCCCGATCTAGGGGTGTAATTGAGCCGAGTCGAGTTGGCACGATGCCAAGCTCGAGTTCAATTCGGCTCTAAAATTTGAAGCTCGAAACTCGACTCAAGTTCGAACGAGTTTCTTATTTAGAGCTCAAACTCAAGCTCGATAAAATACTCGATATACTCAAGCTCGACTCGATTCGGCTTGAATTTTTATATAAAAATTTAAAAAATAATTTTTAAATTAAAATAAAATATATTCTTAACTAAAATTTAAACGAGTTTTATATAGTTAGGATAATATTATAAATATATATAATTAAAGATAAAATAGTAAAATTAAGTAAGCTCAATTAAACTCACGAGCTTTTGGAGCTGGGTATTTGAATATTCACTCGATAATATACTCGAGTAGCTCGAGCTTGAGCTCAACTCGATAAGCAGCGAGTCGATTTCGAATATTTTTTGAATCAATTTTGAGCTACTCACAAGCTATCTTGACTTAATTACACCCCTAGCTCAACCCGGTACCAATCTAGCACAAGCTCATTTTTAGTGCTAGAGGATAGACTCTTTTTCCGCGCCTCTGGGATTCGTTCTTTCGGCTGGCTCCAAATTTTTTAAATCCAGATCAATTAGAAGCCTCCCTAGCCTCTGTGAAGTAAGAGCAATATTTTAATTTCAGAATAATTACATTTGCTATCCAGTTAAGCCAAATTGATAAGTGAACAACAAAGGTTGCCATGAGGTTCTTGTCAAGCGTCAAGCAACTTGAATCAGTAGCAACTTCGAATGGGCTGCCATGCATTCCCACGAAGAGGTGACATGGCTAAAATGAGCCTTGCTACCGTCCAATCCAGGGACTCAATAGGCTTCTCCTAATACAGTGAACCTAAGGTAAATGATAAATGTAACTTGATTTACATAGTTACATCATGTCAAACAGTTAAGATGAAAAACAATTGTAACTTAACATGTAGTATAGATTTAATTACAGGGTTCTAAACAGTCCCTAGATGTTAATACACCAACAAATTTGGCATGGGACATTTTGGAGAAACAAATAAAGCTTTATGTTGAGCAGGTCCAGTGAAATGGATCCAACTTAGACATGCTTTTATTATAAATCTAGGCTCAAATGATAGATGGAGTTCCTTCTATTTTGGTTGGGTCTAAGTTGCATTGGTGTTTAAACTGGCTTGACGTAGAACCTCATGAATCCAGATTTGTCAGTTCTAATTGGATATATTCAGGGTTGATCAAGGCTAAATTCATGAGATAAGGGTCAGGTTTGGTCACAAGCTCAACCAATAGGTCTAAACTTCAGATACAAATTAAACCAAAGTCTATTTGACCCACTTGCAATCCTTCACGTTGATGGCAATAAGTCAAGCTACGTTAGCTCTTAATATTTTTATGCTAAGAACTATTTATGAATCCAAACTAGCTAGGTTTACCCTTTTGCTCAATTAAGCTACCCTTATGGCCAAATTTGGAGGATCAGCTAGTGGTTAATGGCTGTGATATGATAACTTAGCATCCTACATCATGGATTATTGATTTATTATCGGTCCTACCGCTTTGTTTCATTGTCAAGAAAAAATACTTCTGCATCACGTGTGCACATGTTCTCTAATTGGCCGTGCACGCTTATGGCCACGTGTATGATGCAAAAAAAAATAAAAATATTCTCGGATACATATAATCATAGGCACGCACCCAATCATTGCGTGTGATGCACGTATTCTGTACCATGGACAGTGCACAAAAAACTTTCTCATCATTAAAAGGTAATTCTTCCGTTTCAAAAGCGGACTCATCCATAGGCCCATCTTAAATTGATTCAGGTTGGGTGAGAAGAAAAATCTTGTTATACTGCGCTTGATGATTGGCATGCAATGCATACGCATACGTATGCCAAAAATATAAAAGATAATTTTGCTTTTAGTATGCTATGCATGTACTATTCGTTAATCATCGGATGCAATAATTTGTACCATACGTGGTTCACAAAGACTTTTTCAAATAAAAATTTCATGCTACACGAAGCTGGCCCACTTTAGAAGGTTTGGTTTGAGACAGGGAGCCGGGAAAGTGCGCCGCAAAATCTTGTGGAGCCGGGCCGCTAATTTGCACAGCACTATCTGTCCGCCATTTCATTTTAAAAAGCTTCGCCCACTGAATGGTTGGGAAGAGGATGGACTTTGCTTTCGTCTTAAATGTAAGTTATGGTACTCCAAAGTTATCTCATTTCATATCAAAAAAAAAAAAATTTATAACTCCAATTTATTTATTAATAATTAATTTAAATTAAAGTTTTAAGATCAAATAAATTTTATCAATAATTAGGTTAATAAATAAACTTGGGCCTGTTTAAGCAATCTTAACTATTATTTGATGTATTAGTACTAGTTTGTCACTATGACATGCAAAAATTTATAAATGACAACGAAGTCAACCCAAATGTGCATTCATCATGATATGCACAAATTAAAAAATAGTATCAAAATCAATCCAAATGCATAGAATACTCATTATGACATATATAAATTGGGACACAATATCCAAACTGATCAAGTATGCATTAAATGTGCAAAAATTAAGGCTCTGTTTAAAATAGAAAATAAGAAGGGATATTTTCTGATATCCTTTTATTCTTAAAAATCATAATTATAAAGGATAGCTGAAAAAAAAAGTTATCAGAAAAAAAGCTGATTATTCCCTCAGATATCCTCTGGATAAATTCTATCTTGTATACTTATCCAGCGATAGCATTTTTTGTGTCAAACACTACTTAATGAATAGCAGAAAAATGTGACAAAAACATCACCATGAGCTTAAAGTATTACCTAGTTTAAATTTTGAAACAATCTTAATAATGCATATTGAAGCCCAGCATGATAATTGGTTCATGATTAATAACGTGTTCTTTACTTTTCACACTTTATAAATCCAGCTGCAACATTTTAGTTAAGAAAATAATAATTTATTTATCTGTATTTTCAAAACGCATGACATTAAATTTTTGGGTTACTTAGTCATCCACAATCTAAAGAAAATGAAAGGATGGGTCCCTTGCCATAGATAAAGGAGCAAAAGCTACATGTTTGTAATGATATGCTATTATGGTTGCCAACTTTTCAATCTAACTTTCTTCAAATTTTGCAGTCACCTTTTTTATGTGCAGAAGAACTTGACACAACACAAGTCAAATGGAGATTGGTTTGATGCAAGATGATAATGGATGCCATCCATAGCCCTCATTACAAAGCACTAACCGAATCAACTTTCCCCACCGTAGCAAGCTGTGTCAAGTCATATGGCTTGCCGTCTGACCATAAGAGGTGCCTAACTAAGGACGGAGAGAGGCTTGGGACTTCTGGCTATAATTAAAATTTCATCAAGGTTGAAATATACCTCCTGCTCTTAAAACTTTCACTTAAAATTTATTTTTGATTCAGATGTTATAGTTTATTTCATCATGCTCTAATAATATTACGTTTCTAATTAATATCTCATTATATATAGGATCATTTGAATTTGAATTTGATAGAAAGGTGAACGTATAACCTTGAACCGCTCAGGCGGTGGCCTGGTGGTCAGGGCCTTCTCCACGCCATCAGGAGGTCTTAGGTTCGAGGAATGACGCTGCGGCCGACTCGAATAATTTCAAGGTTAATCCGTTCGAGGAATGACGCTGCGGCCGACTCGAATAATTTCAAGGTTAATCCTTGGAGCCTGAAACTCTGGTGTTGGATGTGCTAAGGTCTGTCTAAAAAATTCCCTTTCTGACTGCTAGCACCTGAGTGGGGCCAGGTTGGTCTTCTCTGTCTAAAAAACTTCCCTTTCTGACTGCTAGCACCTGAGTGGGGCCAGGTTGGTCAGGTTGATCTTCTGTTCTGACTGCTAGCATCTGGGTGGGGCCAGGTTGACCAACTCGCTTTCGGACGGGGAACGGCTGCGAAAATCTAGCGCAGTACACGGAACATATCCTGGCGGGGAACGGGGCCGCATGGAACCTAGCTACGGGTCGGCTTAGCCCTCCTTCCCCTCTTTTGTAACAAAAAAAAAACGTATAACCTTGATACAGTGGATTGGTTAATATGAGGATTAAACTATAATACTTAAAAAGTTTAAGAATTAATAAAATGCATTTTGGGCGAAAGTTTGAGAACCAAAGAGTCACAAGTGACATGAACATGCTGCTGCATCAAAATTTATTTTTCTTGCAGTAATAATGATTGCATCACCAGTCAGTTCTGTGAACAACTGATGTTAACATTACTATCAAAGGCTTGAATAAGCACCTCCCAAGGCATGATGTAACTTCTGGCTATGTACAATCTTGCACTCGGAAGACATAAGGAAGCAGAAGAGAAGAAACAGTAAGGAAGAGAGAACAACCCTAGAAGTCGATGATGGGTTCTCCGATTGTCAAATTTCTCTCTACAGTCCATGGCAGGTTAAAGAGCTTGGCTGTGATGAACTTGAAAATCTTGTTCACATTTATGTTGTGGGTGGCACTTGAAAAAAAGAGGGTTGCATTCATCACTCTTGCATATGCTCTGGCCTGCCCAAAGAACAAAAACAAATCCAGTTTAGTTTCTTTTAAAAACCATATCGATAACCATAATAAAGTTACAAATAAAAATTTTATTAAACAAGAATGAAGATTAAATAGTAGGTTTGAACTCAGTCAATTGAGGCCAGCTCCACAATCCCAATTTGCCATTGGCTCCCTTCTAAGAACTAAATTTCAACCATGGAAGGTTCTAGCTATTAAGCTAATTCTAAGAACTTCTATTCAAATTTTCTTTCTTTATTAACCCTATCTGAATTGAAGGCAGCTCCAAATTCAAAAGTAGAATTCATTGCATAGAGGAATAGTTATTGAAGAACCAGGCAACTATTTTTCTACTTTTGTTCAATATGTGGAAGGTACTTGACTGTCATTCATTAATCCACTTGACACCAAACAATTCACTGACATTGCCCACCGACTTGGGGACAGGGTCGAAAGAAAATAAGTTGTAGTGAAATTTGAACTCTTTCAACCTGGATGTGTGGAAAATCACAACCCAAGCAGATGAGGACTCCATTAGTCCAAGGAATGGACCCCATTTTTGAAAGCTCTTTATTCCACGTTCGGATAGGTTCTCAGGACAAGAGCTACAATAAGCTGAGGACCACTACTTGTTTTCGGTGGTCCAAAGAAGGTCCATACTTCTTTTCTCATACCTGTCCATGGACCAGTTAGTGATCAACTCAGTTTCAGCTACATAAATTCTAAGACATGTTGCTATGGTGATGAAATGATGGCTTTGCCTTTGAGGTACCAAGCAGGGGCCTGCCAAACCTATGCTCATAGTCATAGTATTAATTGCAAATACTCAACATCACAGTATATGAAAGGCTCAATTGCTTGACATGGAGACAAGGCTTAGGAAATTCACTGAAAATGTGCACTACTTTGATGGAGACAATCAATGTGACAACCAAAATAGGTTTGTGAATCAATCTCCACAACAGTAGTTATGACTCTTGAAGAAAAGAACAAAAATATCAATGTAATCACCGATCGATTTTTTCAAGATGGAACTTGGACCATATAATATGCTTCACATGTAATTTTTCTAGGACAATCCTATGGGAAAGCCAACTTAAATTCACTATTCTTGGGTTGACAAGGCTAGAGGATTAAGGAAATCAGATGATATATGGATCTGATCAATATAGCAGGAGCATTACTAATTGAGCACAATACTTCTGCTATATAAAAGTTTCCACTGGCTGTGAATACAACTAAATTATACTATAGTTTGCATTTTATGAACCTTTTTTAAGGGATACTTTAATGCATCAAATGTTTCTTGTTTTTCCTTCACCCTTTTAAGACAGAAAAGTATATCTAACCGTGGCATGATTTTTGAATTATTTTACACTTCTATACTGATTTGTGCCATCATTTCCCATGGAGTGGATTAGGTCCAGCTGCTATCCACTGTGAAGAGAATAAATACCAAAGCCATTATAGTTCAATTGAATGGCCTTTGTCTAGTGTTATGTCCAGGCAGTAGTTGTATTATCATATTCTCAGATGGAAAAGGACACATTTGCTCATCAGACCTACCAATATAACTAGGTGTTGCACCTTCTTTGAGGTTCAAATCATATAGTTCAACAATCCTAATAGCACCTAACGTTTTTCCTTTTTCGCAATAAAGCAACCACTTAACAGTCAAAACATTTGGGGCTCTGTCATTAAAGATATGCATCAATCAACATATAAGGGAAGTGATGAAAAAAAAAAAAAAAAAGAGGATCAATTTTGATTACCTGATTCACAATAGTCCATTGCATTTCAAGAGGAAGCTGAACGAAGTCATCAAACTTTGTTCCTATTAAAATAGGGATCGCTGTCTGAATACAAGGAGAGAAAAAAAAAAAAAAATTAATACGACCAGCTTAAACAACTTAGCAGCATGATATTAACATCATAGCTTCTTTTCTTTTATTTTCATTCTCTTATATCGGAAATGAAGAATATTGATCTTTAATACCTTATTCCATTTTCTTGACTGTTGATACCAGCCGATAGCACTGAACCAAAAAAGGGACAGAAATTATAAGAGGCAAATCAAAAGCTTACCCAGATGGTTTCTATGATACATATTACCAGGTTCAGATATCATAAAGCATGGAATATTATTACTAATATGGACAAATCTAAATTCTAAATTTTAACCAAAGACTATTGCTGAATCTCACAATTTTCAACCAAAAAAAAACTCTGAACCAGAGATCCAAGCTTAAGGAATAGAGATAACACTCACTTGTTTAGCGTGCAACGGCTAGTTAGATCAAACATAATAAGAATCGCCGCAGCATCTTTACAAGCGATGGGGACATGATCAAGAAACTGACTCTCACCTATAAAAACCAGTGGAAAAACAATAATAAGTCCCAAATAATAAAACTAGAATTTTGATCGAATACAGAGGCAAAAAGAGAAAAGAAAAAAGAAAAAGAAAAAAAAACACCTCCAACATCCCAAATACTAAACGCGATCCTCGCGCCCCTGACGAATAAAATCTTATCCATTAAATTAAGTCCAGTCATCTGCAACCCCGTCTGTTCCTCTACATCCCCCACATACTTAACCTGCCGATAAGAAAACGAGGCGTTAATTCAAATACGAACTTTTAATTAGCTAGCATCGAAATTTTTGATACCATGAAGCTTGTTTTTCCGATATCACAGTCGCCGAGGAGGCTTATCTTCAGCGGCACCAAGTCCGAGTCCGCCTCCACATCGGTGCATGCCTCCGCCGGAGGCGTGGCGATCGCCGCGGAGGCGTCGTCGACCGCCATGACCTGCGGCGAGACGGACCCCTTGAGCCGCCGGTACCGGGCGTGGCGGCCGGGCGAGGAACATGCGAGGAGGTGGTCCAGGAGGAGGCTGAAGAAGCGGCGGAGGACGCCGAGGTGGACGAAGCGGGTCCACTTGTGGTCGAGGCGAAGCATGGTCCGGCCGAGGCGAGTCATGGCGCAGCGGCGGCGGGTTTATTAAGGCCAGGGTCGGCCATCAACCAGGGAGAGGAGAGGAGAGGAGAGGAGAGTAGCTACGCTTTTATAGTCGGTGGCCTTTTGTTTTCTCACCCCCTTTGCGCTCTCCCTTCTCTTCTTTAATCTAGCCTTCTCTTTCCGTCGTTACTTGTTATGGTAGCGACCGGATGAGACGAAAGGGGCGGCTTGTGGTGGGGAACGTTGACCGACCCTGAGAAGAGTACCATATTGGCCAGTCCAAAATGCCGGCTTCTTAAGCGAGAGGGAGGCCTCTTCTTTATAGCCACCAGTCCTTTCCTTTGGGACCTTTTGGACTCAGTAGATATAACCCACAAGCGAGAGGGTACCGTACCGGTTAGAGAGTTGCTGCCAACTTTTCTTGAAGCGTTTTTAGCTGCCAAGCGCCTGTCGAGAGGCAGCCAACTTTCAGCAAAGAAAGAACCAGCGAACCACCACCAACGGGGGCTTTTTAAGTTGAAAAGAGTGAAACATTTTGGTCGCTTTCAAATTTAACTGATGGCTTGTAGTTGCTGGTGAGGAATATAACGTCATGTCATGAAATGAGTTCGTTCCATCGACAACGTTGGGCAGTAATAGAAAGCCGATGAATTAATATGTTTTAATCGGTCATATGAAAGAATTTCAGTCATTTTAAAATTTAATTAATGGCTCGTAGACTCGTAGTTGCTAGTGAGGAATAACGTCGTATTATAACATGAGTATGTTCCATCAGCACCGTTAGGTAGTAACAGAAAGGTGATGAATTTGTTTGAATGGGTCATATGAAAGAATTTTCACGGAAAGGTGATAAATTTGTTTTTTTGGTTACAAATAGGCTATCACACTATTTAGGGTGAGTCAATCCTGAAATATCAGAATACAAAATTTGTTCTAAAATAACCGAATAAGGGTCACCAGGGTGCCATTTCCACTTACCAGAATGGCGAGCTACAACCGAGGTAACCAATCAGCTACAGCGTTAGCTTCCCTATAGACATGTCGAATCAAAGGATCATAGCTGGATTGAAGAGTATCCCATATATCACTAATCAAAGGGTTATAGGACGGACAAAGATCAGGAGCCCGTCGAATCCATCAGATGACCGTAATAGAATCTCCCTCGATAACCACCCGGCGCAAGATGCAAACAGCATAGTTAATGCCAGCCCACGCAGCCTGCAATTCAGCCATTGAAACCAAATGTCAAGAGAACCATGCCCGCCAGCCGCAAGCAGCTCACCCTCAGGCCCCCTGATAATAAATCTAGATCCAGCAATGCGACCCGATACAGAACCATCAAAATTCACTTTGACATAACCAGGTGGTGGAGGCTCCCAAGCAATAAAGACCGTAGTACGGTGCACTGCCGAAGCAGCAGGGGAGTCCTAGATGCCAGTCTGTCAGAGTGACTATCCAAATCAGAGCGGAGATATTCCGTAGCAAGGAAGCTGGTAGTGCGGATAATAGTATGTGTCAAGACCGTACCCTCAGCAAAGACAAGCTGAATACGGGTCAGCCATATCTGATAAGCCAAATAAGCTAGATACACACCCTGAAGCATCTGCCGCTCTGGACAGCTGTGTGAACAGCATGCAATAGATTATGATGATTCATTTAAAAATTTACGTAAAAAAAATTAAGATGGTTATTTAACTTTTCAAACGAACATATGCATGTAAATAAATCATGCATTTGGTCACTCTTTTCATTTTGGGTTCATATGAATGTGAAAGCCATCTCATCTTTTTTTTAATTTTTTTAAAAATTTAAGATTCATATAAATTTAAGAATGAAAAGAGTGATCAAATTTAATTTAGCTACACATTAGTTCAATTTTTTTATATATATATATGTATATATATATATATATATATATATATATATATATATATATATATGTATATATATATGTATACATATATATGTATTCTTTTTTTCATTTTAGCCTTCAAAAAAAAAAAAAGTCAGTGCACTTGCTATGGAATGGAAATTAATTATATTTCAATCTACTAACCAGACAAACTCACAAATGGAAACTTTGATTTTGATTAGCTAGGACCTTAGGGTGCTTCACTTATGAATCATTCCCTAATTATGCGGTAAACATCTGCCATTGAATCAGTCAAAATTGCTAATTGCATCGTTTATGACTTTAGTTCAATAAATTTTTCTTTTAATAATCGTATAATTATATAACCTTCTCTATAAAATAAAGCATTGGTTTGTTTATCACTAGTTTCTATTGTTCCCGCATGGCCCCCTGAGCATGTTACCCAAGAAAGTTTCGAAGATCAAACTAAAATGATGAGCTTCTTTTATGTTCATGGATCTTATTATTATAGGGGTTGCTTAACAAAGACTAGTTGTTTTAATTGTATGGATGAATAGCCAAATCTCTATAAACTTAACAAAGACTAGGACAATGTTTGGATGCCCTATGCCTACTTGGAATTGGGTTTTATTCCACATTATTCCCTCAAATAGGCAAGAAAAAGTTAGTGAGCCTCACAAAAATTCGTATTCTCTTCAAACGCTCTCGTTTTGCTACTCCATGGTACCCCATGAAATAGGGCATATTCTCACTCACGTATTCCAGGGGCACCGATGGAAGAGAAAAATGAAAATAACGTGTTAAGTGATTCGGTCTTCATCCATTCACCAACATTAGGGTTTGAGAGTGGTAAGCTGCTTTGAAGATGGGAAGAAATGGTAAGTGCTTTGAAGATGGGAAGACTTGATAATTACATGACCAAGTAACCCTTGATTTGCGATGGAGGTGGATTGGATCGCATAACATCCATCGGATCGGTAGGGGGCAAAATAGCAAGAAATCTAAGCATCCAACAAATATATTAATAACTGCCTATATTCATAAATATATCTTAATTTTTTTTGACCATAAATTAATTATTTAACTTATATCCCAGTTTCAATATCCTATTCATTGACATAAATAACTACATAATTAATTTATAATTAATTAACATTCACATTTATATTCATGTCTATCAAATAAAAATAGTTATAAATTAAAACATTAAAGCAATGAATCCACTAAAAATTTATTTAAGTAATTACGTTAAAAATTAATTTGGTAAACCATTTTTTTCTTATTTGGTCAAAGGGTATTTTTGAGATTTCTAAATTTTTTCATATATTCCTAGTGGAATACATGCTTATTTCCATGTCATTCAAATACCATTTAGAATAACACTATATTAAATAACGTGAAATATCATATTTTAAATTAAATAAAAATTTAAAATAATAAAAAATAAGTTATTTTTAAAAATTTAAGATTCATATAAATTTAAGAATGAAAAGAGTGATCAAATTTGAATTTAGCTACACATGAGTTCAATTTTTTTATATGTATATATATATATATATATACTTTTATATGTATTCTTTTTTTCATTTTAGCCTTCAAAAAAAAAAAAGTCAGTGCACTTGCTATGGAATGGAAATTAATTATATTTCAATCTATAACCAGACAAACTCACAAATGGAAACTTTGATTTTGATTAGCTAGGACCTTAGGGTGCTTCACTTATGAATCATTCCCCAATTATGCGGTAAACATCTGCCATTCAATCAGTCAAAGTTGCTAATTGCATCGTTTATGACTTTAGTTCAATAAATTTTTCTTTTAATAATCGTATAATTATATAACCTTCTCTATAAAATATAAAGCAATTGGTTTGTTTATCACTAGTTTCTATTGTTCCCGCATGGCCCCCTGAGCATGTTACCCAAGAAAGTTTCGAAGATCAAACTAAAATGATGAGCTTCTTTTATGTTCATGGATCTTATTATTATAGGGGTTGCTTAACAAAGACTAATTGTTTTAATTGTATGGATGAATAGCCAAATCTCTATAAACTTAACAAAGACTAGGACAATGTTTGGATGCCCTATTCCTACTTGGAATTGGGTTTTATTCCACATTATTCCCTCGAATAGGCAAGAAAAAGTTAGTGAGCCTCACAGAAATTCGTATTCTCCTCAAACGCTCTGGTTTTGCTACTCCATGGTACCCCATGAAATAGCACATATTCTCACTCACGTATTCCAAGGGCACCGATGGAAGAGAAAAATGAAAATAACGTGTTAAGTGATTCGGTCTTCATCCATTCACCAACATTAGGGTTTGAGAGTGGTAAGCTGCTTTGAAGATGGGAAGAAATGGTAAGCTGCTTTGAAGATGGGAAGACTTGATAATTACATGACCAAGTAACCCTTGATTTGCGATGGAGGTGGATTGGATCGCATAACATCCATCGGATCGGTAGGGGGCGAAAATAGCAAGAAATCTAAGCATCCAACAAATATATTAATAACTGCCTATATTCATAAATATATCTTAAATTTTTTTGTTGACCATAAATTAATTATTTAACTTATATCCCAGTTTCAGTATCCTATTCATCGACATAAATAACTACATAATTAATTTATAATTAATTAACATTCACATTTATATTCATGTCTATCAAATAAAATAGTTATAAATTAAAACATTAAAGCAATGAATCCACTAAAAATTTATTTAAGTAATTACGTTAAAAATTAATTTGGTAAACCATTTTTTTCTTATTTGGTCAAAGGGTATTTTTGAGATTTCTAAAAAATTCTTCATATATTCCTAGTGAAATACATCCTTATTCCCATATCATCCAAACACCATTTAGAATAACACTATATTAAATAACGTGAAATATCATATTTTAAATTAAATAAAAATTTAAAATAATAAAAAATAAGTTATTTTTAAAAAATTTATTTTTATTTTCGAAATAACTTTTTAACAACCAATATTACCCTAGGGGCTAGGACATCAGAAGGACTAGTGGCGGGCAGTTTTGGCTCCCTTGACTCTTCTGTTTCCATGGCTGAGCTCAATGCTATTTGGGCAGGTATTTCCCATGCTGTTACGCAGCTTCATGCGCATTGTCTGTTCATTGAGGGGGATTCTCTTACAGTTATTCGGTGGCTTCGCACGGGATTCAGCGACCATGGCTCCATCAACCCTATTCTCAATTATATTCAGGCCGCTCTGCGGAGTATTCATAATGTCTACATTCGTCACATCTACCGAGAAGCTAACTCTACGGCTGATTGGGTTGCGGCGGCTGTGGCCCATCACGGAGGTTCATGAAGATGGATGCAGGGTGACCCATGCCCCTCTGTCCTTAAAGCAGATTTTGTACTCTGATATTTCTGGGCTGACTCGCATGAAATTTGTGTGATCACCAAAAAAAAAAAAAAAAAAAAAAAGGCTTGGAACCTTTGTTTATTCCACGCACAAAGCACAAGCCTCTCGTGACGTGGGCTCCAACAAATTTCAAGTTAAAAGCCAGGCCTTAAAAGTTGATGATGGATGCTGGCGTTGAGGAAAGCTAGGATGGAACCAAAATGGGTGCCCTCAAAAGCTTTTTTTTTTTGCAGCATCTTCACCGCCTATCTAGAAATAAGGGCTGGCCATGGCGATTACTTTGAGATAAACTAAAGCTGTGGTACCGACCGCCCTAGTGATTTAAATTTCACGCCTTAGGGCTGGCTTGTTCTACACTACACCACATTTAAATTTGAATAATGCACCGTCTACCCATAGGTTTACATAATTAATACAAGATTATTGTTATAAATAATAATTTTAATTTTATGACGATGGTTTTATTCAACATCGGACGAAGACTAACTATACCTAATCAAGTAATGATAAGCATGGTTTGAATTTTGCTCAGCCTGTTTTAGATTCCATTGTTATTGCTGCCTAGGCTTTAGAATATTTATGCATGAATATGCGTTGCAAGAGAAATCATTTGGATAGTCTATTAGCATTCCTATTGGATTCCATGCAAAATCATAGGAGAATATTAGTTAACTTGCTAGCAGATAAGAACTTCAATCGTTGTAGATCTTGATCTTGACTAGGGGAGAATAATATCTGAATTAAGATTCAAGTGGAATCTTTCTTTGTCTATGTTCGTTATAATCATTGATAAATGATAATTTTGTTGTGGCAAGATGTGGGTATCCAACATGAAAGAAAAGAAAAGATATGGTAAGTGCATCCATGGCCAACTAAGTTTCAATAGTTTTGAACATAATTTTGATTGTCCTAAATTGAGTACATCTTAAATTTTGGTATAATGGAACCTTAGATAGCCCTTAAAAAAGTAAGATTATATATATCAACATAAAATGATAGTTTTTTTTTGTCGCATTGAAAATATAGCTAACCACATAACACATTTTCTTCTTTGGCGGGAATATATTTTTGGTTCTCAAACTTTCACTCAAAATTTATTTTCGTCCTCAAACTTTTAATTGTTATAATTTTTCTCCTCGTGTTTTAAGAATATTATATTTCTAACATTTCTTTGTATGAAACTAGTTAAAATTAATAAAATAATTGAGTTAGCCGATGTACTACCCTATCAATCAATCCACATATTCACATCGGATGATAGCTAGTCCATTAATTTTAATTGACTCTATGTAATAGAATGTTAGAACTACACTATTCTTAAAATATAAGAGAGTAAATTGTAACAATTGAAAGTCTAACGATCAAAATGAATTTGAAGTGAAAGTTTGAAGGCAAAGTATATTTTAGACTTCTTCTTTCATAGGTATATTGCATAATCTCTTCTTCTTCTTTTTTTTTTTTTTTGAGATCACATTCTACATAATATTGCTAAGAGCTTTACTAGTGTCCATGATACAACATCACTTTGCCATCTACTCAACAACATGGTAAAGGAATGAGCAAAGCATTGCCTTTCACATTATAGGAATTTATGAGATAGTTGCTTATAAAATGATTTTTAACAAATTACAAAAATAGATTGTTTCTTCGTTCGAAAACTACTCCCTAATTACATTTGATTATAGCCAAGAATTCAATACAAACCCATCAAAGGAACTTTGATAAATGCCCTAATAGAAAAAATCTGCTACACCTATGTTTTAAAGCATTCGAGTACCCAAAATATCGAATATAAAGCTCTTAATTTTAAATGGATACTCTTTTGTTTGATAACACGTCATTTAGATTCCCTCATAATACATACTCCACATCACTCAAGATAAATTTTTTTCTTCTTCTTCTAAAAACAAAAATCATCAATGCTTTTTTTTTTTTTTATCGTATCTTGTAGCAAATTCATCAATATAAGTCAATATCATATATCCATCATCTAATTTTGCAAATGATGATCTAAAATCTTACTCATTGCCAATTCTCAAGCATTGCAAAAGAAAAAAAGGAATGTGATACATAGATGGGTGAAAATTTCTACACAAAATAATTACAAATAGGAACAAACACCTATAAAATATGCCAAAGTTTCTAGATTAATGCTGTACATTGATGTCAAAAAGACATATAATAAAATGTATTAATGATATGGGTAATAGTTTAAAGATAATACTTGCAATACTTGAAGCCCATCTACTCTAATACCATTTGTAATACCTTTAGTTTATCTACCGGTTTAATTAATCTATCATTGGATTGAGTCCATATGGTCTTAAAAACTTGAATACGAATTAATTAATAGTAGATGAAATTGAGTTATAAGTTTTTTAAATTTTTCTTTTTCATCTAACCAAAAACTATTTTGAAAAGTGCAAAAGGTAAAATTATTTTGGATATTAAAATTATATCTTATGCCATGATTGGTAATATAATTTGATGTTATAAATCATACCTTGAACCCTTACCATTCTTCAAGGGTGTAATTATTACTTTCTTACATAAGATCATCTATTTTCTTATATAGACAACAATCGCCATGGAGTGCATCATACTTTTAATAAGATTAGAATACATTGCCTGGCGTCTTCACTTTAATAAAGCAGGAGACATGATTCCCATTCGCCCTAGTGAGTCCGAGCCATAGCTTTCCAGAGAGGCTTCTTAAAACTATAGCACCTAGGAATTGAAGAATGCTAGAGAGCCTTTCCTCCTGCAAAGGTTCTTGCAACAAATTAAATTGGCTCCTTTCTCATGTTTGGTAGGTCCAAAGTTTCCAGCTTGGGCCCCATGTTTAGACAATGGCATTGCGAACTAAGAATGGCCAGATTCCTTGTCCACCCATTTGGTACTTGGTTGTCAATCTGTGGTCTCCAGCCTGCCCATGGATCACTCCTTGAAGGCTTCTTGTAATGATTGTTCACATCACCACCACTTGAAGAAGAAGGAATCAGAATAATATGTTCAAAGATGGCCAAAAAGAGAGATGTATGAGAGTCAAATGAGCATTAGTCTCATTCTGAGTAATAATTTGAGACAGAAAACAAAAGCAACACATGGTAATATCTGGTAGCTACTATTAGATGTTAGATTTAAGTGATGGCTAGTTGTGGCATCTAGTCGAAAGGGATTTTTTAATGAACTTATTACAAGGGGTTTCAAGACCATAGAGTTTTATAAACCATAGCTTAACTTTGGATTTTTTTTTTTTTTTTTACTTTTAAGCATTGTTAATCTTAGGAAGAATTCACTTCAAGTTAGAAGCCTACTTTTGCTTGAAAATCTTATGGCTATTTTGTTGGGGTTTAATTCTCGATGAATAGCAATGAAATCAATCTCGCTGAAGAAATACCTGGGCTTTCACCTTTTGTTGCCAATGATTAGATTGATGTAGTGGTAAATTGCTTTATTTTGAACCCCTATATCCAAGGTTCAAACCACCGCTCTTTTTTCTTCTTTCTCTTTGCTGGATCTCTTCTCCAAGTCAATTGAAGCTTTGACTTTCTTTTGGCTTGGAACTTTCCTCCCCCTTCACGTGATGACCTGGGCGTCTTCCTTCAAGAAACCACAAAGCTACAATGCCTCAACACGAGGAGTCGTCACGAAGAGGCGTCTTGGTTGACCGCTCCAGCTTCACGTCCTCATGCCTCACGCCCGCTCCTCCAAGCCATGCAAGTATCTTCCACGAGACCTGTCCCGTCTCTCCTGGAGCATAGGGGGAGAAGAGAGAGAAAGGGGGAGAAGAGAGAAAGATGAGGAGGTGGTTGAGATAGAGTTTTGGAAGAAAAGAATTTATTCTCTATTTCTTCAAACCCTAGAAACTAGAGTTTAAATACATCCACGAAGTGGGCCAGGCCTAGACTCAACAAAAACTCCCATGGACTAACCCAATGAAATTAAACTAATCCCCAAGCCCGTGTACATCCGTGACTTGATTTAATCTCAACCTTTGGACCCACACCCAGCCCAATACAAGTTAGCCGCCTTGGGCCTTGATAGCACCACACCAGACCCAACAATCTTTACCTTGGTGTTTTCAAGGCCTCAGCATGTCCGTCATGTCCATCAACTACAATCCCTATGAAAGCTGTCCCGTAAAAGAACCTTGGTCAATGCATTGTTGGGTTCTCCTTGGTATGTACCTTCACCAGCTTCACTCCACCTTCTTCCACCAGCTCTCTGTAGTCAAAGCCCTCCTTTCGAAAGTATCCTTTGGCCACTAGTCCTGTCTTGTACCTGATACCTTCTTGCTCTGAAGGCTCTTTCTTGCACTAATAAACCCATTTGCAATCAATATGTTTCTTTTTTTGGCAATTGGACCACCTATCACGTGCCAGTCCTGTAGAGAGACTGTATCTTCTCTGCCATAGCCTGTATCTCTTGCCATAGCTTGGACCCACCTATCTCTATTCTGGCTCTCCACAGCCTCTTGATAGGTGTAAGGGTCTTCATTCGCTGTCACCAAGGCATATAACACTGAATCCTCGAAGCCGTATTGAACTGGTGATCGCACGTTCCTCCTGGGCCTGTGCAGTGCAATCCCAGTATCAGTCCCCTGCCCAGCTACATCCTTCTGAGTCCTCTACTCAGCTGCATCCTGCTGAACTTCCTGGCTTTTAACCCTTCTATACGTTCTCTCTATCTGAATCTCAAATCCTTCTGGTCCACTAACAAATGGCATGACTGTGTAAGAGGTCATCTGACTAGTGTTACCGTGTTCCACCTGCTGTAGTCCCTGCTGTGCATCTGTACCATCTCTGCTATGAAGAATCGAGCTCTCATCGAAGATCACATCCCTGCTGATGACAACCTTCTTCTCCAAGGGGTTCCATAGCCGATACCCCTTGATTCTATACGGGTAGCCCAGGAACACCATCTTCTTAGACCTGACATCCAACTTACTCTGCTTCCCAGCACCAACATGCACATATGCCATGCATCCAAACATCCTCAGATGGTTCAAGCTTATCTTCCCTCCAGACCATATCTCCTCTGGAATGCCTTCATCCAATCTGGTGTGCGGTGATCGATTGACCAAGTAGCTAGCTGCAACTACTGTATCAACCCAGAACATCTTTGGAAGCCCTGCCTGCAGCATCAAGCACCTTGCTTTTTCCAATAGTATTCTGTTTATCCTCTCAGCTACCCCTTCCTGTTGAGAAGTTTTCATTACCGAGAAGTGCCTTTTGATGCTCCACTCCTCACGAAATCTCTGGAACCCTTTGCTGGTATATTTTTCACCACTATTTAACCTCAGACACTTTACACTCCTACCCTGCTCCCTCTCCACCTTAGCCTTTCAGATTTTGAACTTGGTGAAGACCTCCGATTTCTCCTTCATGAAGTAGATCCACTGCTTTCCTGAGAAATCATCTATCAAGGTAAATAAGTATCTGGCCCCATTCCTTGCAGAAACTGGGGCTGGTCCTCAGACATCCATGTGTACTAGCTTTAGGGGTTCTGCACTCCTAGCTGTGCTGACCAAGAACTACACACTCATCTGCTTTTTCATCTAATATGGCTCACAGATCTCCATGACTCCACCACTCAGGTCCGGAAGTAGTCCTCTCTTTCTCAGTTCTTTCATCCCTCCGTCTCCCACGTGGCCTAGACGGTAATGCCACATCCTATACACATTTTGAGGATCCTGTTTCACAGCTGCTGCCTCATATTTTTCTATCACCATAGAGCCCTCCAACCTGTATAGGTTGTTCTCCAGTCTTCTCCCTCTCATCACCACCATAGCTCCATTGGAGATGTTCAGAACTCCACTCCTGGCATGACTACTGAAGCTGTATCCAGTCTGCTCTAGGTACTCCAATGACATCAGATTCTTCTTGAGTTCTGGGACATGCTTCATGCTGGTAAGAGTGTGCACCATACCATCAAACATCATCATCCTCACTGTGCCAATCCCTGCCATCTTGCAAGGGTGATCATCTCCAAAAGTCACACACCCCTCATCAACCTCTGTGTAAGTGCTGAACCATGACCGATTAGAAGTGTAATGATTAGAACATGCTGAATCCAAGGTCCACATCTTTGTACTATGACTGTGACCATATGATACCACCAAACGATCATCCTTCACCTCCTGTCCTGCAACTGTACTCACAGATTCAGATCCTTCCTTTTCTTTCTTTTTTTACTTAGGACGGTCCTTAAAATGTCCTACCTCACCACACTTGTAGCACTTAGCCTTCCTGGACTATAACCGTCCCCTAGGCCTGCTCCTGTCCCTACCTCTGCCTGACCTTTCCCCAACTGATAGACTCTTTTGGGGAACAGCTTCCTTGGTCATCTTCTTCCTCTGCTCATTCGTCCGAAGCACCGAGACAATATCTTCATAGAATAATATCTCCTTCCCGTAGAGCAGCATCGTGACCAATGATGAGTCATGTGATGTGGGTAGCGAACATAATAACAAAAGTGCCTTATCTTCCTCCTCCATCTTGACCCTGACATTCAGTAATTTATTACTAATTTGATCGAACACCTGGATGTGGCCCAACACATCTCCACCTTCTGACATCCGAAGGCTGTAGAGGCGCTTCTTCAACATCAACTTGTTGCATATATTCTTCCCCATGTAGAAGGCTTGCAACTTCGACTAGAGTCCCTTCGGGGTCTTCTCCTCCAGCACTGAATAAAGGACTGAATCCGTCAGACATCCTCTGATCATTGAACATGCCTTCTTTTCCAACGATATTCACTGCTTATCTGTCATCCCATCTGGTCTTTCCTCCAAAACCAAATTTAAACCCTGCTGCACAAGAAGGTCCTCTACTCGGACTTTCCACATGGAGAAACTTTCATTTTCATCAAACTTTTCAAAATCTATTTTATGCTACTACCCATGATGAGATCTCAACCAAAACAAAAATAGCACAAAAAATAAAATTTTAAAAAATAGAGAGTACCCTGATGAGGCCTTGCTGAATTTTTTTAGCCCTTGAAGATCTCCAACCAACTTCTTCTTATTCCTGAATCAGGCTCTGATACCACTTATTGGGGTTTAATCCT
This sequence comes from Calamus simplicifolius, assembly GCA_900491605.1. Classification (NCBI taxonomy): domain Eukaryota; kingdom Viridiplantae; phylum Streptophyta; class Magnoliopsida; order Arecales; family Arecaceae; genus Calamus; species Calamus simplicifolius. The sequence continues at coordinate 1,468,934 of UESW01003854.1, read as the reverse complement.
CAATGAATAGCCTGGGATCAACCTCGCTAGAGAAATACCCTGGGCTTTCACCTTTTGTTGCCAATGATCAAATTGATGTAGTGGTAAATTGCTTGATTTTGAACCCCTAAATCCAAGGTTCAAACCACCCCTCCCTTTATCTTCTTGGATTCTTTGCTGGATATTTTCTCTAAGTCAGTTGGCCAGCTTTGACTTTCTCGTGATGACTTAGGCGTCTTCCTTCAAGAAACCACAAAGCCTCCTTCCCGTACAACGCCTCAACACGAACGAAGAGGCGTCTTGGTTGACCGACCTGAGAAGATGAGGAGGTGGTTGAGATAAAATTTTGGGAGAAAAGAATCTATTCTCTATTTCTTCAAACCCTAGAAACTAGAGTTTAAATATATTTATAAAGTGGGCCAGGCCCAGACTCAAACAAACTCTCATAGACTAACCTAATGAGATTAAACTAATCTCAAGCCCATGTACATCCGTGTTGGGGAGATTGTTGAGAAATTGTTGCCCCAATCTTATTGATTTTGATGATTACCAAAAGCCATGAGTATATTAAAAGATGCAATGAATTTATTTACATGAGCAATGAATTTATTTATCATAATCAATGAGTATGTTAAGTATGACTTTAATCAATTGGAAAGTAGCTTCAAGCTCCATGTTTAAGCTTTCAAAAAGAAATTTTTATACTTCATATCTCAATCAATGAGTTTTTGGAACATATCTTGAATTGATTCCTAATGTCAATTTTATTATATTCAAGTCAAAAATTGATTTAAAATTAATCTAGAACGAATTTCAAAGTCAATCAGAAAACTCTCTGATTTTTGATACGTTCCGGAGCCAACTCTAGAGTTTCAGAGTCGACTCCACTCAGTATACAGAGATGTCTGTTTGTCTTGAGTCGACCCCTATGATTTCTCGAGTCGACCCCCGATTTTGTCAAGCCAACTCCATGACTGTGTGAGTCGACTCCGCTCAGACACCAGAGAGTTATTTTTCTGAGCACTTCTCGAGTCGACCCCTTGCTTTTCATGAGTCGACCCCCGACTGTCAGGAGTCGACACCTTATTTTCATTGAGTTGACCCCTTAACTTTCTGAATGTTTCTATTTTTGGCATCGCGTCTTCGAGTCGACTCGCCTAAAGTTGGAGCCGACTCCAACAAATCTGGGCGTGATTTTTTCTGAATGCCAACTCAGCGTCAACGGTAAGATTTTTCAATAACGGCTAGATTTCTTTGTTTCTAACGACTATATTTTTGCAGAGTCTATAAATAGAGAGGCCATTTTCAAATCAATATAAGATATACAAATCAAGAGAGAAAAAGAAAAATCTTTCAGAAAAAGAGGAAAAACAGAGCGTCATTTGAAAAAATTCGAGATTCAAAAATAGAGTGAAAGAAAAGGTGTGAAATCAAAGGAGACTTCATCTGTGTTCAAGTTCATCAATCCAAGAAAGTTTTAGAAGAAAATCCAAGAGCCACTCAAGATCAAATCAAGAGATTTTCAACATTCAAAGAAAGAAAGTGAAAGCTCAAATCAACTCCAACATTCAATCCGTGAAGAATCTGAGCTGAGGCCCGATTCTACACTTCAAAGGAGTTGAGGAAAAGAAGAAAAGAAGAAAAGCCTGCACTCAAATCAAATCTAAACAGGCCCTTCTAAACCTTGCTTTTACTTTGAAATATTTGCTCTAAAGGAGCTGTTTTGTATTAAACTCATATTTTATCTTGTAGTTTGCTAATTCAATCAGAGGGTTGAATTAGTGGAGGTAGTGTACCTCGTCACAAGCTAAGGATAGCTTGTGTGTTGGGTTTTATGCTGGTGAGCCCGTGTAAAATCGGCTGGGTTCGTTGTGATTCCGAGAAAACAACAAGTTTGGGTTGTAAGCTTGTAAAACAACTCGACTGTAATCAAGGAGATTATAGTGTGGACCCAAGTGGAACTTGGGAGTGGACGTAGGTGTTGGATACACCGAACCACTATAAAATCTCTGTGTTTGCCGTGCTTATTTATCTCTCTCTCTTGCTATCGTGCTTTAACTTGAATTAATTGTTTACATCCTCTCATCAATAGTTTAAATTATCTTAAAAAGCTTAATTTTTAAAGAACCCAATTCACCCCCCCCCTCTTGGGTTGCCATCTGGGCCAACAATTAGTATCAGAGCTTGTGCTCATTTGTTTTGATGATCACACGATCAAGAGCGAAAGATCCAAATGACAACACAAGCCAGCTCAAGTTTTGTTGAGGGCCATTCCACAAATAGACCACCCTTATTTAATGGTTCCAACTATTCATATTGGAAAGCAAGAATGAGGATATTCATTCAAGCTTCAGATTATGAATTGTGGAGTGTCATAATTAATGGACCTAGTACACCCACACACTTAGTTGATGGTTCTATAGTTCCTAAGCTCGAAAGGGATTGGAATGAAAATGATAGAAAGATGGCACAGCTTAATACAAAAGCCATGAATGTTCTATATTGTTCTCTTGATGCTAATGAATTTAATCGTATCTCTACCTGTAATTCCGCTAAAGAGATATGGGATAGATTAGAGGTTACCCATGAGGGAACCAACCAAGTTAAAGAATCTAAGATTAATATACTTGTGCATAAATATGAATTGTTTAGCATGGAACAATCTGAAACCATAACATGCATGTATACTAGATTTACTGATATTGTTAATGGTTTGAAGAGTCTTGGAAAAACCTATACTAATGCTGAATTGGTTCGCAAAATTCTGAGGTCATTACCAAGATCATGGGAAGCCAAAATGATAGTCATTCAAGAGGCCAAAGATCTAAACACTCTACCTTTGGAAGACCTTCTTGGATCTCTTATGACCCATGAATTGACAATGAAGCAACATGTGGAGGAGGATAGCAAAAAGAAGAAGACAATTGCCCTCAAGGCTGTAAAAGTTGAAGATAGCAACAACGATGATGAGGATGATGATGAAGAAGACACAGCTCTTCTAGCAAGAAAGTTTAAGAAATTTATGAGGAGAAAGAAACCCTTCTACAAAAAGAAATTTGGAAATAAGATGGAAGGAGAAAAGGAAAAAGATAGGGACAAGGACAAAGAGAAAGACCCCTTGATCTGTTATGAATGTAAGAAACCGGGGCATTATAGATATGACTGCCCGCAATTGAAAAAGACTTTCAAAAAAAAGAAGAAAGCGTATGTTGCAACTTGGAGCGACGGTGATGAATCTTCTTCCGAAGAAGAAGAACAAAAAGAGGTTGCCAACATTTGTTTTATGGCGAATGACGACGATGAGGTAAATACTGAAAACCCCTGTGATGACTTTGCTTTTGATGAATTATTTGAAGCCTTCAATGAACTTGTAGATGATTTTAAGATTTTGAAAAAGAAATATAAATCTCTGAAAACTGAAAACATAAACTTAATTAAAGAGAAAAATGAAGTGATGCTTGCAATTAAAGATTCAAAAGATAAAAAGGAAATGTTTCTTAAAGAAAAGGATGACTTTACTCATGAAATTAATATACTAAAATCTGAAAACAAAAATCTGATAAAAGATTTGAAAAAGCAAATGCAAACTCTATCTTTGAAAAATGAACAGCACATTGTAGAAAATGAATCTCTAAAGAAAGAAGTTAAAAAATACAAAGATATTGTTGATAAATTCATCTTAAGTTCAACCAAACTAAACATGATTTTAGATAGTCAAAAAGCGGTTTTTGATAAGGCTGGATTAGGATATAATATGTTCAGAAAACAAAAATCTTTGAAAAATATTTTTGTACGTGATAGCCATAGTAACATCACTTGTTTTAAATGCAATTTAAAAGGGCATAAATCATTTAAATGTAATTTATAAAAACTAAATAAGTATTTAAATTTTAAAGGAAAGAAAATATGGGTTCCAAAAGGAACAATATTTGTTGCTACTAACCATGAAGGACCCAAGAAAGCTTGGGTACCTAAACATAAAGTTTGATTTCATTGCAGGAATGTCTTGTGGCCAAGAGATCAAAGAGAAAGTGGTATCTTGATAGTGGCTGCTCAAGACATATGACAGGTGACAAAGAAGAATTCATCACCCTTGAAGAAAAGAAAGGAGGAGTTGTTACGTTCGGTGATAATGGTAAAGGTCAGATTATGGGCCTTGGTAAAATCCGTATAACTCCATCCACTTCTATAGATAATGTACTTTATGTTGATGGTTGAAGCATAACTTAATTAGTATAAGCCAATTGTGCGATAAAGATTTTAAAGTATCATTTGAAACCTCTCTCTGCACAGTATCTAATTCCATTGATAATAGCATTGTATTTACTGGTTATAGACATGGCAATGTTTACTTGGTTGATCTAGATAAATTATCTATGAGTGATCATTGCTTAATTGTTGATAATGCTAATATGAATGAAATTGGATGGTTATGACATCGTAGATTAGGTCATGCAAGCACACACCTAATTTCAAAACTAATTAAAATGGACTTAGTTAAAGGGCTACCTAAAATAGATTTTGAAAACAACAAAATATGTGATGCATGTCAATTTGGAAAACAAACAAGAAGTTCTTTCAAATCTAAAAATGTTGTTTCAACTTCTAGGCCATTAGAACTACTTCACATGGACCTTTTTGGACCAACTAGAACCACAAGTCTAGGAGGAAAGAAATATGGTCTTGTGATTGTAGATGATTACTCTAGATACACTTGGGTATTGTTTTTAGCTCACAAAGATGAGACTTTCTCGATATTCCTGAAATTCTTTAAGAAAGTCACAAATGAGAAAAACTACCATAGTGTCTCTAAGAAGTGATCATGGAACTGAATTTGAAAATCACCTATTTGAAAATTTTTGTGCTGAAAATGGTATTAATCATAATTTTTCTGCACCTAGGACCCCACAAAAAAATGGTGTTGTAGAAAGGAAAAACAGGACTTTAGAAGACATGGCCCGTACCATGCTATGTAAAAGCAACCTACCAAAGTATTTTGGGCAGAAGCTATAAACACGGCATGTTACATTTTAAATAGAGCCCTAATAAGACCAATGCTTAAGAAAACACCTTATAAACTATGGTAAAATAGAAAACCTAATATTAGATATTTTTATGCATTTGGTTGTAAATGCTTTGTTCATAATAATGGTAAAAATAATTTAGGCAAATTTGATGCTAAATCTGATGAAGGAATATTCTTAGGATATTCAACAACTAGTAAAGCATATAGAGTATTTAACAAGAAAACTTTAGTTGTTGAAGAATCCATTCATGTAGTTTTTGATGAATCTTTAGCAACTCGTTCCGAAAAGTTTGATGATGAGGAAGATACAAACATAATTGAGAAAGAACTTGAAAAATTAAATATTGATGTATCTTCAGATCATGAGCAAGAAGCTAAGATAATGATTCACCTAAGGATGATGATACTAACACTAATCATAATGATATGGATCTTCCTAGAGATTGGAGATACGCTTATAGTCACCCTAAGGAATTGATTATAGGTGATCCATCTCAAGGAATAAGAACTAGATCATCTATGAGAAATATTAGTAATCATCTTGCATTTGTATCACAAATTGAACCTAAAACTATTGAAGAAGCTGAAAAAGATAATAATTGGATGTTAGCTATGCAAGAAGAATTAAATCAATTTACTAGAAATAATGTATGGACATTGGTAGAAAGACCTAAAGATCATTCTGTTATAGGATCAAAATGGGTATTTAGAAATAAACTAGATGAAAATGGCATAGTAATTAGAAACAAAGCTAGATTAGTTGCAAAAGGATATAATCAAGAAGAAGGTATTGATTTTGATGAAACCTTTGCACCAGTAGCTAGATTAGAAGCCATTAGACTGTTACTGGCATTTGCATGTCACATGAATTTCAACTTATTTCAAATGGATGTAAAAAGAGCTTTTTTAAATGGATTTATAAATGAAGAAGTGTATGTAGAACAACCACCAGGCTTTGAAGATCATAAATTTTCAAATCACGTTTTTAAATTGCACAAAGCATTATATGGTTTGAAACAAGCACCTAGAGCATGGTATGATAGATTAAGTAAATTCTTAATTGAAAATGATTTTATAAGAGAAAATGTAGATAAAACATTATTTTTGAAAAGAAAAAGTAAAGATTTATTAGTAGTTCAAATATATGTTGATGATATTATTTTTGGTGCTACTAACAATCTTCTATGCCAAGAATTTGCTAAGTTAATGCAGGGTGAGTTTGAAATGAGCATGATGGGAGAACTCAACTTCTTCCTTGGACTCCAAATCAAACAAGAAAAGGAAGGGATTTTCATCAACCAAACCAAGTACACAAAGGAACTACTCAAAAAGTTTGGTATGGATTCAATGAAACCCCTTGGAACTCCAATGAGTCCTTCATGCAAATTAGACAAAGATGAGGAAGGTAAGAAAGTTGATCAAAAGTACTATCGAGGTATAATCGGATCTCTACTCTACTTAACTGCTAGTAGACCTGATATAATGTTCTCTGTTTGTCTATGTGCTAGATTTCAATCAGAACCTAAAGAATCTCACTTAATTGCTGTTAAAAGAATACTAAGATACTTAAATGAAACAAAAAATGTAGGCTTATGGTATTCTAGAGACTCAACATTGAACTTAATTGCATATTCTGATTCTGATTATGCTGGATGTAAGTTAGATAGGAAAAGCACAAGTGGTGCATGCCAATTCTTAGGAAGTAACTTAATCTCATGGTTTAGCAAAAAGCAAAATTCAGTTGCATTATCAACTACTGAAGCTGAATATGTTGCAGCTGGAAGTTGCTGTGCTCAAATCCTATGGATTAAGCGACAACTTGAAGACTATGGTATCACACTTGACAAAACACCAATAAAATGTGACAATACAAGTGCAATTAATCTAACAAAAAATCCAATTCAACATTCTAGGACAAAACACATAGAAATTAGATATCACTTTTATTAGAGAACATGTAACGAATGGAGAAATATGTCTTGATTATGTTAATACTGAAGATCAATTAGCTGATATATTTACAAAACCCTTGAGTGAAGAAAGATTCTGTTATCTTAGAGGAGAGTTAGGGATTTGTGATCCATTAGAATGATTTTGAAACCCCTAAGAAAAATTATCTAGAACTCTGTCTACTCTTTGATCTTTAAGGAAATCTTATCTAGAATTCATATCTAATTGATCTATTAAAATCCAATGATTTTTTATCAATTTTTTTTTATGATCAATATCCGGACACATTTCAGATTCTCTGAAACTTTATGTTTTTGCTCTGAAATGGTCTCGGAGCCGACTCGGTCAGTATCGGAGTCGACTCCATGTTTCTGCTAAAACTCTGGAGCCGACCCCATCTCTATGCGAGTCGACTCCACTTCGGGATAGACTTCTGTGACTACCCGGAGTCGACCCCACACTTTGCGGGAGCCGACTCGAAGTGGTCCCAGGTCGATTTATCTAGGGCAGAGTCGACTCCTCGTTCACTTCTATCTTCTCAAATCAATCAAATACTCTCTCCAAGTTTTTCCCAACCTACCAAATCCTTAGAAATCCTTGATTAACCTTTCCACTAAATCAAATGGCACCTAAAACCCGTGGTTCTAGCCTTGGAGCGGCCGGGATGAAAAGGAAGAAGGCAGTGAAGAAGACTGTGAGGCGTCCCGCTCGCGAACCATCTCCGAGCATGGATTCCACCTCATCCTCTTCAACTCCGAGTGCTTCTCCTACTATGGCCACATCTCAGGTAGACCGTCTAGCCGATAGAGTGATTACAACCGGGAGAAAGGTTGATTTTGAACTATTTGAGGCAGAAGGTTTTCTTGTGGAGACAGTTAATTGAAATGGGATGGGAGAAAATATGTTCTTTAGATTGTCCAACCTACCCAGCCCTGGTTAAAGAATTTTATAAAAATCTATCAAGAGGAGATAATGGATTGGTCAGCATCATTAGAGGAAATAGGATAAATGTGACAGTGGATTTACTCTCAAGACTTTGGAACTTCCAGTGTCTGGTACTTCTACTTTTTCACTTGATGATAGGAGCTTAGCTCTATCAAGATTGCTAAATAAAGAAATTGTTGGTTTTTCAGATCTTCAGTTAATGCAGCTCAAGAGTCTTCTTGATGATCAAGCGGATAGAATGAAGACCGAGTTTGACAATAAATTCATGAATCTTAAAGAAACTCTCTATTCATTAGATGATCGGATCACCGAGATTGAATCTACTCTTAGCTCCTCTACTGAGTCTTTAAGTGGTGATTTAAAGAATATTTTTGAAGAACTTAAAGACATTTGTGGAGATGGTGAGACTTATGCAAAGTGCAATGCCGAGCTTCAAGACAAGATTTTAACTGCTTGTACTTTTGTGGATGAAAGACTGAAAGATTATGTTAAGCTTCAAACTAATGGAATGAAGAACATTATAGATCACTTAACAAGAATTGTAAGGACACATTTTTGATGTAATAGATGTTTAGTCTTTACAATGTAATGAAATTTATATTATGTTTTACATTTTGATACAATGATGTAATGAAAAGTCAGTTTTGAATGTTCAATGTAGTCTGAGTTTGAATGTACTTCTCCTATTTATCAATGAATCTCAGTTCATGTTAAAGCATATCTTAAATCGTGAATGTGATTGTGGTTGATTCTTCTCTACCTTTTTGTTGATAACAAAAAAGGGGGAGAGTTTTATATGCATAACTGTATATGCATAAAAGAAATTAAACGAATGTTATTATATGCATATAATAAATAATTGAATGGGAGAAAGGGAGTAATAATTAAACATTACACATACAGTGAATGAATGAAAAAGCAATTTAGATGAAAAGGCTGAATTTTGACATTAAATTGTGTATAAGCTTAAATTGAATGAATGAGATATTTATTTGAGTTTCATATGGGGAGCTACCTCATTCAGGGGGAGCCTAACTATGAAAATAAAATAAATTCTTTAATTAATCATGCATATACTCAATGTTTTTGTCATCATCAAAAAGGGGAAGATTGTTGGGGAGATTGTTGAGAAATTGTTGCCCCAATCTTATTGATTTTGATGATTACCAAAAGCCATGAGTATATTAAAAGATGCAATGAATTTATTTACATGAGCAATGAATTTATTTATCATAATCAATGAGTATGTTAAGTATGACTTTAATCAATTGGAAAGTAGCTTCAAGCTCCATGTTTAAGCTTTCAAAAAGAAATTTTTATACTTCATATCTCAATCAATGAGTTTTTGGAACATATCTTGAATTGATTCCTAATGTCAATTTTATTATATTCAAGTCAAAAATTGATTTAAAATTAATCTGGAACAAATTTCAAAGTCAATCAGAAAACTCTCTGATTTTTGATACGTTCCGGAGCCGACTCTAGAGTTTCAGAGTCGACTCCACTCAGTATACAGAGATGTCTGTTTGTCTCGAGTCGACCCCTGTGATTTCTCGAGTCGACCCCCGATTTTGTCGAGCCGACTCCATGACTGTGTGAGTCGACTCCGCTCAGACACCAGAGAGTTGTTTTTCTGAGCACTTCTCGAGTCGACCCCTTACTTTTCATGAGTCGACCCCCACTGTCAGGAGTCGACACCTTATTTTCATTGAGTCGACCCCTTAACTTTCTGAATGTTTCTATTTTTGGCATCGCGTCTTCGAGCCGACTCGCCTAAAGTTGGAGCCGACTCCAACAAATCTGGGCGTGATTTTTTCTGAATGCCAACTCAGCGTCAACGGTAATATTTTTCAATAACGGCTAGATTTCTTTGTTTCTAACGACTATATTTTTGCAGAGTCTATAAATAGAGAGCCATTTTCAAATCAATATAAGATATACAAATCAAGAGAGAAAAAGAAAAATCTTTCAGAAAAAGAGGAAAAACAGAGCATCATTTGAAAAAATTCGAGATTCAAAAATAGAGTGAAAGAAAAGGTGTGAAATCAAAGGAGACTTCATCTGTGTTCAAGTTCATCAATCCAAGAAAGTTTTAGAAGAAAATCCAAGAGCCATTCAAGATCAAATCAAGAGATTTTCAACATTCAAAGAAAGGAAGTGAAAGCTCAAATCAACTCCAACATTCAATCCGTGAAGAATCTGAGCTGAGGCCCGATTCTACACTTCAAAGGAGTTGAGGAAAAGAAGAAAAGCCTGCACTCAAATCAAATCTAAAAAGGCCCTTCTAAACCTTGCTTTTACTTTGAAATATTTGCTCTAAAGGAGCTGTTTTGTATTAAACTCATATTTTATTTGTAGTTTGCTAATTCAATCAGAGGGTTGAATTAGTGGAGGTAGTGTACCTCGTCACAAGCTAAGGATAGCTTGTGTGTTGGGTTTTGTGCTGGTGAGCCCGTGTAAAACCGGCTGGGTTCGTTGTGATCTCGAGAAAATAAGTTTGGGTTGTAAGCTTGTAAAACAACTCGACTGTAATCGAGGAGATTATAGTGTGGACCCAAGTGGAGCTTGGGAGTGGACGTAGGTGTTGGATACACCGAACCACTATAAAATCTCTGTGTTTGCCATGCTTATTTATCTCTCTCTTGCTATCGTGCTTTAACTTGAATTAATTGTTTACATCCTCTCATCAATAGTTTAAATTGTCTTAAAAAGCTTAATTTTTAAAGAACCCAATTCACCCCCCCCTCTTGGGTTGCCATTTGGGCCAACAATTAGTATCAGAGCTGTGCTCATTTGTTTTTGATTGATCATATGATCAAGAGCGAAAGATCCAAATGACAACACAAGCCAGCTCAAGTTTTGCTGAGGGCCATTCCACAAATAGACCACCCTTATTTAATGGTTCCAACTATTCATATTGGAAAGCAAGAATGAGGATATTCATTCAAGCTTCAGATTATGAATTATGGAGTGTCATAATTAATGGACCTAGTACACCCACACACTTAGTTGATGGTTCTATAGTTCCTAAGCCCGAAAGGGATTGGAATGAAATGATAGAAAGATGGCACAGCTTAATGCAAAAGCCATGAATGTTCTATATTGTTCTCTTGATGCTAATGAATTTAATCGTATCTCTACCTGTAATTCTGCTAAAGAGATATGGGATAGATTAGAGGTTACCCATGAGGGAACCAACCAAGTTAAAGAATCTAAGATTAATATACTTGTGCATAAATATGAATTGTTTAGCATGGAACAATCTGAAACCATAACATGCATGTATACTAGATTTACTGATATTGTTAATGGTTTGAAGAGTCTTGGAAAAACCTATACTAATGCTGAATTGGTTCGCAAAATTCTTAGGTCATTACCAAGATCATGGGAAGCCAAAATGATAGCCATTCAAGAGGCCAAAGATCTAAACACTCTACCTTTGGAAGAGCTTCTTGGATCTCTTATGACCCATGAATTGACAATGAAGCAACATGTGGAGGAGGATAACAAAAAGAAGAAGACAATTGCCCTCAAGGCTGTAAAAGTTGAAGATAGCAACAGCGATGATGAGGATGATGATGATGAAGACACAGCTCTTCTAGCAAGAAAGTTTAAGAAATTTATGAGGAGAAAGAACCCTTCTACAAAAAGAAATTTGGAAATAAGATGGAAGGAGAAAAGAAAAAGATAGGGACAAGGACAAAGAGAAAGACCCCTTGATCTGTTATGAATGTAAGAAACCGGGCATTATAGATATGACTGCCCGCAATTGAAAAAGACTTTCAAAAAAAGAAGAAAGCGTATGTTGCAACTTGGAGCGACGGTGATGAATCTTCTTCCGAAGAAGAAGAACAAAAGAGGTTGCCAACATTTGTTTTATGGCGAATGACGACGACGAGGTAATACTGAAAACCCCGTGATGACTTTGCTTTTGATGAATTATTTGAAGCCTTCAATGAACTTGTAGATGATTTTAAGATTTTGAAAAAGAAATATAATCTCTGAAAACTGAAAACATAAACTTAATTAAAGAGAAAAATGAAGTGATGCTTGCAATTAAAGATTCAAAAGATAAAAAGGAAATGTTTCTTAAAGAAAAGATGACTTTACTCATGAAATTAATATACTAAAATCTGAAAACAAAAATCTGATAAAAGATTTGAAAAAGCAAATGTAAACTCTATCTTGGAAAATGAACAGCATATTGTAGAAAATGAATCTCTAAAGAAATAAGTTAAAAATACAAAGATATTGTTGATAAATTCACCTTAAGTTCACCAAACTAAACATGATTTTAGATAGTCAAAAAGTGGTTTTTGATAAGGCTGGATTAGGATATAATACGTTCAAAAACAAAATCTTGAAAAATATTTTTGTACGTGATAGCCATAGTAACTCACTTGTATTAAATGCAATTTAAAAGGGCATAATCATTTGAATGTAATTTATAAAAACCAAATAAGTATTTAAATTTTTAAAGGAAAGAAATATGGGTTCCAAAAGGAACAATATTTGTTGCTACTAACCATGAAGGACCCAAGAAAGCTTGGGTACCTAAACATAAAGTTTGATTTCATTGCAGGAATATCTTGTGGCCAAGAGATCAAGAGAAAGTGGTATCTTGATAGTGGCTGCTCAAGACATATGACAGGTGACAAAGAAGAATTCATCACCCTTGAAGAAAAGAAAGGAGGAGTTGTTACGTTCGGTGATAATGGTAAAGGTCAGATTATGGGCCTTGGTAAAATCCGTATAACTCCATCCACTTCTATAGATAATGTACTTTATGTTGATGGGTTGAAGCATAACTTAATTAGTATAAGCCAATTGTGCGATAAAGATTTTAAAGTATCATTTGAAACCTCTCTCTGCACAGTATCTAATTCCATTGATAATAGCATT
>UESW01003854.1:1330591-1455240 GCA_900491605.1 Calamus simplicifolius | reverse complement strand
GGATTTGTGATCCATTAGAATGATTTTGAAACCCCTAAGAAAAATTATCTAGAACTCTGTCTACTCTTTGATCTTTAAGGAAATCTTATCTAGAATTCATATCTAATTGATCTATTAAAATCCAATGATTTTTTATCAATTTTTTTTATGATCAATATCCGGACACATTTCAGATTCTCTGAAACTTTATGTTTTTGCTCTGAAATGGTCTCGGAGCCACTCGGTCAGTATCGGAGTTGACTCCATGTTTCTGCTAAAACTCTGGAGCCGACCCCATCTCTATGCGAGTCGACTCCACTTCGGGATAGACTTCTGTGACTACCCGGAGTCGACCCCACACTTTGCGGGAGCCGACTCGAAGTGGTCCCAGGTCGATTTATCTAGGGCAGATCGACTCCTCGTTCACTTCTATCTTCTCAAATCAATCAAATACTCTCTCCAAGTTTTTCCCAACCTACCAAATCCTTAGAAATCCTTGATTAACCTTTCCACTAAATCAAATGGCACCTAAAACCCGTGGTTCTAGCCTTGGAGCGGCCGGGATGAAAAGGAAGAAGGCAGTGAAGAAGACTGTGAGGCATCCCGCTCGCGAACCATCTCCGAGCATGGATTCCACCTCATCCTCTTCAACTCCGAGTGCTTCTCCTACTATGGCCACATCTCAGGTAGACCGTCTAGCCGATAGAGTGATTACAACCGGGAGAAAGGTTGATTTTGAACTATTTGAGGCAGAAGGTTTTCTTGTGGAGAGATAGTTAATTGAAATGGGATGGGAGAAAATATGTTCTTTAGATTGTCCAACCTACCCAGCCCTGGTTAAAGAATTTTATAAAAATCTATCAAGAGGAGATAATGGATTGGTCAGCATCATTAGAGGAAATAGGATAAATGTGACAGTGGATTTACTCTCAAGACTTTGGAACTTCCAGTGTCTGGTACTTCTACTTTTTCACTTGATGATAGGAGCTTAGCTCTATCAAGATTGCTAAATAAAGAAATTGTTGGTTTTTCAGATCTTCAGTTAATGCAGCTCAAGAGTCTTCTTGATGATCAAGCGGATAGAATGAAGACCGAGTTTGACAATAAATTCATGAATCTTAAAGAAACTCTCTATTCATTAGATGATCGGATCACCGAGATTGAATCTACTCTTAGCTCCTCTACTGAGTCTTTAAGTGGTGATTTAAAGAATATTTTTGAAGAACTTAAAGACATTTGTGGAGATGGTGAGACTTATGCAAAGTGCAATGCCGAGCTTCAAGACAAGATTTTAACTGCTTGTACTTTTGTGGATGAAAGACTGAAAGATTATGTTAAGCTTCAAACTAATGGAATGAAGAACATTATAGATCACTTAACAAGAATTGTAAGGACACATTTTTGATGTAATAGATGTTTAGTCTTTACAATGTAATGAAATTTATATTATGTTTTACATTTTGATACAATGATGTAATGAAAAGTCAGTTTTGAATGTTCAATGTAGTCTGAGTTTGAATGTACTTCTCCTATTTATCAATGAATCTCAGTTCATGTTAAAGCATATCTTAAATCGTGAATGTGATTGTGGTTGATTCTTCTCTACCTTTTTGTTGATAACAAAAAAGGGGGAGAGTTTTATATGCATAACTGTATATGCATAAAAGAAATTAAACGAATGTTATTATATGCATATAATAAATAATTGAATGGGAGAAAAGGGAGTAATAATTAAACATTACACATACAGTGAATGAATGAAAAAGCAATTTAGATGAAAAGGCTGAATTTTGACATTAAATTGTGTATAAGCTTAAATTGAATGAATGAGATATTTATTTGAGTTTCATATGGGGAGCTACCTCATTCAGGGGGAGCCTAACTATGAAAATAAAATAAATTCTTTAATTAATCATGCATATACTCAATGTTTTTGTCATCATCAAAAAGGGGGAGATTGTTGGGGAGATTGTTGAGAAATTGTTGCCCCAATCTTATTGATTTTGATGATTACCAAAAGCCATGAGTATATTAAAAGATGCAATGAATTTATTTACATGATTAATGAATTTATTTATCATAATCAATGAGTATGTTAAGTATGACTTTAATCAATTGGAAAGTAGCTTCAAGCTCCATGTTTAAGCTTTCAAAAAGAAATTTTTATACTTCATATCTCAATCAATGAGTTTTTGGAACATATCTTGAATTGATTCCTAATGTCAATTTTATTATATTCAAGTCAAAAATTGATTTAAAATTAATCTGGAACAAATTTCAAAGTCAATCAGAAAACTCTCTGATTTTTGATACGTTCCGGAGCTGACTCTAGAGTTTCAGAGTCGACTCCACTCAGTATACAGAGATGTCTGTTTGTCTCGAGTCGACCCCTGTGATTTCTCGAGTCGACCCCCGATTTTGTCGAGCCGACTCCATGACTGTGTGAGTCGACTCCGCTCAGACACCAGAGAGTTATTTTTCTGAGCACTTCTCGAGTCGACCCCTTGCTTTTCATGAGTCGACCCCCGACTGTCAGGAGTCGACACCTTATTTTCATTGAGTCGACCCCTTAACTTTCTGAATGTTTCTATTTTTGGCATCGCGTCTTCGAGCCGACTCGCCTAAAGTTGGAGCCGACTCCAACAAATCTGGGCGTGATTTTTTCTGAATGCCAACTCAGCGTCAACGGTAAGATTTTTCAATAACGGCTAGATTTCTTTGTTTCTAACGACTATATTTTTGCAGAGTCTATAAATAGAGAGGCCGTTTTCAAATCAATATAAGATATACAAATCAAGAGAGAAAAAGAAAAATCTTTCAGAAAAAGAGGAAAAACAGAGCGTCATTTGAAAAAATTCGAGATTCAAAAATAGAGTGAAAGAAAAGGTGTGAAATCAAAGGAGACTTCATCTGTGTTCAAGTTCATCAATCCAAGAAAGTTTTAGAAGAAAATCCAAGAGCCACTCAAGATCAAATCAAGAGATTTTCAACATTCAAAGAAAGGAAGTGAAAGCTCAAATCAACTCCAACATTCAATCCGTGAAGAATCTGAGCTGAGGCCCGATTCTACACTTCAAAGGAGTTGAGGAAAAGAAAAAAAGCCTGCACTCAAATCAAATCTAAACATGCCCTTCTAAACCTTGCTTTTACTTTGAAATATTTGCTCTAAAGGAGCTGTTTTGTATTAAACTCATATTTTATCTTGTAGTTTGCTAATTCAATCAGAGGGTTGAATTAGTGGAGGTAGTGTACCTCGTCACAAGCTAAGGATAGCTTGTGTGTTGGGTTTTGTGCTGGTGAGCCCGTGTAAAACCGGCTGGGTTCGTTGTGATCCCGAGAAAACAACAAGTTTGGATTGTAAGCTTGTAAAACAACTCGACTGTAATCGAGGAGATTATAGTGTGGACCCAAGTGGAGCTTGGGAGTGGACGTAGGTGTTGGATACACCAAACCACTATAAAATCTCTGTGTTTGCCGTGCTTATTTATCTCTCTCTCTTGCTATCGTGCTTTAACTTGAATTAATTGTTTACATCCTCTCATCAATAGTTTAAATTGTCTTAAAAAGCTTAATTTTTAAAGAACCCAATTCATCCCCCCCTCTGGGTTGCCATCTGGGCCAACAATCCGTGACTTGATTTAATCTCAACCTTTGGACCCACACCCAGCTCAATACAAGTTAGTCGCCCTGGGCCTTGATAGCACCACACCAGACCCAACATATTTAAAGACCTTTTGCTTAAATATGTTTGTTGTTACCTCTACTTTATAAAAAGAAAAGAAACTAAAAGCTAAGCTTGTTAGCTTCTTTTAATAAAACCTTTTTTTTTTGGGTTGTAGAAACACTTTTTTAGATGATATTACAAAATAGTTTCGGAAGCATTTTTTTAATGCTAAATTATAAAAGCATATTCTAGGCAATACCAAGTATATCCTTAGTCCACTTCTTTTGATGCCTGAATGACTAGTGCTTCATGATCTCAAGACTTCCTAGATTTCTAAAAGTTTGAATTAATTCAAAAAAGAAAAGAAATTCAATGGGCCACATAATGCACAAAGAAACAGACACCATAAATTTCACAAGAAGTTACACATATGGTGCTACATCTTTCATAAGCTTTTACCCATTTTATGCCCTCTGCCTTTAATTAAATAACATCAAGTGATAGCTATAACTTGAGCTGCCCAAGTGTGGATGAAGATATTTTCTCCGATTACTCTCAGCCAATCTTTTCTTGTCGGGCTATGAAATCTGAAGTCTTAGTCATTGACCCTACCTAACTTCTTTAAACTAGAAAAAGAATGAAACAATATGGTAGGGTGAAGATAAGAACGACAGAGATGACTACTATATCATGTATCAAGATACATTTGTTTGTTTGCATGCCACGTAAATGTTCCACTTAAAGACAATGTACACAATGGCTAAAACAGGGGTCTGAGGAGAGACATAAGAGTTGAAAGCATTAACAAGATAGGGACCAAATGATAAGCGCAGGGGATCAGGACCACCCTATTGCCAACCGCCTAATCCACCATCAAAAGGGGAAATTATGCAGCCCTCCACTACAAACAATAAGGTGGAATCTTAGTATAGTTGGAACTACCGCATGTGGCATTACCGATCTTTCATGAATACTATGATGCACTGATTGATTGGCCTATGAAAGCAACAACCATGCATAAATTTTAATCCTCGAACTTTTAATTATTATTATTTAATTCTTCATATTCGAAACTATTGAACTCTGATATTCTATTATATAGAACTAATTAGAACTAACGGAATAGTCAACATGTCACTCTATCGATCAATTCATATATTCGCATTAAGATGAGACATTAGTTATTATGTTAATTTTAATTAATTTTATATAACAAGATGATCATAAATAAAATATTCTTAAAATATGAGGGAGTAAACTAATGACAACTGAAAGTTGAGGGGCCTAGAGCACATTTTAGCTATTTCTACTCCTTGATTAAACCCCATCGCCATTTAAGTAACCCAACAAACTGTCATTAAGTTGCTCATGGGTGACCCATCTTACTTCATTATACCATTTAAGGGAGCTTTTGTTTTAGTTATGGACCTGGGAAAACTTAAACAACCATTTATGTGCGTAGGCTTGTGATTGGTGGATCAATTAGAAAGGGATCGATGACCCTTACCAAATCTACCAATCAACCAATTTTACAGTCACACTTCCATTCAACATAAAATAGGATTCTTTTAAGAACTTTGGAGTGCATCATTCTGACACGTCTCGTTCGATCTAGACCATCTTCTGGATTACTTTACCCAGTGGTATAATCGAATCAGCACTCCTCAGATAATACTGGTCAAAATGACGAAGAATTGGTAGATAGTGAAGGTTTGGCAGCGAATAAATAAGATCTCAGCAACAAGAATCCTCTCCTCATGGAGACATTTGGCTTGGAACTACAACAATGATTTCACTACACAATATAATAGATGGGTTCATACATCATTGCATTAGGCAAGAGTTCATAAAGTAATGCCATTGCTTGTTTGAAGTGAAGAAGGGGACGACTTGGCTCATAGTGATGAGCCGTTAGCTTAAAGAAACTTTTTCTTTCAAGCTAGTGATGCAAAAGGGACAAAGCTTGTAGACCCCAGTGACAACCATCTATGGGGACTCTAGTTTGGAACAAGGAACCGACCATGAATCTCCCATGATTGGATTAAAGTACATTATTTTTGTTACCCGATGATAACACACAGCAAACAATGGGTACTAGGTATATATATCTCTTTGAGAATCTTGGATCTTTGTCTATTATCATGCTCTTATCAATGCTAAAGCCCGAGATATCAAACTCTATTGAGATCCCTTGCTTTAGCACATGCTACTAAAGTTCATTCTTAAGATCCCACATTTAAAAATCTAACAACAACAATGGTGGTGTTGCTGCCAAATCACTTGCGATGGGCATCGGATGAGCTGAGATATTCGCAGGCCTTCGAAATACAGAGGGGTCACCGTCTTCCTTCAAGAGCCTGCAAAAAATCCCGGACCGATGGTTCCGGTGGGAACCCTCCGATGCCCAAGTCAGTGGGTTGTAGAACAGGAATGTATATGAGTAGAGCTTGAAAGAGAAGAGTCCCCTTCGTTGAGCTCGGGTCCTTTTCTTATACCTGTCTGGGGGTTCCCATTTACCTCGCTTCGTTAGAACCGTCGGATCTGCTTTGTTAGGATGAGCTCCGCCAAACGGCAAGTGGGTGAGCCGTTGCTGAATGGGCGTTGTGTATGCCAGT
This sequence comes from Calamus simplicifolius, assembly GCA_900491605.1. Taxonomy (NCBI): domain Eukaryota; kingdom Viridiplantae; phylum Streptophyta; class Magnoliopsida; order Arecales; family Arecaceae; genus Calamus; species Calamus simplicifolius. The sequence goes on along the minus strand of UESW01003854.1, from coordinate 1,448,982 downwards.
AACTGCAGGGTGCGCTAGTACCTGCCCGTGATTTCAGCGAGCGAGATACACGGTAACGGATGTCTTGAATCTCGGGGTCCGTTATCTGAAGTGGGTTTCAGTGTACTTTAGAAAATAAGGCACCAAGTTAGAGTCGGAGCCGACGCTGGAGAGCATAGCCAAAGGCCGGAGCCTAAGGCCGAAGCCGACGCTGGAGGCCGGAGCCGATGCTAGAGACCGTAGCCAAAGGCCGGAGCCGATGCTGGAGGCTAGAGCCAAAAGCCAGAGCCGGAGGCTGTAGCTGGAGGCTGGAGCCGACGCTGGAAACCGTAGCCAAAGGCCGGAGCCAAGGCCGGAGCCTAAGGCCGGAGCCGATGCTGGAGGCCGGAGCCAAGGCCGGAGCCGGAGGCCGGAGCCGACGCTGGAGACCGTAGCCGGAGGCCGGAGCCAAGGCCGGAGCCTAAGGCCGGAGCCAACACGGGAGGCCGTAGCCAAAGGTTGGAGCCGACGCTGAAGGCCAGAGCCAAGGCCGAAATCGGAGGCTGGAGCCAAGGGTGGGGACAAGAATTCCAACATCCCGAAAATGAGTTATCACATCATTGATTCTGGAAATTGCGTAGGGTGTTATGACGCCACCCAGAGGAGATGGTCAGCCGTATCAGATGCCCCCCGCCTCTAAGATGGGTGGGCGCACAGTCACCAGCGAAAGGGGTGTTAATATCCACCAGGCGGCTGATCTCCGTGCCATTATTTCGTCCATTCAGGCTGTTGGGATTGGGGAAGACTTTTCTCGGGTGAGGAGTTGTAAAAAGGTTAGCGTCATCATTGCGGTAACGTCATCGCCACCTTTTTATTGGTGGTATTTTTTGCGTTTCTCGTGCCGATGGGCTGCCGAAACGGCTTCTAGTGGAAAGCAGGCACATGGCCACCTTCTCTTACATTACAACCGTGGGATGATTTGAAATGAGGTTGTAAAAGGGAAAGATCGTCCTTATCCTTCAGTCCCCACCTTCCCTTACGTTACAACCGCCTACCTTGAATCCGCAAGCGTCCATCTACCTCTTGTTTCTGTTCCCCTCCTTGTGCTCCTTCAATCTCGGTTCGAGCTTTCCAGGTTAGTTCCCATGGCTTCTTCGCCTTACTATTCTAGTTCCGATTCCGAGGGTCGTTCCCTCATTCCTTCTCAACCTTCTGCTTCCTTACCGAGTCATTGGACCACCCCGTCTTCTGACCATACTTCGTTAGAACGGCGGTGGTCGGCCGGATGCCCCGCAACCGGGGTCGACCGGCCATCGGACGAACCTCCCCCTGACGCCATCCGGCAGTCGCTGGTCCCTCCAGCGTTTCAAGGAGTCCCCCGAGTGGACTGCCTCCACTATGTCTGCTCAAGACATAGTGAACCTAGGAGCCAAATATAATTTCCCTCCAACATACGTCTGTCCTACCCTGCTCCTAATGACAGGGTAACCTCTTCCCGTCCCGGAAGGGTTGCCTTGTATGGAGCCTTCTTTAAGGCAGGGCTTCGATTACCCATTCACCCTTTCATCCTCAACCTTCTAGATAGATATTCTTTAACACCCTCCCAATTAGTCCCTAATTCCATCCGAACCATCATTGGCTTTTTGATTCTCTGTCATCTGCAAGGTATAGAGGCTAGCATCTCCTTATTTCGCAGTTTCTATACCCTCCGCAAGCAAGCGGGTTGGTGGTCCTTCACCCCTAGACCCACTAGGATCCTCAAATTATATCTTCCCACCTCTATTAAAGGGTGGAAAGATAAGTTCTTCTTTGCCAATGTCGAGGGGGTGAGCGGAAGCTGGAGAACACCAAATACTGACGCCAATAAGGATTCTTCCATCCTCCCGAGGGATAGAATGGCATTTGGGCAACTTCTAACTGCCGATATCCCTCGGTGCAATCAGCTTCTGACCGACGAAAACCTCCGCCTCGCTGGCCTTATTCCATCTAGTGGTGAGCATTTTATTACTCACCTCTTTCCCCTCTTCTTCTGTTCCTTGCGTTTTTTTTTAACTCCTTTTATGTTTTTTTTATATAGGGATGATGCCATCACTTCGTGAGATCAGGCAAGCTGCTACCAGGAAGAGGAATGCAAAGGGGAATGGGGCCCCCACCGAGAGGAGGGCCATCGCCAAGATTCCCAGGATGGCCGACGCTGGAAGGGCCGATGCCGGAAGGGCTGAGATCATGGAGCCCTTGCGCAGGCACGAGGCAGTGGGAGCCCAAGCCGACAAGCCCGTAAGGAACAATGCGATAAGGGCTGAGGCTAGCGAGGAAGTTGGGCGGAGCAAGGCGGGGGAAAATAATTTTCCTTCACCAGCACCGGCTCCCCCTTCGGTTATTCTACTCTATTCCTCTCCGGAGCGAGTTGCGAAAGCACCATCACCCCCACTCGAAGCCATCGAAACGGAGCCAGCCCACTCAACTACAAGGCCGACTCCAGCAGCTGTCATACCTCCCAAAGGGGCAACAACCGAGGCACCTCCCCCAGCAAAGGTGCCAGAGGTGGCAGAGTCAGAGGCGGAGTCCTCCTATGTGGCCCCCACGTCAGCGGAAGGGAAGGGCGTCGATCCTTCCTTCCAATCGATTTTGGCAAACTACAGTCGCTAGGCCGAGCGAGCATTGAACGAGGCATCCGTGTCCGAGTTGCAGGAGTTTCTCCGACACCAGGGGAGGGCTACCTTCTTCCGAGAGGCGTCTGTGGCACACCTCTGGGTGAGCTTTGCTATATTACCAACTTTTTCATCATTGTTTTTTTTTAGACTGTTTTCTTTGTCTAACCTAGACACTCTGTCCAGGCACTGAATTCTATGATTGCTATGAGGGACATTTGGGCCCTGAGCGATGCTGCCCTTGATCAATCGCCGGAGGAGATGCGAGCACTTCGGGCTAGGGCAGAGAGAGCAGAAATGGCTTTGGAGGATACCCGAGCAGAGACTGCTCGGGTGCTAAAGGGTGAAGCCGAAGCCCTCTGGCTAAGAGCCGAGAAGGTAGAAGAGGCGTTGGAAATCGCCCAATGCTAGGCGGCCAATGAGCTAGACAATGCTCAGGTGGCCGAAGAAAAACAAAGGATAGCAGAGGAGAAATTGGAGGTGGCGGAGTCGGAAGTGTATATGTTGAAGAACTGACTACACTCCGCCACCATTGAAATAGGGGTGGCCGAAGAGAGGGCCGGGAATGCAGAAGAGATCGCCCATCAGTTCGATGCCAAGATCACCGATTTGAAGGTGGCGGTGATCGAAGCTGAGAAGAAGGCCGCCGAGGCCGAGAGAAAGGCTATGGAGGCCGAGGAGAAGGTTGCGGAAGCTGATCAGAGAGCCTCCGAGGTGGAGAAGAGAGCCATAGAGGCCATAGAGAACTTCAGGAAGTCTAGCGTCTTTAGTAAAGAATTGGCCAAATCGATGGCATTTGCATACGAGGGTGGCTTCCAAGATTGCAAGGAAAAGATCCAAAAACTCTACAGCCTCGAGGGGATTGAGGGGTTGGAGCCAGATGAAGTCCCCGAAGATGACAACTTAGCTCCAAGTGATCCTTAGTCTCTTTCACTTTGATTGTAATGCTTCAAGTCCGATTTAAATCGGCGATTTTGTAAACTTTGGCTATTAATGAATCTTTTGATCCGTAACACTTGTATCTTGGATCATAATTGGGTCTGCTAGTGTGTGAATTGACGCGAACCAAAAACCTATGGCTGAAAAATTACAACACAATTTCTTTTCAAGGGATATTAGAAAATCAATTGGAGAACTGATGTGGGATCAGTCTTAGTTGTAGACACAAAGGTCAGAGCAATAAGTAGTGCATGACTACGTTTGTGCCGATGCAAAGTCGTTTAATGCCAACATGAGGTTGAATAGAATGCTGACGCGGGGCCGAGCATTGAGTGCCGATGTGGAACCGGACTTTAAGTGCCGATGCGAGGCCGGGCTTTAAGTGCCGATGCGAGGCCGGTCTTTAAGTGCCGACGTGGGGCCGGGCTTTAAGTGCCGACGCGGAGCCAGGCTTTAAGTGCCAACGTGGAGCCGGGCTTTGAGTGCCGACGCGGAGCCGTTCTTTAAGTGCCGACGTGGAGCCGGGCTTTGAGTGCCGATACGGAGCCGAGCTTGAAGTGCCGACACGGAGCCGGGCTTGAAGTGCCGACACGGAGCTGGGCTTTAAGTGAGAAGTATGATCACTCGAAAATGAAGCAATGAGAATACTTTGGATAACCCTTTAGCAAGAAGGTTCAAATTAATGGAGTTAGCACACTACTGATAATACCGTTGCAGGTTGTCTGCATTCCAAGTGCGGGGGAGAGGTTTCCCGTCTAGCTCCTCAACTTTGTATGCCCCATGATGAAGCACCTCCGTGACACGATATGGTCCTTCCCATTTTGGTGCTAGCTTGCCTCCTTCTGTTGGCTTTGATATTTCAGCTCGTCGCAGGACGAGGTCTCCAGGGTGGAATGTCTTGGACCGTACTCGAGCATTGTAGTATCTGGCCACTCGCTGACGGAAAGCCGCCATGTGGAGTCGCGTTTGGTCTCGCAATTCTTCCACTAGGTCCAGATTGGCCCGCAGCTGACTTGGGTTGCTCTCTTCGTGGTATAACTCTGTCCGGGGACTGGGGACACCTATCTCCATCGAAATGACAGCCTCGGTTCTAAAAACCAGGCTGAAAGGGGTTTTCCCGGTGGGGGCTCGTGGTGTCGTGTGGTAGGCCCACAATACACTGGGGAGCTCTTCCACCCAACGTCCTTTACAGCCATCTAGCCGGGCCCTGAGTCCTTGGAGGATAATGCGATTGATCACTTTGGCTGCACCATTGGTCTGGGGGTGCCCCACAGAGGTGAATCATTGACGAATGCCTAGCCCAGTGCAGAATTCCCGGAAGGCCGCATTGTCAAACTGTCGGCCGTTATCAGTAACGAGGGTGTATGGCAGCCCGAATTGGCACACAACAGACTTCCAGAAGAAGGATCTTACTTTGCCCTCGGTGATCTTGGCGAGAGCCTCGGCTTCGATCCACTTGGTGAAATGGTCAATGGCTACTAACAAGAATTTGCGTTGTCCAGAGGCTGGAGGGAATGGTCCCAGGATGTCCATACCCCATTGGGAAAAGGGCTAAGGTGCAGTCAGGGGGGTCAGCTGGGATGTCGGTTGGTATTGGATATTAGCATGGCGCTGGCAACTGTCACACCTCTTGACAAGTTCGGATGCATCCTCCTTCATTGTCAGCCAGTAATATCCCTGTCGTAAGGCTTTGTACGCCAGAGCTCTGCCCCCCAGATGACTTCCACATATGCCTTTATGTATTTCCCGCAGGATATAATCTGCTTCTGTGGGGCCAACGCACCTGAGAACTGGATATAAGAATGACCTTCGATAGAGTTTTCCTTTCATTATAAAAAACTTCGGGGTCTATCTTTTGAGTTGTCTGGCTTCAGCAGGGTCTTAAGGGAGGGTACCGTCGGTTAGGTACTGGATATAAGCATCCATCCAGGAAGGCTCCTGCTCGACTGGTAGGGCTTCTCTTGTTGCTTCGATACTCGGGGTTTCCAGGTGCTCTATATAAGCTCTTCCCAACATCCCATCGGCTGAGGTGGCAAGATGGGACAAGGTGTATGCTCTAGCATTTTCTCCTCGAGGAATATAGCCAACATTGAAATAAGTTAAGAGAGAAGCTTGCGACTGCACCATACTCAAGTAACGGGTCATGATAGGAGCCCTTGCTTCATACTCCCCTGTGATTTGGCCAGCGACCAACTGGGAGTCAGTGAACGCTCTAAGGTGCTTCACCCCGAGCTCTCGGGCTAGTCTTATCCCATATAGTAGGGCTTCATACTCTGCCTGAATATTGGTGGCTGTGAAGAGGAAGCGGAGCGCACACTCGGTTACAACTCCGTCCGAGTTGGCCAGGATGAGGCCCACTCTGCTCCCTTGAGAATTTGATGCCCCGTCCACATGAAGGATCCATTCATCATCTCCAGTTCCGAGAATCAAAGAGTTTGCAGACGCCTCTTCGGGTTGCTCCTCACCCTAAGTATACTCGACCAAAAAATCTGCCAGATCCTGGGATTTCATGGCTGACCGAGGATGGAAAGATATATCAAATTCCCCCAGCTTGAGTGCCCACTTCGCCAATCGGCCCGAAGTGTCCGGGCGAGCGAGGATCGTCTTTAGAGGCTGGTCCGTGACCACTACAATTGAATGGGCTTGAAAATATGGTCGGAGGCGCTGGGCAGACACGATCAACGCGAAGATAATCTTCTCAATCTTTGAGTACCTGGTCTCCGCATCATGGAGCACCTTGCTTGTGTAATACATCGGCTTTTGTGTCGTTGGTGTCCATGCAGACCAGCACGAAACTAACGGCCTCGAAAGAAGCCGCGAGGTATAGAAGGAGTTCTTCTCCACCCATCGGCTTGGACAGCAGTGGCGGGGTGGATAGGAATTCCTTTGCCCCTCGAAGGCCTTTTGACACTCTTTCGTCCATTCGAATCCATTGACCCTGCAGAGCGCCTTGAAGAAAGGCAGGCACCTCTCAGCGGATTTGGATAGAAAACGGCTCAAGGCTGCTATCCTCCCGTCAGGCGCTGCACTTCCTTCTTGTTGGTGGGAGACCTCATGTCCAAGATGGCTTGAACTTTACAAGATTTGCTTCGATTCCTCGCCGGATTACCATAAAACCCAATAACTTTTCGGCTGTTACCCCAAAGGCACATTTGCGTGGGTTCAGCCTCATCTGGTATCGGTGAAGGTTGTCGAAGGTCTCCGTTAGGTCGGCGATATGGCTGGTGGCGTGGACACTTTTTGTCAGCATGTCATCCACGTACACCTTCATGTTGCGGCCTATCTGGTCTTTGAAGTCTTTGTTCATTAGCCTTTGGTAAGTGGCCCCCGCGTATTTTAGCCCGAATGGCATTATCTTGTAGCAGTACAACCCCTTCTCAGTTATGAAGGAGGTAGCTTCTTCATCCATCGGGTTCATCCTGATTTGGTTGTACCCAAAGAAGGCATCCATGAAACTATGGGTCTCATGGCCGGATGTGGCGTCCACCAGTTGATCGATCTAAGGCAAAGGGAAGCTGTCCTTGGGGCATGCTTTGTTGAGGTCGGTAAAGTCTATGCACATCCTCCAGCTTCCATTAGTCTTATGGACCATCACCACATTGGCTAACCATTCGGGGTAATGAACCTCCCGAATGTGGCCCGCAGCCACCAGCTTACGGACTTCCTCATCGATAGCTTTCTGTCTGTCCAGAGCAAAGCTCCTTTTCTTCTGTCGGACTGGCTGGCACTCTGGCCTGAGGTTGAGTCGATGGGTGATCACCTCTCAGGGATGCCTGGCATGTCTGATAACAACCATGCAAAGATGTCAGCATTGGCACGCAGGAAGGTGAGGAGTCGATCGCGCGCCTCTCCCAGAAGCAGCGCTCCAACCTGGACAGTCCTTGTTGAGTCCTCCCCCAAGGGGAGGGTCAGGAGGTGCTCGGCTGGCTCTCCCCTCCTTCCCAACTCTCGGGGGTCAAAGGCTTTTGCCGATGCCGCCTCCAGTGGACTGGGAGATAAGTGGCAGCAAAGCGGTGGCGGGCTTTGCTCTTCCTTCATTTCTCCGACTCCTTCGTCGGTGGGGAACCTTACCAACAATCTCTTGATGGAGATGACATCATCCAGCAAATTCAAGCCCGACCTCCCTAGGATAGCGTTGTAAGCCAACGGAACCCGGACCACCAGAAAATTTATGACTACCGTACTTTGACGCGGAGGAGTCCTCGCCGTGACAGGGAGGGCGATCTCTCCTTCAACACTCACAGAGTCCCCAGTAAAGCCCATTAAAGGCGTGGTGACGGGTCGAAGGGCGAAATTTGACAGGTTCATTCGATCAAAGGCCTCGTAGCTTAAAACATCCACCGAACTTCCACTATCAACTAAAATTCTTTTTACAGGGTGTTTGGCTATGGTCATGGACACAACGATGTTGTCGTCATGCTTATTAACTACCCTTCTAAATCCTTTCCAAAGAAAGGAATTACAGAGTGTACCCCCTCTGCTGTCTTTTCGAGCTGCCACCTGCCTCCTAGGAAATCATAGCTATGGTTTTTTTTCCGTAGGGGCATTGTCGACGTTTGTCGGAGGTGCTGAAGGTGCCGATGGACCCAGAGCGGGAAGGTTTCCCCTTCGAACGAACTTGTTCAAGTGACCCTGCTGGACAAGCTCTTCAATGGCCTTCTTCAAGTGGCAGCAGTCCTCAGTATCATGACCGTAGTCTCGGTGGTACCGGCAGTAAAGCTCCTTGCTATGGGGGGCCCCTGACTTCATGGGAGGTAGACGTCGAAAGTAGGGCTCCTCCTCAATTTCTAGTAGGAGGTGAGATATCGGGGCCAAGAGAGGGGTGAACTGCTCCTTGGGAACGAGCGTCTGAGGCCGGTGGTCTGAGTGGTGGGGAAGCTCAGGCTTCCAGGACCGTGCTCCGGTAGGCTCTGTGGATGTCGGTTTCTTGCTGGAGCTCTTATCAGCTTCCCTCCTGGAAGAGTCCGCCTCGTCGGCACGAATGTACTTCTGCGCCGGCTTAGAAGCTCAGCGTAAGATCTTGGAGGCTTCTTATCCAGGGAATAGGCGAACCTAGAAGGGCGAAGTCCTGCTTTAATTCCAAAGTGGCTACAGAATCATCCAAATTATACACCTCCAGCGCCGCCTCCTTGAACCAAGCGACGAACTCCTTCAAGGTCTTACCACTCCTTTGCTGAACAGCGAATAAGCTATCGGCCACTCGTGGGATCTTCTGGCACGCATCAAAGTGGGCCAGGAACAATCGCTCAAGCTGTCGGAAGGAATTGATGCTGCATGGTGGCATGCGAGAATACCATGCTCGCGCTGCCTTACGAAGGGTGGCAGGAAAGGCGACACATAGAAGGGAGTCCGTCGCTCCCTGGACCTGCATAAGAACCTTGTAACTCTTCAGGTGGTCCAAAGGGTCCATCGTGCCGTCATATGGGTCCAACTAGGGAAGACGGAAATGGGGCGGGACCGGTTCCTCCATGATGTGTCGGGAGAGCGGGGGATGGTGATCGTAGTCCATCCCATGAGGGTTGGCGATCCGGCGACTAAGCTCCTCTAACCGTTGATGATACTCATCGAGCTGTTGTTCGGCCCGACGAGTGGTCTTCCTATTAGTGTCATCTTTAGAGGAGTCAGAAGATGAAGCCGGTGAAGACCTCCGGTGCAAGGAGTGCACCCGTCTTGGCTCCTTCTCACCTGACCATCGGTGGGAACGATCAGAATGATGGGAGAGAGACCATCGTCGCTTTGAAGTCTCCCGGTGACAAGGTTCGAGAGGCGAGTGATGGGAGGTCTCAGGTGGAGTTCCGCCTTGATGAGATTGAATTGCTCCACGCCCCCTTTCGCGAGGCGGAGGGGGCTGAGGTGCAGGGGCAAAGCAGTGTTCCTGCAATCCCCGCACCACCGTCATCAGGTCCTGTACTTGATGAGCCAGAACCTCAAGCCGGTCAGGCTGGCTCATCTGTGCAGGGGGCGGAACATGGAGGTTGGCCTCCGATTGCTCAGCCCGCGAAAGGCGTTCCGCGGCTTGGCTGGTGGAAGCTTTCTGGGCTCGCGTTGTCACCATCGTCTTTCTTGCAGAATCAGTGGGGTCACAGGGAGAACTTTCGCCCTCCACGTGTGTGTGCCTCCTTCCTAGCGCGCCAATCTGTTGCTACCAAATCACTTGCGATGGGCGTCGGCTGAGCTGAGATCTTCGCAGGCCTTCGAGAATACAGAGGGGTCACCGTCTTCCTTCGAGAGCTTGCAAAAAGTCCCGGACCAGTGGTTCCGGTGGGGACCCTCCGACGCCCAAGTCAGTGGGTTGTAGAACAGGAATGTATATGAGTAGAGCTTGAAAGAGAAGAGTCCCCTTTGTTGAGCTCGGGTCCTCTTCTTATACCTGTCTGGGGGGTCCCGTTTACCTCGCTCCGTTAGAACCGTCAGATCTGCTTTGTTAGGATGAGCTCCGCCGAACGGCAAGTGGGTGAGCCGTTGCTGAATGGGCGTCATGTATACCGGTAACTGCAGGGTGCGCTAGTACCTGCCCGTGATTTCAGCGAGCGAGATACACGGTAACAGATGTCTCGAATCTCGGGGTCCGTTATCTGAAGTGGGTTTCAGTGTACTTTGGATAATAAGGCACCAAGTTAGAGTCAGAGCCGACGCTGGAGACCGTAGCCAAAGGCCGGAGCCTAAGGTCGAAGCCGACGCTGGAGGCTGGAGCCAGAGGCCAGAGCCGACGCTAGAGACTGTAGCCAAAGGCCGGAGCCAACGCTGGAGGCCGGAGCCAAAGGCCGGAGTCAGAGGCTGGAGTCGACGCTAGAGACCGTAGCCAAAGGCCGGAGCCGACGCTGGAGGCCGGAGCCGACGCTGGAGACCGTAGCCAAAGGTCGGAGCCAAGGCCCGAGCCGACGCTGGAGGCCGTAGCCAAAGGCCGGAGCCGACGCTGGAGGCCGGAGCCAAGGCCAGAATCGAAGGCCGGAGCCAAGGGTGGGGACAAGAATTCCAACATCCCGAAAACGAGTTATCATATCATTGATTCCGGAAATTGCGCAGGGTGTTATGACGTTGCCCAGAGAAGATGGTCAGCCGTATCATGCGGTAATTAAGTGCTAAGAAAGAGAAGATGGGGAGAGTTTTTGGGGAAAAAATATGTGAAGTTTTTCTAATTTTCTTCTCAATTTTTGAGTTATCCAGATAACTCTCCATGTAAGGGAGTAGATGGTCAAAAGTAAACCACCAATAATTATTTGCCCATGTAGATCGATTATGAGTCCGGGTCCAAAACTTGACCTCCATGCTATCAATTTTGGTGGTTAAAATCCAGCAGATAGGTTTCATGGCAAGACACTCGTCACGCTTGTCCCACAACAAGGATATCTTAGGTTTGGATAAAACTTATTGCAGGTCAGACCAACCAACATATAATATCATCATGTATGCCTGAATGATATGATATCTATACCTTGATCGAGACGGCCAAGATGTCCAACCTTGCATGGTTCTTTCAGTTTAGCAATCACAATTGTATGTATGATAAAAATACTTGACTTAAATTCCATGCCATTCATCCTGTTCCTTGTCATTCACATGACATGCATAAATGCTAGACTGGACAGATCAAACTGTTTTAACTCTACTCCTGGATCGCACAGCTAAACTTTTTTCACCTGAAATTGGATTTTTAAACAGTAAGGTAATGTTTGATAGAAAAATATTATCCAGGGATAAGTGTATGGGATAGAGTTTGTCCCCTGGCTATCCCTAGGAATATCTCTTGGCTATCCCATTGATCATATCAAATGCAAAAAGGTAAATCCATAGGATAACTTTTTTTTACTCTTATTTGAAGGGATAACCAGCTATTCCTACATTTTCTAGGGAATAAATTGAGGGGATATCCCATGGTTAACCATGGTTAACCATAGATTATCCCTTTGGTTAACTTTATTCCCAGCTATCCCTTAGGTAGCGTTGATAGAAAAAATATTATCCATGGATAAGTGTACGGGATAGAGTTTGTCCCCTGGCTATCCCTAGGGATATCCCTTGGCTATCCCATTGATCATATCAAATGCAAAAAGGTAAATCCATAGGATAACTTTTTTTTTACTCTTATTTGGAGGGATAACCAGCTATTCTTACATTTTTTAGGTAGTGTTTGATATGGGGGATAAGGAGGGATATCCTCTAGATATCCCTCCTTATTTTCAAATGCTATAGCTAGAAGGGATAGGTCTAAAAAAAATTAACCAGAGGGGATAACCCATGATTAACCATGGTTAACCATGGGTTATCCTCTAAACTTATTCCCTAGGGAACCCAGAAACAACTAAAGTTATCCCTTGATGGCAGACTTATAATTTTAAAAAAAAGCTTATTCCCTCAGCTATCCCCTGGATAAATGTTATCCCGTACATTTATCCAGGGATAGCTTTTGGGCTATCAAACACTATCTTAGGGAATAAATTGAGGGGATTCCATGGTTAACCATGGTTAACCATGGATTATCCCTTTGGTTAATTTTATTCCCAGCTATCCCTTATAGTTATGGCTTTTGGGAATAAGAGGGGATATCCAGGGGATATCCCCTCTTATCCCCTATTTCAAACACTACCTTATAGTTATGGCTTTTGGGAATAAGAGGGGATATCCTGAATATTCCCTCTTATCCCCTATTTCAAACACTACCTAAGGCAGTGTTTGATATGGGGGATAAGAAGGGATATCCCTTCTTATTCCCAAATACTATAGCTAGAAGGGATAGGTATGAAAAAATTTAACCAGAGGGGATAACCCATGGTTAACCATGGGTTATCCCCTGAACTTATTCCCTAGGGAACCTAGGAACAACTAAAGTTATCCCTTGATGGCACACTTGTAATTTTAAAAAAATGCTTATTCCCTCAGCTATTCCCTGGATAAATGCTATCCCGTACATTTATCAAAGGATAACTTTTGGGCTATCAAACACTACCTAAGTGACATCTAAGCTCTATTCCCTCCATGTTCTCGAAGGCAGCACTCCGGTTTATCATACAGTAAGTTTTTTTTAAGGAATGCATATGTAAATTATAGAGCATCAAATAATAATTAAAATTTATTATCAAACTTATTTATGTCATCTTTGATTTGGACGAAAGTCATAGAAAATGCTAAGGCTTAGAACTTTCTCTTCTTCTAGTAATGTTCTCAATGACCTCATCCTAGTTTGTATTTCCTGGAAATATCTGACTTCGGACAAAACAAGGCTGGACTCCAGGACAAAAATGCAATTACAAATTAAGACCAGATCTAAGATTAAATCCGAGAATACCAACTGATTTTTGGTTGACCCATGGGAAGGGGTGGATATATTAGGTCAAAAATCTATCAACCCTAAGCCAGCCTTTATATGAAATGGGCCGATGATCCAAAGCCAACCCAATCATTTTGTTGAATAGGTGAAGTTGAATCAAATTAAATGGGCAACAGGCTGTGCTGGACATGAAGCTACCCATGCAACTGCTTTCCTGTATTCAAGATTCAGAGGACCTGCAAACTATTGATTGCTTATTCCGATGGTTTCATATAAAATTTATCCAATTTTCAGAGAATTGCAAAGGCCATTTATGCCTTCGTAAGTTTCAAATTCGAAGACCATGATCTTGTAGTAAACGTTTGTAAATGTACAGACTGCTAATGGCATCAAACTCATTGTGACAAATTATCATGGCATTCTGAAGTTAATCATGCATGCCCTGCTAAATAGGCATTGTAGCTCTGTCATTGAAACAGTGATCAAACCTCAAGACAAAACTACAACAAAATTCAAAGGCAAAACCACATCAAATATTTTTTTTCTAGCAGAATGCTTAGAAGAGAAAAATCTTGGGTGTCCCAGTTCCTCCACCAACATTAAATTTTCATCACACCTGAAAATCCCTAACAAATTTCTCAGCAATAGAATCATGCAGATGGATAAGCACCAATTGGTTGATTAAGACCTCTTCTTCCTAGCAGCAGAGAAACGAGATGCAGGATTAATGGTGCGACGAGGGTGAGAGAAAGTCCTCGCAAAGTTGCACAGAGGGCAAAAACCAGGAATGGACAATACATTTGAATCAGCTTGTCTGATGCCTTGCGTGAAAAAATCAGCTCCGCCATTAGAGCAGCCTGAATTAATAAACACAACATCAGACAGTACAATAAACGGGAACAAAACATCTTCAGAACTATATATCAGGACTACAGAAATGATTTAGGTTTGCTATTAATATATTCATCCATCACAGCATGCTAATCAAGCTGGATGGACATTACCACCATGAGAATTGCCAATGTTACATGGATAAATCTGATAACAGCCACTAGGCATTTATGATCTATCAACCCAGAATGCTTTGATTTATCATGGCAACAGCTTAACCCTACCCTTTAAGAGATGGAACTAATAACTTGTTAACTTCTTCCATGCACTAGTAAGCGTTCCCATCTTTTTTATGCCCAGCTAGACCCACTTATTTAAGCATTCTGCAGCTGATCTTCGTAAACCAATTCTTTTTAGGAAGTGGACATGCATTTTATAAAAGAAAATGAATTTATTTGTTTATGCTGGTTTGGTAAACAATTGAGTAGATTGGCGTGTTTTCAATTTGAATGGCACTCTGACAAACTCTGAGCTGCAGCAAGTTTTAATTATAATGCAAAACCTTGCTCCATATAAAAATTGAAGCTAATATGAACATAATTTCAATTAAAGTACCAGGTTAACTGATAACATTGAAGCTCATTAGCATCACCAAATAATAGTTAATAATATCTGAATCCCTAATTAGTTGTCCTTGGATTTAAAGCAAACGGGCGCTGCAATGCACATTAAGTATAAGACAAGACAGTTTGGAAAAGTACTAAAATTTGATTTATGTATTTGATTGTACTTGCAAACAAAGAAGTGTAGCACCATAGACAATGAGTGAACAAAGTTTTGAGCCCAGACCGATCTCTCCAATTAGAGTCCAAATCTTGTTGGATTGAACTTCATAAACTGACCAGGATTTAAAATTTGAAACAAATTTATATTTACTGAAATCATATAAAAATGTCAGGGTTCATATTTTCTTAAGGAAATTTGGGGTTCAAACTTCTTGGAATGGTTCATGGCTACATTTTTTAAGGATTGGGAAGGGGACGTGTCTGGGGCAAATAACTAATGGATATTAGAGCCAAGTTCTAATTCTTTCATTGCCTTCATGAGATATGGAGAGAATAACTAATCAAAGCTGAATAAGACACAAAATAAAGAATTCATTTGGATAGAAGGCAAGGGACTTGTAATCTTCTCATTGCTTCCAACAAAATCAAAAAAATAGAGGAAAAGAAGAAGCCTGGGGTTGGGGGTTGGAGGATGTGAAGCAATTGAGAGAAAATAAAGGAATCACTCCTCTAGCAAGGTTTTAGAACTATGTGTTGGTTTCACTTTCAGTTTCAGTCTTGCAGGTAGAGTTCAGTTTTGGCATTTTCAAGTGCAGTTCAGTTTTGGTGGTTTCAAGTGTCTCTCTAAATATTGGAGTTTCAGTTTAAGAAGTCAGAAAAATCCAAAAAATGGAGAAAAATTAAGGGGGGAAAAATCAGGAAAGTTATTTCCCACCATTTAATTGTGTTTAAGCTATTTAGGAATACAATTTGTATCGTTTGGTTAGTTTTAGGCTAAAATTAAAATGCATTAATCTTATGTTTAAAATATATCACATGAATATATTGTATTTGGTAAAAATAACAAATTTCATAAAGTAATAAGACCAGCACAAGTTGTTTATTCAGCACCAAGTACTATTTTGAGGTGGACTATGCAAAAACTGGTGGTCATCATTATCATCAAGGTCTGCTTATATCAACCCACACCAACCGTCACATACCATACTAGTGTATCAACCAGACCGATCCGAATCGACCCATATCATTCAATACCAAGTAGTCAAGAATAAAAAAATAATGAGCACCTTGTCAATATAAGGTGCATACCAACCCGTATTGTACTAAATTGGCAGTACATCGGTACAACTCTAGGTACTGATTTTGCAAACCTTAATTATCATCATAACATGAGTGGGATTATTGATAGGGATGATGATAGTGTTGGGGTTTCCATTCATGCCTGATAGCACAGCGAAAGCGTATAGATTTTATAAATTTTCAATGAAATATATTTGCATAAAACCCTTAATAACCAAGATCCTTAATGGTAACAATCAAATAAATAAATAGTAAATGTAGGATAAGAAGAATACCTGCAACGTTAAATCCAATATGTTGGAATATCCACAAGGTGCCCAAGTGTTCACCCTCCAACGTTAATCCACACAGGAATTGGGTTCAATATTCTAGCTCTTTCAAAACTTTGATCCTTAATGCTTTAATCCTTCGGAAGGATTTGATTGGCTTCCTTTCTTTCCCTTCTAATTTTCTCTCTTATAAAATCCTTCAAAGCCTCTTATCCTAAATAAGACCTTCTTGTCTTGGTTTAGGACAAGACAACCTCTTGTCCTAAAAAGACCTCATTGTCTTGGTTCAAGACAAGACAACCTCTTGTCCTGAAGAAGACCTCCTTGTCTTGGCTCAGAACAAGACCCATAAAAGAAATAAGAGAGAAATGGAAGTTGATTTCTCTTCGGATGAATTCTATTTATAAGAGACGAAGGGATGCGGATGCATCCCATCCACACGCCTCATCCCGTCTCATCATAATGAGGCATGTCCTAAGGATAGCGCCTCATCATGATGAGGCGCTATCCTTAGGACATGCCTGATGAGGCGTTACGAAGAGAGCGAAAAGGCGTATCCACTCAAAAGACTTATCCGATAAGCCTTATTCATGCCCTTCTCACGTTGATAACCTTCCACACTTATTTCATGATAATATCCAAAATAAGACACCATCTAATGGTCTAGATTAAGACATCATCCAATGGTTCAGATTAAGACGTCATCATCTAATGGTCCAAATCGAGCCACTGACCAACGGTCCAAATCTATTATCCAAAGGGCCATCCAATGATCCAAATAAAGCCAATTGAGTTTCAACTCTTGGCCAATCCACATTATATCACGATCTAATCATATTAGATTAACCTAATACAAGAATAAGATTCGAATCCAATTCGAATCAGGAGCTAGGGTTTGCAACACGTGCTAGCATGTCTATCCTGCAAACATGATCTAATTCAATTAGACCATTAATCAGTTTCTTTGTGTGTGATCCATTGGGTTCCACATCTAGCCAGCAGTAGGTGTGGGTGCAAGTTGACCTATTATGATTAGAACATTTCTAATCCTTATAGGTCCAATCAATGCGATCCCGAACTTGACAATTAGAACCCTTTCTGATTGTTGATCAAATCAAACTCTTTAATCCAATCAAACCTACAAGACAAGATTGACATCTAGCAACATGTATCATGTCTATCCAGAATATATGAAATTTGATGGATATACCAAATATACCCTTCAGTGGTAAGTTACCGTGTAATTCAATCCTTCAATCGTACTATACCCCGAATAATATATGAGTATGGATCAATGTCAAACTCAATTACTTATTCATGTCTCTCCTAATCTTCTAATGATAATTCAATTAATGAAAGATTAGAAACTCTTTCTAATTTTTTATTCTGCTTTGATCAAAGGCTTCCTGAATCATCATAGATTAGAGCAAGTAGGATATAGGCTTCTTTTACTAGAAGTGATTGATTCCTTGTTGATCTACTCACAATCTTCGTACACAATCCATCATATCCAGAATACCTCGTACACAACTTAATATCATGAATGAGTGTAAACCAAAATATGGATTTATATGCACAAGATATTATGATGATCTTAGGTCTAAGGATCACTTGCATAACTCCCACTTAGAGAATCATCTTTTGACAAATAAGTAAGCATCCATAAGATATTCTCTTTGTAGGTCAATTCAGTGAACTCATTCCTCTAATGAGCACCCATATCTTTGTATTAGTATCTCACATAAGTGATTGTGAGATCAATCACCCTCTGCATCGAGCATACATAAGATGTGTCAGTCTTTTTGATAGCATTGATTCCCAACTCAATGTACCATCAACTGAGAATGATTTAGATTAGGGTTTTAGGATTTTATGTCTCACTGGCATGATCTTATCATAGCCCTAAAGCGATTGCCCTAATCTATGTGGTTCATCATAATTATAAGAAGCAGCGAATGATAAAACATAATGCCTTTTATTTATAAGCAAAATATCATATACATGATTTGAAAGAATAAAAGAAACCCTATCACAATTAAATTGCGATTGGCTTTTAGGGCACAACTCTTTCAAATAGCATGATAGATCATAGCCAATCTATTTAGCTACAACATATTGAATTTATTCTATAAAATGTAATTTTTGCGAAATGTATTATATTTAGTTGTTTACAATAACCTTTGCAAAGCACTATAGTAAGGACCTTATTGGAGGCCTTGATCTACCCAGGACTGTTTATTATGTATCCATGCTCTCTTTTAACTTAAAAAAAGAGAGAAAATCTATGGAATTTTGGTATTATAGAGCCTATATATTTAAGTAAAAAAGAAATGACTACAAGCTCAAAACAAACAACAAATCAAAACTTTAAGAAAACATCTACAACTAGTTTTAATCAAGTTTGGCTAAAACTGACTGAAACCAATGAAATTGACAAAAATAAAAAACTAGGCATGAGTTCCAGTTCAATATCTGCTGAAATAAACATGATCACACCCTAAACTGAAAACCTTGTTCTCTAGGGTGAGCTCCTAAATTCTTCAAGCTAAAAGGGAAAGGGAATGATCATGGGAGGAGACCATGGGGATTGCCACCACCTCACCTCTTGCCATTCGCTATCCTTGGTCCCACTGTGATGCTTTTCACATCAACATCGAATTTAGAGAGCAGGATTTTTCCCACTTGGCCCCTTCCCATTTTCATCACATCAAAGTACAATCTAGTTCTTAGGAATTCAGTTGCTTTAATGTATAAGCATGTTTTCTTTATCATCAGAATTTTTTTCAACTTGTTTAACTTTTTAGAAAAAGAAATTTTCACTTTCAAAGGACAAGAAATTAAAATCTTTAGTAATAATTCTCAATAATTATCATCATATTATTTTTGCAGTATAGATATCACTACACTATCATGGGAGGGAAAAGAGAGAAAAGTAAAGAAAAAGATAGGCAGCCCATTCCAAGATACTTGGATGAACTCTGAATGACAGCAGTGCTATGGCAACTGCCAGTGACAAATAAGAGAGAGAGGATATAGAGGTGCTAAAACATAAATCTAGAGAATAAGTGAAATTATAAGATGGAGATGGAGAGAGAGAGAAAGTCATGATTAACATCTGTGGTGCTAGGGTAGGGTCTTGAGAGGGTTGACAAGGAGGGGGCAAAAAGTGGTAGCAGTTCTCCGAGGCTCCTTCCATCTTGGCTTTTCTTTTTCCCCCTCTTTACCATTAGTGAGATACTTGTTTCATTTTAACCTGATTGTGATATACTTGTTTCATGTTTTCCCTCAATACCCACACGCACAACGAAGCGAGACAGAGTTTGCATTTTGCTTCAAAATTAGATGCTAAAACACATCATATGTGAAGGGCCGCATATTGGATGAAGCATGCACAGCCATGCACACCTAGACATGTCCATTCCTTGAGATGGTACATTAAATTGGACGCTTTTTTTTCCTATTGAGAGCGAGTGCTCCAAAGTGAAGTGTAGAGTACTCTGAAGAAAAAGATGACACAAATGATAAATGGAATATGCCAATGCTTCCGGACTCCTGTATTTTATTATGGTGACAAATGAATTCTACCATACAATCATGGTTCTCAATAATAGGATATTATTTATTTTATTATTTTCTTCTTCTGATAAGAGTTTGCGTGGAATTCCCATTTTAGAAAGATTTATAGCTTCTATATTTACAATAATATTTATCTTAAATATCCTGTGTAGAAGGTCTATCTTTGTTAAAGCTTGAGTTGCTAGAATTCTAAAGCCATCAGACTTGCGTTTCACATTGGTATAGCTGTCCTGTATGATCTGAAATACCACTCTCATCTACCATCCCAAATGAAATCAAAGTTAAGATGTTTTTTCGTGGTAAGGGCAGAAATCAAAATGGATTTATAGAGCACCAATTAGAACATAAAAACAATTTTCGTCACCAAAACTAATTTTCGTCACTATTGGGATTCGATTATCATATGGAGAACTTAAAAACATGATCTCACCAATTAATCTAAAAAAAATCTAGTTAATCTACAAAAATGAATAATTTTCCAGAAATGGCACATGAACAAGAGAAAAGATAAGATATTTCGTTTGTGGGGAGATGAAGGAAGGGGAGGAGACATACCATGGAGGTGGCGCGGAGACGCCGGCCATGAGAGAGGTGGTGGCGGCCCAGGGGCGGCGGGCGAGGATGCCGTAGATGTTGGCGACCGAGAGAGGCCAGAGGAAGGCGATCTCGACCCAGACGAGGCCGATGAAGAAGTGGGGCTTCTCGGCCCTGAGGTAGTCGCCGTACTCCTCGGCGTACCACTGCCTGAGCTGCGCCAGCGGCGCCGGGAAGAGGGAGCTCGGGAGGACGGTCTGGGCGTCGATCAGCGGCACCGCCACCGCCAGCACTGCTGAGCACAGCACCACCACAGCGTCAACGACCCCGAGATCACTCCCATCTTTCTCGGCTGCTTCCTCCACAGAGGCTCTGTTCTTCCGAGCTGAGCGATGTGGCAGAGCGGAACCGGTGAACGGCCTTGTGAGCTCCGAAAGGTCGGATAAGCGTCACAAATTCGATTGAATATAAAATTTATTTTAAACGGATACACTTTGAAACCATATATTAAAAATATGTGTATAAAAATATTGACACCTTATAACACCGATTCGAAGATACCATTAAATAAAAAAAAAAATTTAAGTTAATAATATATTATCATTACTTTCCTCTTAGCCCTATGTTACTGTTGAAATTGTCCTCGACTCGGACGCGATCGGGCTCTGGAACGGGCTCCTTTCTGGGTGGACTTGCAAAACAGTCCTCACGCGAGAGGCGTTGGGGGTGGCCCTCCGCGGAAGACCCTCCGATGCTCAAATCAGTGAGGATCGGCAATCAACAAACAAGAGGAGAAGGCTCTCGCTGAAAGTCTCTCCAATGGTGGCCTTTCGAGAGCTCTGAGCAGAGCGCTAATGACGAAAATGGGGAAGCCAAGGCAGAAAGAGAGTATGCCAATGAGCAAGTGCGCATACCTGAGGAGTCGGCAGACGACTCTATTTATAGAGGATCACCTGATTCCCTGGGGGCGTCGTGGGTCCAAAAGTCGTTAGGATTTGAATCCAGTTTGTTATGAGGTCAGTAAGATTCGTATCTTATTGGTTAGAGGATCGACAGCTGGGAGAGCTGGTTGATGTCTCGAGATTTGGCGGGTATATAGGCTCCAAGGCTCTAGGCCACTCTCGCAGGTCCTAGGCCACTCTCAGATATGATTTCTGTTTGGAATCTTACAAATTTGAACTCTCCCGCGCCGAATTCCGCAGAGGTTCTTGAGTGCCCGGGTCTAGCCGGGGCGTAATAATGACTCGGCTGACGAGGCACAGTTGAATAGCTCGACCGGGGCCGAGAGAGACGATATAGCTCGGCTGAGGCCGAGAGATGATATAGCTCGATTGAGGCCGAGATACGGTATAGCTCGGCTGGGGCCGAGAGAGATGATATAGCTTAGCTGAGGCCGAGAGATGATATAGCTCGGCTGAGGCCGAGAGATGTGATCTGTGCCTTAGGAATCCTTGGCTCGGTGAGGGGCTAAGGCGCCCCGATTTACTGAGGCTGACTTATCTCTAATGGGTATTGTTCAGCACGTGGGAGTCAGGGTTCATCCTAGCCCCCTTGCACGATTATTTATGCAATGGCAATTTTACCCCACAACACATGCCCCCCACTCCCTAGTTCGAAGCGTAGGTTCGAGCATAGGGAGTATAACTCCGGGTGACATGATTTGAGTGGGTTTGATTTGACAGCCTGTGTAATGGTGCTCTAATTATTAGCGCGCGTGGCCGTCTTGCTTTTACGGAATGGAACCGTCACTTTCTAGGGGCAACGGTTGGGGGAGCGCCACGCAGCAAATCCCGGTTTTCACGGTGCCTGTAGCGGCGGTTCCGGGCGTTTCGATCGAGACGCCTTATCTTCTTTTTGAGGCGGTTTCCTTCGGGGGGAAGCAAAGTTGAAGTAACGCTATTCCCATTCGTGGCGTCCCTTCGTTCCTTCCTGGAGAAATTTGTCCCCCTGTTTCTTTGCAATCTTGCTCGGTGTTCCTTCAAGCCAGCATAATGATGAGACCCAACGACATGTTTCAGAAATCACCGCTGAGGAATTGGGAAGACTCCGCCAGAAATATGGCATTCCCTCGGATATCGTTCTGCGACTGTTGGGGCCCAAGCGCAGGGTTTCGCAGGAGCTGGAGCGTGGGGTCTTTTTTTATGAAGACAGCCTGAAGGCAGGCCTCTGGTTTCCTCTCCATCCCCGGTGAAGGAGATCATGAAGTTTTATAACATCTATCCGACAATGGTGGCTCCTAACAGCTGGCGGAGTATCATCGGGTTCATCTCGATGTGTAGCCAAGTTCAGGTAACAGCAACTCTGTCCCTGTTCCGCGCTTGTTACCATCTGATGCCCGGGAGGAACTCGGAGTGGTCCTATATCAGACCTCGGAAGTCTTTCAGGATGATCGTGGATAAGCCGTCGTCCATAAAGGGATGGAAGGTCGATTCTTTATCGCTGAAGGGAACATCGGTTCCGACTTCCGCGGGAATGGGGAAACCCTGTTAGGGATATGGAGGCGCATCCGACCTTATTGGAACGGAAGAAGGAGGACCTAGGGGTCCTCACCAGTGGTCGAACGTTGTCGGCTATTGTCTTACTGTCGGAGGAGGCCCTTTGCGATGTCGGCTTAGCCCCATCGATAGGCAGGGTAAGCCCCTTCCCCTTTCTCTGTTTTTCCTTTCTTTGGGACAAATATACCCAGGTTTGACCGGTTGCTCCCCATGCCTGCAGCCAAGAAATCTGAGATGGCGGGCCGCATAAAGAAGGAGTTGGGCAAGCACCCAAGAGAGACCAGCAGTGCAGAGAGCCGCAAGCCCGAGAAGAAAGTTCATCTTTCTGAAGAGCGCTCGCCAGAGGTTGGGCGAGTCAAAGCCAGCCTGCACTCCTCACCGCTGAAGAAAGGGGACGTGGGAGCGCCGGCGATGGAAGAAGGGTTCTCTCCATTGGGGGAAGAGGCAGTAGCCACGATGGGGGAGCACAGAGCGGAGGAGGAGGACTCAGAGAGGGTCGCTGAGATCCCCTGTCCTCTGGTGGTGGAGATAGCGGATAGCCCGGAGGAGGCTCCGTCGGAAGTTCAGGGTGAGCCTGTTGTTGAAAGGCCTCCCTCGGATGGGTTAGAGGGTGATGACGTTGGGCCAAAGGCAGTGGATGTTCGGGAGGAGTTTCCTGCCGAAGGGGTTCCTCTTGAGGAGGCTAGAGGTGCTGGTGAACAAGTTGAGGCTTCGGTGGAGTCCGCGTGGGAGGAGCAGGTGCTAGCGATTGAAGAGGGGCCTTTGGGTGAAGAAGGAGGACAAGACGATGACCCTCCAGCTGAAGTTTCCCCTGTCGAAGCCTCGGGAAGATTGAGGCCAGGGCTGGCCGAGGTATCTGATGAATTGTAGGCCAGGATTTTGCTGGAGGAGGCCAGGAGATTGAAGGCTTCTCAGTCTGAGATTGTTCGGGCTGGCTCCTCGGATGGGCTGCATGGTGGTCCGGGCTCGGCTATCGAGGAGGCATTTTCTGCCTTGATAAAGTCGGCATTACATCCAAGCGCAGGTCCCTCGATGGACGAGTTCACGGACCTGGACCTTATCGATGCCGCGTTTGGTCAGCGGAACGTAGCGAAGGACGTTCACCTTCTCCCCGATATTGATAGTTCCACCCTAATGGGGTTAGCTAGGTCCTACACCTTCCGGGTGAGTTGCTATTCCGGAGTATCAGGTGTTTTCTGGCGACTTCGATCGCGCTTTCTTATTGGAGTTTTGTTTTGCAGAGTGCTCTTATCAATAGGGCTCTATGCTGGCGCTTGAGCCTGGCGATAGGGGCCAGCGTTCAAGCCAAGAGAGTTAGTTCTGAGCTTCGACTGCGAGCAGCGGCGTCTGACAAATTTGAGCAGATCCTGGACGTTGTCAATAAGAAGTTGGAGATGGTGAGGGGATTGCATCAGGCCGCCCTCAACGATGCGTCCAGATTAAAGCTCGAAGTTAAGGAACTGCGCGGGCTCCAGGCGGGGTATGATGAGGCATGCTCAAAGCTATCGCAAATCGAATCTCCGCATGCTGGAGAAATGGAATCTGCCAAGAAACAGTTCGATGAAAGTCAAGACAGACTGAGGCGAGAGGCTGCCGAAGAGAAGAATTGCCTGAACAGGATGCTCGGCGAGTCAGAGGAGAAGGTCTGGAATCTCAATCAATGCATCGTAGCCAAGGATAATAGGATTAAATGGCACCAGGAGAGATTAACCCAACTTGATAGTGAGCTTTCCCAGGCCTGGGAAGAAGCTGATAATAGGCAATCGAGGATTGATGACCTCAAGGGTAGAATCGAGCAGGTTAAAGCTGATAAACTGAGGGCCCTTGGCGAGGTCAAGGAGTTGACCGAGAAGTTATCCAGGAAGGAGGAGGAGGTATGGTACTGTCCTTTAAACTTCTCCTATTAACTCGCTGTTGCATCAGCTAATCCTGCATTTGCAGATGGAGAGGGCGAAATTGGAGGGCCAAAACCAACTAAAGATCCTGCAAGAGGAACTGCCGTCGAGTAAAGGGAGGAGCTTGGAGCTCGAAAGGCGGGTCGTTGAGATCGAGGAGCAAATGGGCTTACTTCGGGGCGTAGAAGATGCAACCTGCGCTGAGGCTTTCCAGCTCAGCGAGGAGGAGACCCGAACTAAGATAGCCCGGGAGCATCCGGAGTGGGACCTCTCTTTCCTGGATGTTGAGGCCTGTGAGGCCTGTATCCCGGGGCTGAAGAAGATGAATATGACGATGTTTCAGACGTTGATCTCGGTGCTATCTTGGGTTCAAGTGAGGCTGCAGCTTCCGAGGGACACTTCAAACATGTCGCCGAAGGAACGACGACTTTTGAAGTGGGCGAAATGAGCCGAGCCTCTCCGGGTGTTGTTAAGGACACTGCTGGAACTGGTCCAGCTCCTTATCCTTGAGGATCATTTGTGTGCTTTTGTTTTTCATATATGTAATTTGGTCAAAATTTTCAATGAATGGGTCTTTTGTCTCCATATGCTTAATCGCCTCTTTTAGCTGATCTTCTACCCCAAGTTTTCTTCTGACTGTGAACAAGTTATGATTCATTCGCTGTCTTGGGCTGGTTGGCTCGAACTTAAGCAAATATTTCGATCGAGGCCGAGGTATCAGGATAGCTTAGTTTGTCCGAAGTAAAGAAATCGGCACACTTTGGCCGAGGTATAAAATGGTTCGACAGCAGTGTATGATAGCTTGGCCTGACATGGCCAAAATTACCACAATATCCTGGTCAAGTTCGTGGTTGGGTAATTCGGCATGTCCAAGACAAGGAAGCGGGTGTGCTTTTGGAGGGAGTTTGGCCCTGGAAAAAAGGGGGGTGCATCCTGAGCGCTGTGGTGTCGTTAATAAATCCCTTCGGAAAGGGGGCGGGACTCTTCGTTTCCCGTGGGCGCTGATTGAGATGACGCGTGGCGGATTTCCGAGAATTGGAATCAATGGCCTGGGCGACCAAAATACTTGCTAGAAGCAGTTTAAATACTGGTGGGGGGTACGCCATTGTTAAGCATCTTCTCTGCCGATCTTCTGTTGGCCTATCCAAGCTTGCGACAGCAGGATGGCTTTCGGAGGTGAAGGGAGGTCTACTGGAACCCCAAGTAGTGGTATTGGCGGCAGTGATGGGCTCCACTGGGGTCGTACCACGGTAACTATCGACGGGGAGGTCTTGGCCTCACTGCTTACAGATCATGAGCAAATCCGGAGGACGAACGAGCGATATCTAGTCGTTTCCACCAGGGAGATTGAGCTCCTCCGCGAAGCCAACAGCCGGCTGGAGAGGCAGGTGGTGTCCCTTCAGCAACAGGTGGGTGTGCCGGCTACTGCGGCGGGGGAGAGCTCAACGGCGTCCAGAGGGAGTGATAAGCCCCTGTGAGGGCTAATGTATCTTTCTCTTTGTTTTCCCCTTTTATGAAAGAAGAATTTCTGCAACTTCCGCGTTTGCTGTCATCTTTGAAGTGCTTGTTTTCATCGCATTAGTCTTATAGACGAAACACTCTCTTGGGGGAATCCTTGGCGATCTCGGCAAGACTCGAGATATAATGTTCATGCTTTGGCCGGGGCAAAGGGAACTTCACAAGTTCCAGCTGGGGCACAATGTACCGCACAGTTTGGCCGAAGTATAAAGAGTGCTTTGTTATCGTTGAGGCGTCGACAGCTATCTCAGTCCGGATCGAAGCGAAAGATAACGTTCAATCATGCTGTACTGAAGAGATACTTCGGTTTATTCCGATGTATAAAGACAGTTTTGGCCTTAAGCGGGAGCATAAGGCAATGTCTCGGTTTATGCCGAGACATAACGGGCAGTTGGGCCGGAGCGGAGGATATCGAGGCGCCTTTATTGAAGAGTACTTGGCTTCTGCGCCTTTTTATTATTCTGCCAGCGTCTTGTCTTTTCCAAGGCGAGCTGACCTTCTTTTTGCCGAAATGGATAATACGGCCCTATAACCTGCAAAAAGTTGCCTATGTATTTTCCGGGGTCATTTATCCCGTTGATCTTTTCCAAGGTACGACATAAACGCTGACTTGTCATTGGAGGGCATCATTTTCGCTGGGCGATTTCCTAGGCCTGCCCGTATCTCAAGGATCAGCGGGCGATCCCCTGCATTTAAGGCTCTTGATTCGAGACCAGAAAAAAATCTTTTGGCGTGCGTCATAGCTCGGGCGACGCGTTTGGTGCGCATTGAAGAGCGCTCTTTTCATCTTCGGAGGCCATGTGGCCATGTGGGTAGGGCATTTTGAATTTCGGGCTTTCTGCTTTAATAGCTGCTCCAGGTCTGCTTGCCTATAAAACGGGAGGAGAGGGCCATTTTAGGGGTCCCCTGTCTCTCTCAATCGGGCAGCGACCTGCAGCCCAGCATTCCACCTAGGGGAAAGCTTCCTCGGCCTCGGTATCCACTGGTCTGTGTCTCTTTTTGGATCTCTTAATTCATCCAGAGGACCCATGGGAGGCCGGCCCTATTATCTATCAGGGTGAGCTAACTGGTCTGTCTGATTTCTCGGGTCAGACATTATTATCCACCAAAACTGACCGAAGTGGTTCAGCTGAGCTATTTACTTATTTTATTTCTTGTGCCATGATGCACTTGTAACGCCTCTTTGGAGGTTGTGATCCCTTTCATTGGTAAAGAAATAAAGAAGCTTTTATTCTTTCTTCTTTTAGCACCTGCTTCTTTTTCGATGTGATTGTGCTTAAGAGTTACTACTCCCGTATCATGTTTTTGGGTCATAGCATATTTCGGCAGCATTCCTGCTACCTTGTTTTTCTAAGACCAATGTCCGGTCCTTAGTGGAGGAAAGTGTTTGTCCCTGTTCGGGTCAGAGGTGGACCTGCGCGGTCCCAGGGATTCATGCGGCAAGCATGATCCCATTCATAGAATGAAGCAGGTATTTCTTCGGAAAGGGATAGCTCGTATGTCTTTACGGTTGAGTAGAAGGAGGTTGCTTACTTCTGTCGAAGTATCATAGGACGTCTTAGTTGCGTCAGAGAGCTTGAGAGATTACTCGTCTAGACCAGAGCTTTAGATAACATTTTAAGAGTATGCCATTTGACTTGGTCGAGGTTTCAGATAATCACTCGGTTGTAGTTGAGGCTTCAGAATATCGCTCGGTTGTTGCCGAGGCTTCGGAATATCGCTCGGTTGTTGCCGAGGCTTCATAATATCGCTCGGTCGTTGCCGAGGATTTTGGGATATCGCTCGGTCATTGCCGAGGATTTTTGATAGTTTACTTGGTCCTTACTGCAACTGTGAATTTAGGTGCGGACAGCCAAAGAGGATGGGGGCTACCCGAGCGATGGAGGGGGCGCCTCAAGCCTGTAAATCGGCCACTCTCGGAGAGGGCGAGCTATGTTGCTCAGGTGTTGGCCACTGATACATTCTTTCCTTCGCATTTTTTCGAGGATGCCTGATTCGAGGAAGTCTGGCAGACTCTCGAGGATATTTACCTCGAAAATGGTCCGGTAGATCGGAGGGAGTCTAGTCCCGAGAAGGGAGCTCCTTGAGCGCCTCAACGTTATTAATGATCCTCTTTGACGAGGGGCAGGACTCTTTGTTTCCCGCGAGCGCCCACTGAGGTGGTGACGCGTGGCAATTTTTCATGGGCTGAGATTAATGGCTCGAACGATCGAAATTTTCACCAGGAGCGGTTTAAATACGGATGAGAAGGATGCCTCTGCTAGTCATCTCTTTAGCTGATCTCCCAAGAATTCCTGGGTTTTGAGATGGCATCCGGAGGTTAGGGGCGATCAACTATGGCGCCGAGCAGTGGTGCTAATGGCCGTGAGAGGTCCCAGGGGAGCCGCGTTACGGTAACCGTCGACGGGGAGGCCCTAGCATCAATGTTCGTGGATCACGAGCGACTCCAGAAGGCGGCCGAATAATATCTGGCTGTTTCTATGAGGGAAGTTGAGCTCCTTCGCCGTAACAACAACCGGCTGGAGGGGGAAGTAGCATCCCTTCGACGAAAGGTCGCCGAGTCAGCTCGGCGTGGGGAGGGTTCGGCGGCTCCCGGAGAAGATGATAAGGCCCAGTGAGGGCTCATGTATCTTTTTCTTTTCTTTTTTTCCCTTTTGTGATGAATGAAAAAGAGGATTTATGCAAATTTCGTGCCCGCTGTTATCTCCAAATGTTTGTTCTTATCACTCGGCCTTGGCCGAGATTTTTGATAAGTGAAGCTCTTTGGCACTAGCCGAGGCTTTTAATAAGGAATGGAGATGCACTTCGGTTTTGGCCGAGGCTTTAGCGTTGTTTGTTCCGGCCGGAGCTTGTATGCTACCCGAACCTTGGACAAAATTTTTTCATCATTCGGTCCAGTCGGGGTTTGTATCCTGCCCGAATTTGAACGATGTTTTGGAGACCATTTGGTCCGGACGGGGCTTGTAAGCTGCCCGAATCCGAACGAAGCTTTGAGGACTGCTTGATCCAGTCAGGGCTTGTAAGCTGCCCGAACCCGAACGATGTTTTGGAGACTGTTTGATCCGGCCGGGGCTTGTAAGCTGCCTGAAACCGAACAATGTTTCTTTGACGTTTGGTTCGGCCGGGGCTTGTAAGCTGCCCGAATCCGAACGAAGTATCTTTGATGTTTGGTTTGGCCGGGGCTTGTAAGCTGCCCAAATCCGAACGAAGTATCTTTGACGTTTGTTCGGCCGGGGCTTGTAAGCTGCCCGAATCCGAACGAAGTATCTTAGACGTTTGGTTTGGCCGGGGCTTGTAAGCTGCCCGAATCCGAACGATGTTTTGGAGACTGTTTGATCCGGCCGAGGCTTGTAAGCTGCCCGAATCCGAATGATGTTTGGAGACTGTTTGATCCGGCCGGGGCTTGTAAACTGCCCGAATCCAAACGATGTTTTGGAGACTGTTTGATCCGGCCGGGGCTTGTAAGCTGCCCGAATTTGAACGAAGTTTTGGGGACTGTTTGATCCGGCCGAGGCTTGTAAGCTGCCCAAATTCGAACGATGTTTGGGGACTGTTTGATCCGGCCGGGGCTTGTAAGCTGGCCGAATCCGAATGAAGTGTTGATATTTTACTTGGCCCTGTCAAGATACAGAGATTCAACTCAAGGCTCGGCCCTGCCGAGGTATGGAGATTTAGCTCGAAACTCAACCCTGCCGAGGTACGGAGATCTGATCCGAGGCCCGGCCCTGCCGAGGTTCGAAGATTTGATTCGAGGCTCGGGCCTGCCGAGGTTCAGAGATTTAACTCGAGGCTCGGCCCTGTCGAGGTTCGAAGATTTGACTCGAGGCTCAACCCTGCCAAGGTTCGGAGATTTAACTCGAGGCTCGGCCCTGCCGAGGTTTGGAGATTTGATTCGAGGCTCGGCCCTGCCGTGGTTCAGAGATTTGGCTTGAGGCTCGGCCCTGCTGAGGTTCGGAGATTTGATTCGAGGCTCGGCCCTGTCGAGGTTCAGAGATTTGGCTCAAGAAATAGCTCGGTTGTGCCGAGAATGGATGTGCAAACGACATCTGTTTCTATTACGACCTTTCAAGAAAAACGATCGTGGTGGTCGTACCATAGATAATAGAAACAAGACGCCAAAGCTATAAATGGGGTAAGTCTATAGAGAGCGTACTCTATTGGTGATATATGTGGAGGTTGTCCGAACTCCACATCCGGAGAACAAATTTTCCATCCAAATCCTGGAGCTTGTAGGTATCGGGATCGACGACTCCTGCCACTTGATAAGGGCCTTCCCAATTTGGCGACAGCTTTCCTTGTTCTAGTGGCTTCGAGATGGATGCTTTCCGGAGGACGAGATCACCGGGCGAGAAGGATTTTCCTTTGACTCTGGAGGCGTGGTAACGAGCCACTCTTTGCCAGTATGCAGCTACTATGATTGGAGCTTTCTCTCTGATCTCTTCCACCAGGTCGAGATTGGTGTGAAGTTGCTCGTCGTTAGCTTCCTCTGAGTAGCTCTCCACTTGCGGAGAAGGGAGTCCTACCTCCACAGGGATGATGGCTTCCGTACCAAAGGCCATCCAAAACGGGGTAAAAGTCACTCTCCTTCAATACTCCGCCTGCTAGGGCAGACATGGCCACCTCGTGATTAAGGTGGTCCACTTCCAACATGGCCGTGTTAAAGCGGCCAAGATATTTTTTCAAGGACTCCCCCTCTCTCTGCTTAACCTCAGGGAGGGAGTCGGATCTCCGCCGGTGACGACGGCTGCCGACGAACTGGCTGATGAAGAGGCGGCTCAGCTCGTCGAACGAACTAACGGAACCTGGTTTTAAAGAATTGAACCAGGTTCGAGTGGATCCCCTGAGGGTGGAGGGGAAGGCGCGGCAGAGGATCGCATCTGATGCCCCGTGGAACATCATGATCGATCTGAAGCTGCTGAGGTGGTCGTCCGGATCGGAGGCTCCATGATAGGGCTCAATGGCGGGCAGCTTCATATGGGAGGGAATTACTTCCTCCATGATTCCCTTGGAAAAGGGAATGCCCTGCTTCGTTTGATGGTGGAGCGGATGGGCCTGCTTGGCGGCATCTAACTCCTGACGCATCTCTCGGAGTTGCTAGCGGATCTCCTCAGGCACAACAGGAAGGGCCAGACGATGAGAGAAATGAGACGGTGTCGAGTCATGGCGAGAGAACACCGAAGAGAGGGATTGGGTCCGCCGAGATCGGGGAAGATCTTTTCCACGTCCCCCTTGGGGGGCTGGCTCAGCTTCCCTAGGGCGGCGAGAGGGGTCTGCAACCCATGCGGGCCGGAGGAGGAGGTCACCGGATGAGCGGGGGCTGCATTCTCCTCAGGAGGACGCGGGGCAGGAGCGGCTGGTCGGGGAGCTTCAAAGTGCCCCTGAATCAAGTGGGTTAGAGTCTGGACTTGCTGGACCAGCGAGGCAAACTGGTCTTGGGTCACTGGGGCCGCCGGTGGCGATGGAGTCTCAACTGGCGGCGGTGATGGCGCTACGCTGCTCACCGGATTAGGTCATTGGGAGGCGACCTGATCCCGGGCTTCGGAGGTAGCCTTTCTTCGGTTGGCCATGGGAGGAGTTCTTTTTCAGATCGAGATCCTTGTCTCCTGAACCACAAGTTTATGGGATTTGAGGGCCCTTCCTCTAGCGCCATTTTGTTGCTGCTGAAATTTGTCCTCCGACTCGGACGCGATTGAGCTCTGGGACGGGCTCCCTCCTGGGTGGACCTGTAAAACAGTCCTCATGCGAGAGGCGTTGGGGGTGGCCCTCCGTGGAAAACCCTTCGACGCTCAAGTCAGTGGGGATCGGCAATCAACAAACAAGAGGAGAAGGCTCTCGCTGAAAAGTCTCTCCAATGGTGGCCTTTCGAGAGCTCTGAGCAGAGCGCTAATAGTGGAAAATAGGGGAAGCCAAGGCAGAAAGAGAGTGTGCCAGTGAGAAAGTGCGCATACATGAGGAGTCGGCAGACGACTCTATTTATAGAGGATCACCTGATTCCCTGGGGGCATCGTGGGTCCAAAAGTTGTTAGGATTTGAATCCAGTTTGTTATGAGGTCAGTAAGATTCGCATCTTGTTGGTTAGAGGATCGACGACTGGGAGAGCTGGTTGATGTCTCGAGATTTGATGGGTATATAGGCTCCACGGCTCTAGGCCACTCTTGTGGGTCCTAGGCCACTCTTAGATATGATTTTTATTTGGAATCTTACGAATTTGAACTCTCCCGTGCTGAATTCCGCAGAGGTTCTTGAGTGCCCGGGTCTAGCCGGAGCGTAATAATGACTCGGCTGACGAGGCACAGTCGAATAGCTCGACTGGGACCGAGAGAGATGATATAGCTCGCCTGAGGTCGAGAGATGATAGCTCGGCTGAGGCCGAGAGACGGTATAGCTCGGCTGAGGCCGAGAGAGATGATATAGCTCGACTGAGGCCGAGAGATGTGATTTGCACCTTAGGAATCCTTGGCTCGGTGAGGGGCTAAGGCGCCCCGATTTACTGAGGCTGACTTATCTCTAGCGGGTATTGTTCAGCACGTGAGAGTCAGGGTTGATCCTAGCCCCCTTGCACGATTATTTATGCAATGACATTTTACCTCACAACACCCTGTATAAGATCAACATTATTACAAGCAAAATAGAATATTTAGATATAAATTAAATAGTTATTTATTCATATTTAATTTTATATTCTTTAGATATATTGATACAATTATGAATATTAATTATATGTTTAAATTTATATTTATATTTAAATAGATCAGCATATTAAAATGAGTTTAAATAGATATTACGTAATTCATCTCCTTTAGCTCTATGAAAATAATTTGTAGTGTACTATTGTCAAGCAAGTTATGATATTAAAGTCAGGATAAAAAATTGGTTGGCTATCTATAATACTAATTAGAAAATTCAGGATGGTTATTAGTTAAATAATTTGAAATGAACATTTAGATTGCTGAGTTGGATTTGAGCAAAATTGAATAGATTGAAAGTGAAAAGCAACTTCTTTTTAATTAACTAAAATAAAGATATAAATTGGATCATTAAAATATTAAAAAATTAAAGTTAATTTCATCTAGAATAGGAGAGACTTCGTCGTTTTCATCATTCCAATTTGATGGTATGCATAATTTACAAATTAATATTAATATTTATCTACCTATTAAACAAAGACTAAAATGTATCAAACCAAATAAATAAAAGTAAAGGAATTGAAAATTGTTTGTTCTCACTGGGAAGTTTCTTATGAGTAGTACTATAGAATCAAAGTTTGATATATCAATTCAAAGGATAATAAAATTAATATAATTTTATATTTGAATGAGATCACAACTGTTGTTTATAAAGAATGAAGGTATTTTTTTTAGATTTTTAATTTTATAATCATTCGTTTTAAAGTCATGTTGACCTTCACAATCACAGCGGTATGGAAGTCTTTTATTCCATTTAGCAAAACTCCTTAAATAATTAATACTAAAATTTACATCATCCAATAAATATATGTACGCTGACAAGAGAACAAGATATAAGGAAATAATAAAAGAAAAAAAATTAAGAATTAAATTGAAAAATAACTATAGTTTCATTTCTCTTTCTTTTTTTTAGTGCAAGTATAGTTCATTAGAGCTTTTCTGAACTCCAAGAAAGTTTAACATGGAAAGAGAATTTGACTAAAATATAGTATTAATTCTTAAACTTAAAAGGGTTATATCATTTTGGTTCTTGAACTTTAAAAAGTTACAAAACTGATCCTGAATTTTTTTTTATTTCACTTTGATCCTTGCCATTAAATAGAAAATACGCGGTTAATTTTTATGGCCCATGACATCACACATGGCATTCAAATGACAAAGTCAATTTAAAATCTATAACTAACCTATTAATTCATTAATTTAATGTTTAATATTTAATAAAAAATAAAAATAAAATCCTTCATCGTTTCTCTTTGTCCCATGCCTCCTCCCCCGCACCTTGGCAACCTCCTCGCTCCCCACCACCTCCTCCCCCCCCCCCCCCCCCCCCCCTCAAGGGAAACACTGCTACATCTCCAACAACAAAAACATCAGGTTCACTTGTTCGAAAAAGGCTATCATCATGTGGAAAAAGGAAGATGCTATCAGATCGATTATTACATACTAAATGATGCTACTACAAATGCAGATTTCAAAGTTTCAAATATGAAATAATCATTTTGTTTGTGGGAAGCAGCATTCATGCATTATGAATCATATGACAAATTAGAAGGATGGGGAGGAAGGAGACCGTGGGGGGGAGGGACAGAGGAGAGGGGGTGGGGATGCGGGGAATATAAGAGGTTGAGGTACGAGAAAAGAGGGAGAAGACGGAAGAGAAAAATTATTTATATTTTTTAGTAATTATTAAATATTAAATTAATATGTTAATAGGTTAATTATGAATTTAAAATTGATTTAACTATCTGTATGCCATGTGTGCTATTACATACATCGCTACATGAAATAAAATCAAAGTGAAACAAAAAGAAAATTTAAAAATTATTTTTATAATGTTTTGAAATTGAGAAATCAAAGTGATCTCATCTTTTAAGTTTAAAGATTAATACTATAGCTTAGCCAAAGAATTTAACGAAGCTTCACTTTCTTCCATCGATCACTGCCTTATATATAGCCACCATTTTAGATTTTACTATTAAAGCGGACCAACGTCATGGACGTGAGGTGCGGTGCATATTAGTTACAATGTTGACCATTCTTCGAAACAAGAGCCTGATTACTTCAAATTAAAACCTGAACATGTTTCAATTATTGGCTTTTTTTTTTTTTGGTACAAACGAGCGATCATAGTCTAGCGTAAGTCAAACCCAACATATCGGAGTACAATATCTGAGATAAGATTATAGGATAAAAACACCAGGTCTCAGGACCAAAAGCCAGAGTGCTGCCACCCGAAGCTACCCAATCAGCCGCTGAGTTAGCTTCTCGGTAAATATGCCGAACCTGAACTCTGGAAGCCTGAAGGAACATAGACCTGATGTCACATAGAAGAGGGTTAGAGGATAAGGGGTCGTCGGATTCCTTCCTGAGCCAACGCACGATAATAGTGGAGTCCCCCTCAATAATAAGGTGACGAAGACCCAGGCTGCGGATAGCATGAGAGATGCCAGCCCAAGCCGCATATAACTCGGCAAGCGGCACAGACAGGTCAAGAGAACCAAATCCCCCTGCCGCAATCAGCACACCATTAGAATCTCGGATGACAAACCCCGAACCAGCCAGTCGATTTTGGACACTGCCATCAAAGTTGATTTTTACAGATCCTAGTGGAGGGGGTTCCCAAGAGACGAAAACCGTATGTTGGCGCGCTGCCGAGGCAGCAGGGGAATCCCAGATGCTAGGTCTGTCAATATCAAGCCCTGACTGGTGGACCCTGTATTCATCAGAGAGGGATAGAGCTGTCCTAAGGATCTTATGGGGGGTCACTTTTATCAGAAAAAATTTTCCTGTTCCGAGCCAGCCAAATCTGATAAGCAATATAAGCGGCTAAAGATCTCAACCGAGTTGTGCCTCTCTGCCCGCCCTGCCAGATCATCCTCAGAAAAGAAGAGCGACAAGAGCCACCTCTATCAAGCCAGGAGTGAAAACCTGCTATCTGCCAGACTGATCTAACACTGTCGCATGTGAAGATAGCATGATCAACTATCTCCTCCTCTACCCCACATAACGGGCATATAGGCTGGATCATCAAACCTCTAATCAAGAGCAGAGAACAGGTTGGAAGGCAGTCCCAAGCCAGCTTCCAAATGAATAGTTGCACTCTGTGTGAATGGGAAACTTCCAAATCCAAGAGACATCCCGTAACTGCCTAGGCTGTGGCCTGTACTCCTGTATAAGGTCCCTAGTCGGAGCACGAGTCGTATAGGATCTCCTCCAAAGTCTGGTGTCCGGAACTCCTCCCGATATAAGAGGGATGGACAAAATACGCCGGGCTAACTCGGCCCCAAAAAAAGTGGCTACACGGGAGGTGTGCCAGCCAGTGCAGTCCTAAGCAGTTAAGTCAATAACTCTCGTGCCAGAAACAATGTCAGTGCTCACAAAGGTAGGCCAGTGAGACAATGGAATATCAGCCAACCACGTATCTCTAAGCACATCAATAGAAGCACCATCACCAATCATCCACGAGACACGAGGTAGCACAACCGGAGCATGAAGACACACCTCTTTCCAGAAGAACGAGCAAGCACGAGTAGGCTGAGGAGGTGTGTAAGAGGACCAATCACCATATTTAGCACGCATAAACGAGCTCCATAAGCAGTCAGGATCAAGCAAGACTCTCGTCGCGTGCCTAGCAATCAATGCCTCCCTCCTCACAGTGAGGGATTGAATCCCAAGCCCTCCCTCCGATATCGGCATGCAAATAATGTCCCAAGCCACCAAGTGGATCCCATGGCCATCCTGCATCGACCCCCAAAGGAAATCTCTAAACCATCTCTCCATCCGCCTCAAGCAAATCACCGGAATGGCTGCATTGGATAGAATGTAGAGAGGAAGAGAAGTAAGCACGAAACGAATAAGGGTGAGCCTTCCCATCATAGATAACTCAGTGACCTGCCATCCATCCAAACGAGCCCTGACCCGATGCTCGAGGTCAAAGAAATCAGAGCACCGTGGCCGTCTCCCTGTAATAGGAATGCCCAGATAGGAGAGCTGATCAGCCTGAGCAAAGATCCCCAAAATAGACTTGATGGTCTGCCTCACATGAAGGTTGGTCTTCGGACTGAAGCAAATCATGGATTTATCAAGGTTAACTTTCTGACCAGAAGCGCTGCAGTAAGACTGAATCACTGACTCAAAAGCTGTCGCATTGCTGATAGTAGCTCTCCCCACCAGGATACAGTCATCAGCAAAAAGCAAATGAGATAGCGATGGGCCATGGGGTCCCGCACTGTAGGGAACAATAGCAGACGCCTGTTGAGCTTGATGTAGGGCCCTAGACAGAGCATCAGCAGTGAGGATGAACAGGAAAGGTGAGAGCGGACAACCCTACCTGAGCCCAACAGCAGACTGGAAGTAATCCGTATGGCTGCCGTTAACGATGATAGAGAAGGACGGCCCCTGAATGCAGGCCCTAATCCAGGCTATAACAGGCTCAGCAACTCCAAACTCCTGAAGAACTCTATATAGGAACTCCCAGCTCATCTATCATAAGCTCTTTCCATATCCATCTTAATAGCCATTAAGCAGTGACGAGCAGGAGCCCTATGGAGATCATGCATAACTTCTTGGGCTAAAAGAACATTATCATAAATGCACCGCCCTCTGAGAAAAGCCCCCTGCTCAGGAGAAATAATGCGGGAAATAACCACACGCAGCCGAGAAGCCAGGATCCGAGCACAAAGCTTGTATAGAGTGGTGCAGAGACTGATAGGGCGGAAATGCTGAGGCTTGGAAGCATCGGGCCTCTTCGGAACCAGGGCAATGAGGGTCGATTCCAATCAGGGGGATGGATCTGGCCTGAAAAACAAGTTGGATGGCCTGAAGAACATCCCATCTCACAATAGTCCAATAGTGACGAAAGAAAAAGGGGGGAACCCATCAGGTCCCGGGGCCTTATCAGAACCTAGATTCCATAAAGCCTCCCTGATCTCCTTAGAAGAAATAGGTCTAGTAAGACAGTCATTCTCAGCCTCAGTAACCTTAGAAAGGGTGGGAACAGAGCACACAGGGACCCCATCTCCCAAAGTCTCAATCCATCGAGAACGAAAAAACTGAAGAAGCTGGTCCCCAATAGCCTCACTGTTTTCCTGGACATTACCCTCCTCATCAACAAGCCGCCAATCCGATTCACCGCTCGACGCTTCAAGGTAGCCTGATGGAAGAATCTAGTGTTCTGATCCCCCTCCTTGATCCACTAAATACGGGATCTCTGCCTCCAATACATCTCCTGCTGTCGGAGGAGGGAATGGTGGAGAGCAAGGCTAGATCGGAGAGCAGTAAGGTCAGACTCCTGCAAACAGCCATACTGATCTTCCTTGTCCTGAAGAGAAACAATAGTGTTTTCAGTCTGTTCAATCTGTTGAATAATATCACCAACCTCTTCTCGATTCCATCTGGACAATCGGCGCCTAGCCAGCTCAAGACGTCGAGATAATCTGTAAGTAGCACTCCCTCTAACAGGAGTGCGCCAAACCTGAGCAATTAAGGAGCGGGCAGCAGAATATGAAGTCTATAATTTCTCAAATCTAAACTGACCCCTTCTCTGAGCAGCTACATCAGTGGTGATTAGGAGAGGGCAATGATCGGAGGCAATCCTGGGAAGATGTGTAACAGTAGTAGAAGGGAAGGATCGAATCCAATCAGCTGAGGCTAGAACCCTGTCTAGCCGTTCCGACACTCTAGCAGGGCCATGACGGTTATTGCACCAGGTGAATTGGGCTCCCTGGAACCCCAAATCCAGCAGATTGGCCAAAGCTATGAAGGTCCGAAACTCAGAAGTACCAGCAGTCTCCATAAACTATCTGCCCCCCCTCTTCTCATTAGCCTCCAAAATACAATTAAAATCACCAGCACACAAGGCAGGAATGCCCTGAGAAAGCAGAGACAGGATCTCGTCCCAAAGAGAGCGGCGGATCCGGAAGTCGGTACTAGCATAAACACCAGACAAAGCCATGGGGCCAGCGATCCTTCAGATATAATAAGAGCAACCTGCTGACCACATAGATGAAAAGCATCAACCCTTATATCAGCAGGCTTCCACAAAACCATAATGCCACCAGATAAACCCTCCGACTCTATAGCATAAGAAGACCAAGATCTAGATAACTGTCTTCTAACATAGGCCAGACTATCACCAGACAAGCGGGTCTCCAACAAAATACAGATATCACAATTATGGAGCTGCATCAGCCTCCCAAAAGAGGAGCGAAACGAAGGTTTAGGGCTTCTCTAACATTCCATATAAGGATCTTCATTCAGAAGGGGGGGACCCACCAAAACCCCCGACATCTCCGTATCGGGCAAGCCACTTGCAGGGATCGCTCCCTCCAATGGACACTGATCCTGACTATCCATGGCCTCTACAGTGACCTTCGGCTGGATGGCCTTTCTGAGTAAGGCAACTACAGAGTCATGGGACCGATCTTCCGCCTGCGTCATCTGGGGACCCTTAATGGGGATCGCTGAACCCTGAATCTCCGCAATCCGACTAATCTTAGGCCCACCACCTTGGAAAGTCACAAGCCCATTCATCACCTCAGGCACTGAGAGAGCCAGTGAGGACTGCACCAAACTTTTACTCGGGAGTTTCCCTTTCCTTTTTTCAGTTTTTGAAACAACCCTAGGGGCCGGAGTTTCAATAGGACGGGCCCGCTTCAGTGGGCCCGGATTAGCTTCATTGCGGGCCCTCGGCCTACCAGCTGAATTATCCTCTCCTGATTGGGCAAAGGTGTTGAATGGATTCACAAGGGCCTGCTTCAGAGAAAGTTTAGCCACAGGAGGAGTTTCAGCAGAAACCGGCACGGCACTCTCCATCTCAGCCAAGTCAACCGTCCGGGTCAAAGCCACAGCAACAGTCCCCTCCTCAGGAGCACAGTGCCCGAACGCTGTGGAGCGCTGGATCTCCTCCGACCTGGCCTCCCTGTTTCCTTCACCAGGGATCACAGCAGAACCAACTCCACCATCCCCCGCAGGTCTTCGGACTCGCCGAGCAAACTTCTTCGGTGTCTGCCAGCCCCCCGGAAGGGCATCCGAAGCACGATGGGACGACGATGAAGGAGGAGTAGCCGAGGACTAAGGGGGGCGCCGCCGACGGACAGCGGCCATCCACGGCCCAAAGACCGGGCTATCCGATGAAGAAGCATCAGTTGGAGAAGAGAGGCAGCTGCTCGCCGGATGCACTGAACCGCAGCGAACACAAATCCCCTCCAGGTGTTCGTAGACAAATTGCTGCCAAAATGGCAGAGCAGAGCCGCCTACCCTCGCTCCCGGCCGCAGAGGTCTGGCAAGGTCCACCCGGACGCAGGCACGGGCAAACCCCCCCCCCTCCTCTCTCCCTTGTCGCAGCATCAATGAATTGGAAGGATCCAGCAGCAGAGAGGATTGATCCAATGATCTCCTCAGAATTCAATTGGAAGAGATGCAGTCTGATCCAAAGCAGAGCAGTTGCCATGGCGCCCTCCGACGGCACAAACTGAGGGTGCCAGTTCTCACGGCGATCACTGACCACGGCAATCGCCAGCCCTCAAAACTGATTTAATTAAATTACAGTTGGTTAGCAACAACGTGAGATAGCTATTTATTAACAGCTGATATATAAGAGTTAATTTAAACAAACTCTTAACCAATTTGAAAGCTTAATCGACAGACTTCGCAGTTCTAAATTTTTAGTTGAATTAATAATATCAATACCATTTTATTAGATGGAGGATTTTACTCGGCATTAACTTTTTTTTTTTTTGAAAAATAACCATATGTCAACGTCGCATCTGATGGGGCAGGAAACACATTATTCTAGTACATAGTTTGGGTTTTGCATTATTTTAATAATTTATTATTAACTAAACTATAGTATTAATTTTTAAACTTAGGAAGTGTATCACTTTAATTTTTAAACTTTAAAAATTATAAAAATAATCTTAAACTTTTTTTTTGTTTTAGTTTGCTTTCTATGTTAAAAAAGAAAATACCGTTTAATAAGTTGCAAAAATAATCTTAAACTTTTCTTTTTATTTCAGTATGCTTCCTACAAATATCGTTTAATTTTATCTTACGTGGCAGTACATGTGACATACAAAATTAAATTTAAAGCTTATTATTAATCAATTAATTTAATATTCAATAATTCTTTAAAAAAATTAATCTTCTCTCTTTCTCACACATGGCATTCAATGACTACCCCCTCTCGTTTTTCACCTTTCGTTGTAGTTTCCTTCGTCTATCACCTTCCTGGCCTCCATCGCAGTCTCACCCACCTGTAGGGGGTTTGGGACACCGGGAAAGAGGGAACCTCCTCCATCTCTCGGTAAGGAACGGAGGATGCTGCGACGAAGGAGAAGTAATGGATGGAGGAGCCTATGACCAGAGGCGTGAGAGAGAGAAGATTAATTTTTTTTTAGGATTATTGGATATTAAGTTAACTAATTAATAAATTAATAATAAATTTTAAATTTGATTTTATCATTTGCATGTTACATGTGCTCTGCCACGTAGGATAAAATTAAACAATGTCTTTTCTATTTAATGATAGGGATTGAAATAAAAAAGAAAGTTCAGGATCACTTTTACAACTTTTTAAAGTTTAAAAACTAAAATGATATATCCTTCTAAGTTCAAGAATTAATACTGTAGTTTAACCTTTATTATTATTTTTTTTTTTGAAAAGATAGCATTTCTGTATTGAGATAACTGCATGTTCAAAGGTCATATACATACATGCATCAAACCATTTATACAACGTTGGAAAGAATAGATTCACAAAATTCTGTTCATCTTGCAAGCTTTATTTATTTAAGCAAATGTTACAATACATCATCAATCTACACTGTCATTTGTGTTTCTATCAGCGCACGACTAAATATTTCATGACGGCTAAGTCGATGAGTTCACTGCAACTTGTGCTCGGAATTATAACTGGAACTGTTGGCTGATGCGTATTGACTACTGTTTATAATCTTGCAAACTTGATGAACAGCTAACAAAAAAAAAAAAGGCTCCGGTATGACGATAGAAATCCTTTCCCTAGCGTACGTATGATGATGCCTGTTTATCATGAGAAACTTCAATGATCGAAGTCCTTCCACAGTCCCAAACAAAAAATAAACCGACGACATGATCGGCTAGCTGGGCCGTCCATCTGAACTCTGGCATTGCTCTTGACTATGGCTTCCTTTAACTACTGCATTGGATTTGCCCCGCATAGCTTCCACGACTGCTTCTTCCTTCTGGTTCCAAAAGGAGAACATATGCTTGATGATACCTAAGCATGATAGACGTTTACGACTGACCTGGGCTTCGGGGCAGTGGATCCTTTGATGGCGACGATACTTGATATACTGATAAAGTGTTCTCATGAAGTGTACCATGACAGCAAGTATGCATGCTATGCCACAAACAAGGAAGAGGCCCCAGAAGCTGCTAAAGCCTAGCTCGTTTGATTCACCTCCTGTGTCTTCCGAAGCACATCCAGTTTGTGCTAACCACTTGTCATGGATCCTTTGGAGGTCACCATTCTCGGACAGCGTAAGGATGGCTGTGGACAAGTCCACTGCAAGAGGAGAGTCCCTTGGGAAGGCCTGTGTCAAGCAAGGGTACGTATACGAACATTATTTCAGACCAATATTATGATATGCATGTTAGTGAAAGAGAAATGCGATGAATGACCGTGAACCAATGATCGACACTTACAAATCCCCATCCATTTTTGGTGAACTCCTGACCTATTGTTCTGAACTGGCAGTACTTGGACAAGAAGAGCTCGATGTATGGAAGCTCATCTACTATTGCAGCTACGCCCCCGTTTTTTGGCCCAAGCTGAAGAGCTTGGGCATAATCTTCAGGAGTATCTAGGGAGACTAACCTGGACTCTGCGACGTTGAACTCATCTATCAGATAGTCCTTTGCAAATGAACCGACCTGGTATCCAATTGGATCGGTGCTAGATAACAAGCTGTCAAGACCTTGAATGCTAGAGGAGAGTTGTTGAACCGTGAGGATGGATGTCAAGCTTGCAGTGTAGCTTGAATTGATAATTAACACCACAAACATCCATACAATCAGCACAAGTCGCCCAAGGGTGCTGTCGGTGTTCTCTCCTGAAACAGATTCCACACAACTTTTAACACAGGAACTTTTGCCTTTTAATCTCAAAAGAGTTTGTGCTGCGGGAAAGAGCAAAACCATCAGCAATGGAAAGCTCGATCAAGATGGTGGCATTAATGTTTACTTACTGTGAGCGAAAAACATTGTTGAGAAAGTGAACCTGTGAAACAAACAAAGTTGAAATGAAATGAATTCTTGAGTATTCAAAGCAAAAGAAGTAGAAATATATATAATAATAAGAAAAATTGAATCATGAAAGACCAATATAATTGAAATGTGAAAGAAGACATGTCATTAGCTAGGCGCAAGATGATATGTGTGTATGTCTGTGTGCAAGAGAGATAGAGAGAGACTATGCTAGTGTATGTTTAGTCCCACATCAGGCATTCACGGAAAAAAACTTGCATGGTTATACAAATAAAAAAGCTTAAATAATACCTTCTTGTCCGGACATGATTTCAAGTGAGGTCTTAAGTTGTCACAAATGGTATCAAAAACAACATAGCCCATATCCCATGTAGACTAGGGGACATTGCATACGGGCTGTGATGATTGCGGATTAAATAGATTTGACTTTGAATTTGGATTTGAATCCGTAATTCAGCAAGAACGCTAGAGCTTAAATGAGATGAGCATGTGAGAGTTTATACTGGTATGTATTTAGTTCCTACATCAGTTATGAATACTTATACAAATCAAGAAACCCAAATAATACCCACTTGGCTAGCCTTTTTGAGAGAAGCCCTAATTTGCTATAATTCACACACAAGGCTCGGACTAGGTTAGCACTAGTAGCTAGGCCCAACTCTCATGCCTAGGCCGAATATTTTTAAAATGCAGAGGTATTTTATGAGCCCATTCATGCATTCTTTGCATGCAAATACAAATTATATGAATTTTTATAAATATGTAATAATTAATAAATTTGAAAAACAAAAAATTAGAATCATCTTTTCAAAAATGTAAAGATATTTTCAAAGCCCATTCATGTAGTTTTTACACTCAAAAACAAATTATATAAATTTTAGAATAACAATATTTAAAAATAAATAAATTATGAAAAATTGCAATCATGTTGTTTATGCATGTTTATGAAATTTAGATATAATTTTTTAAAAAAAAATTGACCATGAAATTAGTAGATATGGATTGAAGAAAGAAGAAGGATGAGAAAGATCATGGCATTGGTTCTTTCAGACTGCATAGCCATCTCAGAATAAAGTATTGAATCAATATCAAAGAGAGGCTATAATGGATGAACTAATTATCAAATGCCAGGATAAGGCATTATTTACGTTGAAGTCAAATTTTAGATATAGATTATAATCAGGATTCGGATGTTTATGAGCACCATTGATATTCTATGATGTAAACCTTCCTTTAAGTAAACAATCTCTTATC
Source organism: Calamus simplicifolius (assembly GCA_900491605.1). Lineage (NCBI taxonomy): Eukaryota > Viridiplantae > Streptophyta > Magnoliopsida > Arecales > Arecaceae > Calamus > Calamus simplicifolius. The sequence continues at coordinate 1,404,998 of UESW01003854.1, read as the reverse complement.
TATTATTTTTAATTATTTTTTTAGTCTTTTATTTTTGTAGTTGTATATAAAGGCAAATTATACTTTAAAAAAATGAAAATAGCATGAATACCTAGGTTTAAATTCCATATTGTTGTAAGTTTATATTTGAAAAACTTAAAAGCATCGAAAAAAAAAATGTTGAAAAAAAATTATTCCCAACATGTCGGTTTGAAATTGGTATGCTAGATCCTACCAAGTGTTACCAAACAAGGTGCAAGTTTGGTACTTATGGTCCATCAATACTTTATAATTTACTAAGAATGAAAAATGGAATGAGCTCATGATTAATTGCACTTTGAAGGCTTGAAGCTAATCAAAATATCAAGACACATTAGATTATTGCAGTCTATAGGCTCTGCCAAACTCCATTGTGGAATTTGGGATGGATTGATGAAGCCAAAATGACCACTAAAGGCCATAAATGCTTTCACTTTTGGACCTCTCTGTTACCTCATTCAACCAAAAAAAAAAAAAAAAAAAATTCTTCTATTATTCTTTTTGATCAGCTAAAGATCGGATATCATGGAAATATTACTTTTTTAATATATTTTGTTGATGAGACTCGGATCCACCTTGAGTTGGGAGAAGGTTTTCTCTCTCTCTCTCTCTCTTTTTTTTTTAAAGGGAGATAGTGGGTGGTTGAAAAAAATAAATTATAAGCATAGCAACTATAATATGATAATATATATATATTATACAAACTATTTAGAGTGTTGTAAGTACGTAGAGCCACATGCAACTCAATTTGTAGGTGCAAGCCAATCTACTTATTGAATATCTGCAACTCAAATTGCATTGTAAATTGAGCTACTTTTTGAGTTGCAACTCAGAATTAGCTTGCAGTTGTTCGACTTGCAATCAACATGAGTATAGGACAAGTTACAACAACTTAAGTAGGCGATGTAATTTAAATAAAAAAGTTTTTTTTATTCTCATCTTCCTCTTCTTCCACCCCTCACATCTCTCGTCTCACTCTCAAATCCGTCCTCACCACCATCCTCAATGCTATTGCTAAATCCTTTTTTACTACATCTAGAAGGCCCACAGTGACCTACTCTACCCCTCAAACTTCAGTATACTACCTTTCTCCGCTATGCCTCCATCGCAACCCAACCCACGGCAACCTCCACACAGTCCCTCCCCACCAAGGTATTCACCCAGAACCTTGCTACCAGCGGCTTCAACACCAACCTCTTCATCCAGAAAATTCTCATCTCCATGCAAGATATTTCACAGAATGTAAGAGATGCTCATCTTTTCGTTAAGTTCTTCTACAAACATGAGAAGTGATACTCATTGTAACTCAACTATGGCAACTTGAGTTGTAATGCAACCTCGATTATAAAGCTCCAAACAGCCTCAAACTATACATCTTGTATATTATCCATGCATATGTCTTTGATCCTTGATGTGGACAGGTGGTTTTCTCTATAATTCTATGTATGGAATTGTATGTCCAACATTTGAATACATATGCATCCTGGAGTGTTATATGCTCATTAATTTGGATGCAGGTTCTGTAAGTGTATTTAGTGATTGTATGCTCTAAGAGATATGTGCACTAATTCTAGCACTAGCTACTCTTATTGAAAAGAAAACAGTCTAAACTACTGTAAACTCATTACAATCATCTTGTGGATTCAACTTATTTGATGTGGATAGTGTCGTTACTCCTGAATAAGCTAGCTGTACAATTGCAGTAGAATAAATCTTTGTGGCTTGGAATAATTGGTTGACACCAATTCACATCAAGCCTTTTATCTTGTTTTTACTACTGTAAAACAATTGCTTTATCTGGTCATAGTTATTCAAACAACTGCTTTACCAAAACATGTGGTTGAGCAGCTTTCAATCAAAAAATATGACTGTCAGTATATGCTTTATCAACAAAAAGAGCAAAAATAGATGAAGATACTGACCATAATATCGTCACAAATTGTTCCCTTGGACTTCCACGAAACTCACTATTTGTGCGATGCTCAAGAAACCAAACAACTACTCCGACCAAAAGAAAGAAACCTCCTGTGGCACACCACATCGGTAAGGTGAATGGTTTTAGGAAAGCCCAAGAATTTGAGCGTATCTCTTTGACCGGTGCAACTATGATAAGGCCTGAGTCAATGTATGGTTGTGTAAAATCTACGATCTTTGTTCTGTTTGGCACAATGGAAATGTCCCCTACAGCTGCATCAAAGAACTGAAGAACAAAAGCATGCAGATTAAGAAGCTTATAGAATGTAAGACATACACAAATCACAATGTCAGCCAAGATAGATTCATAAACTATGTACAGTTAAGTGATAAAAGATGAGTCTACATGCATCTGCTGAAATTGGAAAATGAATTTGAAATAGGAAGTCTAAAATGCAATAATTCTGTTACAGGGAGCAACACGCACATTATCAGCAACCTTCTGCACAAGTTCATCGTAGTTGGGATTCTTTGAACCATCTCCAAATAGAATGAATGAGAGTGGAACTGGATAGGGCAGCAAGTTAACTGCAGCTTTAAACACATCAATACAGTATCCCTTCACATTATCAGGATTGTCATCTTTTGATACAAATTCCTCATAACTTGTTCGGTATGGAACTCCTATCCTCAGAGGCCTCCCATTGTTTGGAAACACCCAACCACGTGGCTTCTTTGTGGTTTCACCAGGCCAAATGGCAGGAGCAACAATTGAGAGACCAGAACTATTAGTCCAATATCCTATCCTCCGGACACCTGTTCCCCCGATGTTAAGGATATCATAGGCTGGATGGATTAAGTTCCTATCTGAACTAAACTGAAATTGGCCAGTGAGGCCTGTAAAATTTGTAACCAGCAATTTCTGAAGTAACTTATCACCTCCATCAAAATACTGGAGTGCAGTTAAATGCAATGTACTTCCCTCTGCATCTTGCAACTGGGGATCATTAGAGAAAGAAATTGTCTGTCCTTCATTCAGGAACTGGTCAATGGCATGCGCAACCAACCAAACTGAATCATATGCATGCAACCCATAAGTGTTTAAGTTTGAGGTGGCATTCCCTTTCTGAACCAAGTAATTCCATCTGGACATGAACGCTCTTTTGAGATTAGAAGTGGGGTATGCTGGCGGAGAACAATGACCCCTTGTATGAGGTCCATTGTGTCAGGATTGGAAGGTAGCGATGAATCCAAAACAGAAACAAGCCAATCTGTTGCTATCCACACATAGCCATTAGCCATCATCCCAAGATTTTTTGCAATGGAAAAAACAGCGAGCCCTGAGTCAGGTTTTACATGAACAACAAAAACCCGAGATTCCATCAGGTTCACTTCTAACAACAACTCACTAATTGCAGTTCTATCAGCATCAGGAGCGAAGGCAGCTTTGTAGGCGATCTTAGAGCGTTTGCCAGTGAGGGCATCACCTAAAGCAGTAATTCCACCTCTCCCATACTCATCATCTACAAAGATGGCAATAACCTCTCTCCATCCATAATTTTCAATCACATCAGCTATTGCATTCATTTGGAAATAGTCATTCTGAGTTGTGCGTAGAAAATACGGGTATTGCAGAGAAGTGAGAGTGGGGTCAGTTGCTGCAAATGAAAGAAGTGGAACATGGAGTTCATTAACAACATGAGAGATGATATGGGCAATCTCAGAGGATTGTGGACCAATAATGGCAACCACATCATTCTCCATCAGCTGCAAGGCTGCACAAACCAAGATGTTTCCTTGTCAAACCTATCCAAAACTTGGGTAATCACAAATTGTCATTGAAGGTAGTCCAATACCACCAGACCACACAACATTTCAAAAAAAAAAATAAAATAAATTTGCAGGTTGGAACTAGTCAATATTTGTATTCGTAGAGACATATACACGCCCTTTTCAATATAATGAAATAGAGAAGCAGAACCAATATAAAACTAAATGCAATTTAATACATTTCATCAAATTGAACAAGAAATAAACAATGAAAAAGTAAATTACATTATGACAATGGGACATTAAAAAAAAAAGATTTAATGATAACCATGCTTCAAAAATTAAATATGAATCTATGCGATTGCTCAAAGGATTTAAAGCATAACATCCTCAACAATGACACTGCACAGATGGAGACTTAACTAAAATCATTTGATGCAAAGTCATGACCTAAGACCTAGCCAAAAAAAAAAAAAAAAAAGCGAGCCAAGAAGATATTATTTGAACTCCTTAACCCTTCGGTAGATTACTCACTAAACACTCACCGGTAAGGGCACTCACAAGCAATAGACACAACTGGATTTAGAATCTCAGTAAACGCTAAAAGAATGCTGATACAAGGAGATTCATGAAATCCTATGGTCATAACTTGAATAAATGCCATAAACCACTCTAAAAGACATACACAAGGTTCTAAAAATGGTGACCATTGAGTAATTCCTAATAACAAAACAATGGAAACCATCAAAAGTGCATCACCTTATAGAAGGAGACTCATGAAATGCTACGGTCATGACTTGAATAAATACCATAAACCACCCTAAAAGACATATTCAACGTTCTGAAAATGGTCCCTACCGAGTAGTTTCTAATAACAAAACAATGGTAACCATCAAAAGTGCCTCGCCAAATAATTAACTTACGATACCTTCCATAGTTCCAAGAAATCCACTGCAGTTGGTGTCCTTTTCAATCACATTCAACCTCGTCCCAGCAAGAAGATTTGGATTGCTGTTCACATCCCGGACCGCAAGCTGAATCGCCAACTTCGCCACCCTCCCAATGGTAGAGTTGAAGGTGAAGAGAGCCCCTATATTGACCACACTCGGCCTCGAGGAGACGCCTGTGCCGTTCTGGCCGGCGGCCGCAGCCCCAGTCAGAAGAATGGAAAAGCACAAAGCTAGAAGTGGAACTGAGCCCATCTTTGAGAAAAGAACAAGCAACTTATGGGACGAAGAGAGAGATAGATAACAAGAGTTCCCACTCCACTGAGACAACCCACCACCTGCTCTCTGTGATTAACTAGAAGGATTGGGATTAAGTTTGGGCATCGTTGTGGTCAATGGGACTATATGGGATAGCTAGCAGATTTTCAGGACCCATACAAGGAAATCTAGAGCTACTAGCTAGGAATAAGAGGTACTAAGAACAGAGATAGATAACAGGGGAGAGGCAACTCATGTCTTGGATGAAGCTACAATCCATTGGTTGCGGGTAGCTAAAGGGGTTGGAATAAAGGCTTGGCAAACGGGCATGGAAGATTTTATAAAGAAACGGTAGGAGCTTCGAGTCTCTGGTGGGCGGAGGACCAGTTAACTCCATGTGCTTATCATGGAATCACTTGTCTCCCGACCCAAAGAAGCTGAGGGTCTCTCGCAGCTAAAGAATCTCTTCTTTCCTTGCAGGCTTAGGAAATAGGCAAAGGACCATTCCACGGGAATGGTCCCGTGGAATGGCCCTCGCTGGTCTTCCATTCTCTCATGCTTTCTGGTGGAATCTACCCTCGTTTGTTTATAGCCTGTAAAAAAGGCTAGCTAGGATGCCACCTCTTGTCCGTATAAATTGATGGCTTTATGGGGGGATGACCTGAACCACCCTGCTGCTATGGGCTTGCATGGCTAGGCAAACCAGTTCCAAGAAAGCTTTTAAATTTCCCATTGTCCCATTAATAAACCCTGCCAAAAATTATTATTCACCAATATAACAATCTAATTAATAAACCCTACTCAGTTATTTCTACAAAATTTTTTTAATATAGAACTTCTGTATCACTTCTATCTTCGTGTATATATATATATACAATTATTTTTTATTATTTATAATTACTTAGTTGATCAACGAGAACTAAAAGTTGCAGCCTTATCGTTTGAAAGTCGATTACCAATTTACTGTCTTTTTTTTTTTCTTTTCTTTTCTAAATATGCATGGAGGACCATCAACTTTTTTTTTTTTTTTTTTTTTTACACTAAATATGCAGCCTTATACATGTACGTTGCACGTGGAGGGCCAGCCTCATATTTTACTTTCGTGAATTGCAATACTACACGAACAAGCCCTTTATTCGATCTCTTGTCATCGAATCGCATGCTAATATCTTTGAGACTTTATACAGCTCCAAGTAACTTTGTAAATGTTTATTTTCGGTTGTAGTCCTTGTCACCTTTCTCATGCATGTAACGTTGGATTTAAAATATTGTGGCCCACCCAACGATGCCTGCACTGATGCATGCATCTTTGATTCGGGTGAAACGACGGGACGTAAACCAGACGGAGTTTGTGGCTTCGACCATATTCTTGCCCCATTTAATCCAAGCACCATGTTTTCTACCAGGTTGGCTTCGTTTCTATGGATTATCATAATAGGGCTAGCGTCAAGGGAACGTCCATAGTTGTTAGATTCGATTTGGACATATTCGATCAAGGGCTCAGATCATTGGATCACTGGTTCAACGGTAAAATTATCGATTAAATTATTAATTATTATTTTAATATAAAAATATATATTAATAAAAATTAATTTTAATAAAAAGTTAAGATTATTATGATAAAAAAATTTGTATCTCATTCGGTTCTGACTGGATTGACCGATTCATGAATCAAATAGATTGATAGGATTATTTTGGATGTCTTATGTATCCGATTTATGTTAGAACCATATCCAGCATGACCTTCGGTCCCAGTTTAATTGGTCCAACCGGTTAATTTAATTCGGTTCCGATAACTATGGAAATATCAACTTGGGTCAACTGTTTGGATGGATTTCAATTACCTAACCCATTGTTTGATTGAAGGAAGGTAGAAGAAAAATCTCTCTCTCTCTCTCCCTTCTTTTTTTTTGATTGAAAAAAGAATGAAAGATAATTAAATAATTTCTCTTTTATGGAAGTCATACATTAATTCTTTATTTTTCTATTAAAAATAAATATCATAAAGGAAAAAATTTATTTTGTAATTCTTTTTTCCTTCCTCTCACAAAAATTACTTTCAAAAAAATTCTTAGAAAAATATCAAACAACCACTAAAATAAAATGGATGGAAAAGTATGGTTCCTTTCGTCTAAGCCATTTAGCTCATTCTATATCTTTTCACTTTTTCATTCCTACCAGCCTTCGCCTAAGCTTCATGGGATGATAAATGAGAGAGAGAGAGAGAACTAGATGGCCAAATGGAAGGAATTGCACTTAAGTTCTGTCTCAACAAAATTCATAGATAATTATTAATGGAAGCTTTGCTTCGAAGAAGTTAGTAAAAAGATATAATTTATCAATTCAATTAGTTAACATCCATGTTATTTTTTACTAAATCTTTAGCTTTTATTTAGCAATGGCTCTAACAGTTAAATTGGTTTGAAATCTCATGGAAAGAGGAGAGAGCCACAAAAAAAAAAAAGTTCTAATCTTTCATGTAAGAATATATGGCTACGAATAAATAAAAGGATATTTGTACAAGTTATCTAGCTATTTGTAATTAACATAGAAAAGATATTCGGCACGTAGAAAAATCTTTTGATACAACGTCGTTCGATTGATGACTTGCAACATACCTCCAATGGTTCGTTTACTCGGAAGAATGAAAAGAAATCTTGTTCCAGATGCTGCTCTCCGTTTCTCCACAAATATCATGGGTTTCAGTCCGGAACCAAAGGATCAACTCGCTAGACTTTTTTGGGACGCGAAGAATAATAAAAATCTTAGAAATTAAACGCACGTTGTTATCCATCGCTTTATTCTTTGGAAGGGCCCAAACAAACGTGGTTAAATGCCGAACACTAAGAAGTTCTTAATTTTTGAAATTCTGATTATGCTAACAGCACTAGCGGTATGACACAGCTTATAAAATTTTGAACCGTGTTTTAGAAATTGCTGAGTGTGATTCATTTTCATGACAAACTTCCACTTACATCATTTAAATTTATTATCTCAGCTAATTAGGAAGGGAGCTGGAAATCCCCCTCGTCATCTCGGAGGCAAAAAAATTGATGCTATGCATGTTGACCATATTTAGTTGATTCCCGTAAGGTTAGTAAACCAACTTATGGATGAAGATATGATTGAAACTTCAACCAAGGTGTCTAACGAGCATATTGAAGAAATGTGTATAGATCAAGACTAGAGATTCCAAGTCATAGATGAAAGAGAAGGTCAGTTGAAATAAGATCATATATATCAATTCAAGCCCTATCTATCTATCAAGCCATAAATCTCAGCTGAATCCAATCTAGATTTGAGATGAATTTATTTGGTTGACAAACTTAACTTGTAGGTTGGGTTCAACGGAACCTAACTTGTAGTTTAGGTTTTGAGTGCGGCCGCTGTGATTTGCAAAGCATCTCATGGTGACCCACAAAATATTGTCTACTTTATCACAGCACATCAAAGGCTTCCAAGCCATATGGCATCCTTACTGCTTCAAAAATGACAAATTATCGCATCTATGTTCGACGGCGCTATCATGCTATTATTATTATTATTTTATTTAAGTAGGGATGAATCTTAGCCATTTGTGAGTAAACGTAACAGTCATCTCCTTGAGCTCTAGCTCCTCTCCTTCCTTCACACCTTCTTATCGAAATCATATAGGCCAAAATCTCAGGTAAAAGTTAATGGTAGCAAGTAAACTTGAATTATAAGTATATAACACTTTCTTTCATTCAATATGAGACTATTTTTGGGTTATTACAATCTTTTCTAATACGACGTTTATGCCACAAGCTAATCATAATCTACTCTCAAACCAAATTGTTAGTGCTGCAAGGGTCATATTACAATATCCTAGTCACATGCCATAAGCTAGTTAAAATCTATCCATTGGTGCTACAAAGATGGCTCTACATCATGACGGGACTCTACCATTGTTCATCATTGGTGCTGCAAGAATGAATTCATGCCATGATAAAAATCTATCACTGTCTCATGAGTAACCATTTCCTTATGCCCATCACTTTCGCATACTCGGATCGATTCTGATGCTATTTATAACATTTAAGCCTACTTGTTGGTTCAATTAATCCATTAGCAAGCTAAAATGATGTGACTCAAAACTTAAGTAAAAATTTAATAGATAATAAATAAACTTCGATTAAATATATAATATTTGTTTATTAAATATATATTTTTAATAAAATATTATAATTATTTTTAGATTTTGTAAACGTTTTTGCCTTTGAACACTTCATTAAAAAAAAAAAAGAAAAAAAACCTAGAAGGGTTCCAAAGCCAAGATACATCCACTGGCCTCACACTCCACCTTGAAGTTGGGTCTAATGGACTATATTATCAAGCCATCCCATCTCGTTTGTCAAGTGAGTGGAGAGGTGTCGCTGCCAATGCCATGGAGAGGATTTTGGGTGCAATTTTTTAAAATAAGAATACTTGAGTGCAAATTTGATATATATATATATATACTTTGATTTAGAGATATTTAAGGTATTTTAAAAATTTTTAATAGATTTGATTTAGAAGTATTTTGAAATTTGATGTTATATGACTAATAATCTGTTTGTCATACCACAATCAATATTACGATAACATTATCTGTGTGTACCAAACACTACTGACAATTCATTCAAATAATTTATTCTATAAATAATTTATATACTATTTAAGATTGCTAGCATGCACTAAACGTAACCTAAATCTGAATGATTTTAATAGAGCCGTGACACTTAGATCCTCAACCACCTCTCTTCCAACATAGAAAGCGAGCTGTAGAAACCTTCGCTAACATTCAGGTGGTGGCGTTCAATACCGTGCTCAACCTTTCTCGCCGGTACCCTTTGACTCACCGCCGTCGGCACCCATGAACGCCCCTCAGTTTCCGCCTTTCGCCTTCCGCGTCGGGAGATGGTGCCGACGATATCAGCCGCCATAATAGAGAGAAAAGGAGGATGAAGGAAAGGCCCATCAGTTACCACTTACTAGTGCTTTTAAGGTTTTTTTTTAAAAAAATAAAAAATAAAAAAAAGCCCGAATTAGGCCGGCCTAGAAGTACTCGAAACTGGGTTCCATTCATCAAAATAAGTAGGGATTCCGTCTAGGATTGTTCTGTTTAAATCAATATTTAAGCCATTGAAATGGAATCCAACATACCTTTCTTTTATTCTCATTTTCTTTTCAGAGAAGGCATCCGGGGAAATCAGAGAGTTTGCTGCTACACAGTCGGCACATAAGCCTGGTCTCCACACAATTAAGGACACAAGGAGAACTTATTCCAGCAGCCACACAGTTATCTGGGATGGTTATTTTCAAACAAAACACTAAACGCCAGTTCCCCTGCCATCACCATGGCTTAGTCATCTGCAAGAGAACAGACTTGATTTGCAACAGAACTCAAAAAAGCAGGGAGCCAGAAGCTACTGCAAGCACCGGCATTCATACATCAAGCATGAGGCTGAACTTCATAGCAACAGGAACTAGAAGGATAAGAGATGCTACAGAAGCTCCAAATATACGGTGGGAAATTGAGTATGTGGCACTCAGTTGTGGCTTCTTCAGAGGTAGATGAGGTGATAACGGACGGTTTGAAACAATTTTTCTGGTTTCAGATATGACCCGGCTTGCATGGATGGCTCGGCTTCCATGGGGAGAAATCTTTGGCTGGGATGTCCCCATGAGCAAAGAACCATAAGGGAATCTAGCAACAGTTTTGTAGCTCCCAGTTTGCTCGGCGCTTGGTAGTGGCCTTTGAAACCCACCCATGGCACGGCATCCTGAACCGGGGTAGGAAACAAGGCCTGAAAAGATTAAATACAACATGCTGTTAGAACATAACATTAGCAAACCTGGACTACTAAAGCAAAACGTCTGTAATACCGATTCAGATAGATTGCATGTGAATACAATCCATCAGAATACAAGAAAACTCGGTACCAGTTCGGTGGAAGACAACAGCATAAGCCAAGATGTAAGATACTGCCAACTAGATTATATTAATAAGGATGGTGAAACCATAGAACTTCTAATATTACATATCCACATATCGGAGCTTCACTGCATGCTCAGGGAAGCGAATTCTAGACACCTTTTAAGTCTGCAGTGAGGAATAGCACTCAAGAGAGAAATTATATATCCACGTCATGAAGGCTTTCACCAACAGCCCGTACTGTGGTGGTCATTTGGTAAAGACACAAGCCTCTATGGCATTTGATCCTCTTGCATCAAAGTGGAAAGTGAGCACGATGTTGTGGAGCAAAGTCTCCCATCTAGCTCGACCATTTCATTCAAAGACCCAAAGAAGAGGACAAATGGACTGGCATTCGACAATTGATTCCTTTTTATCATGTAAACAATATCCAATCATGTTAAGCAAGGGAATAAAGTCTCTCTGAGATTTTTTTAAAAAAAAATCGAAGACTTTAATTTTCAGAAAGTGAAATAAAATTATTCTTTTAATATCAAAAAATAGAAATTGTTCTCCTACCACAAAGTGCAAATGAAGCATCTGTCTGGGGTGCAAAACGAGCATTTGGCAAAACCTTGCGTGCTCCTGCAGTAATGTAACAAACAATTAGATTCTATGCACTTCGGTAACAACTCTTCAGATTGGACCACTGTCCTATATCGGGTGTAGCTGTGAGCTAAAATGTCATATGTTGGTCTCAGAAACTTGCAGATCAGATTCACCAGAATGTAAACACATACATCCTTAGATGGTGAAGCATTCAAAATATTTATTAATTCAAATTTGGAAACTAATTATACAGATTACCTCTTCAGCAGTTTGCTTTGCTTGACAAGCATCATAGAGTGATCATAAAGATCCACAATGGAGATGAGTATGGAACTGAGGTTTATGCAACGTGACTCCTATTTTGACATCCCAGGAACTAATGATACAAGGGAGTAATACAAAGAAGACTAAAATTTCTCAGTTTCAACAATAAGCTAGAGCCTGATCACATTCTTCCCAGGCAAATTGTTGTGGTGCACCAAACCTGTTTATTTGGAGATAAAGGTTGTATGAGGAGCAATAAGAAAGGAATTTCTATCGTATAAGCACAGCCGAGTGTTTGAACCTTTGCTCAAGTTGAAAGGATAAATCTTCCAAATGGACCTTTCAACTTTATAGGATTGATCGCTGTCGTTGGCGGTCAAAAATAAAACCTACTCACTACTATAGCTAGTGGTGAATCGAAATCGTATCCTCGGGGATCAAGGACAATTATTTCACGAAAGAGAAAAAAAATTTTATTTCTAGAGGATTATATTAAGAATAGCGGTTATTAAAAAGATAACAACTAATTAATTAACGAAATTCAAATAGCAGGAGAAGCAACCCAGCAATCCGAATCCACCATGCAAACAGGTTTTATCTTCTTTTTTTAATATTGCAATAATAATAATTTTGCAAATTTAAAATTAGAATAATTTATCTCTTATCAGGCACAGACCGTATAATAAAGAAGAGCATAATTTTTATTGCATAAAAATAAGAATAAAAAGAAAGATAAAACCTGATTACAGGCTTTATCATCATCCAAAATTGAAGGAATCTAGCCATGCATTGCTGCTGCCAGCATCCCCTCCATAGTTTTTTCTTTCCTAGGCCTAGATACAATAATCTAAATAAAAGAAGAATAAAAAGAGCTTTGTAGAAACTCCTCCTAACTACTGCCTGAGGTCCTTCTTTTATAGAGCTCGTCTAGAGTTTCCTCCTAATCAAAGTTGAAGTCAATTGGACGCTCAAGATCGTTCAGATATTGTAAGAAAATTTCTCAGCCATTCGTTCAACATCATCTGCCTTAGTTTGCACCGAGAAATACGAAATCATCTCTTTCTTCCTTTTTGAGCAAATCGAATCCTGATTTGAGTGTCGTCTGCATCATTGGACTTTAAAAATCGAGCTCTTTCTATCTATAGGCTCCTTTTCTACAAACATCCATAAAAAGTATCAATTCTTAATAAATTTAAAGTAATTAATATTTATTTTAATAGTTAAATTGGGATAATAAATAGACTTATCACACCCCCCAACTTAATCATTGCTAGTCCCTTAGCAATGTAATTAAAATAAAATCACGCGTCACTAAAATTCTCTTTTAAAATTAAATCTAGGCTTAAGGTTGAAAAACGCTAGCCAGTATTACTAAGTATTGAGTTTCTGAAGTAAATTTTGCAGTCAGAACTATTAGAAACTTTCTTAGAGTTCATTTATATATCTACATCACTTATGTTTGTGATGGCTAACTTAGCATTTCAGTACTAGCTTGTAAAAAACAATGGTATCTTCGCTTATCACTTACTTTGATCAATTTTTTATACACCCTCAAATTAAGCACATGACCGAGGTAGCTTTCACATTGCTGATATATATTTTATTTTTTATTTTTTTAAATTTTTTTAGCGATATCTTCACATTGCCCTTTTTTTATGCGAACATCAATGTTTATTTAGGCGAAGGTGCCCGATTACTCGATGAGAAACCAATGTTTAGACTTATTATATATATATATAGTTTTTTATCAGGCAAGTAGCTCTTTCCTTAAATTCAAGTTTCTCTCATTGGGTGTATATCAATACCGATTTTCAGTAATAATTGAATCTCCAATTGACCTGACAACTAATACCTAATTTACCTCGTCAGTGTGCATATGCAATGGAAGTGCTAATAGCCTTTAGATGACCTAAGTAGTTACTAAAAGTCTGACCAGCTAGTCTACTCCTTGGCTCTCTACAATAATTAGCCAATACTTTCTAACTCTATTACCTTTTCCTAATTAATTTTGCTCAAGAATTTCTTTCACAGCACATGATTTATAAAAATTTTAAATTTTTTTAAAAAATGCCAATATGTTTTTAAAATTTTCAAAAAGATTTCTCTTACCCCCAACTTAATTCTCATTGTCCTCAATAAAGGAAGAATAAAACAAGGAGAACACCACCTGAATGAGATATGCCTCGTGTAATGTTAGGAGTGATCGTGCGGAGTAGTCTCTTATTCCTAAAAATAAGAATCATGAAAATAAAGGTTAGAACATAAAAATTTTGGGTTGCCTCCCAAAAAGCGCTAAGTTTAACGTCTTCAGCTAGACGTCATGGCTCACTTTGATTACCATTATCAAGGAGTTTGACGATCTCTTCCCTTACTACTTCCTTCATGGTTGGTTTAAGTTTTCTTGGGGTCTCTTATAGGCTTGGTTTTCTTCCTTAAGTGAATCCTATGTTGAACGATCGAGGGGCTAATTCCTTTTATGTTAGCCATGGTCCATCCTAATGCTTCTTTATTCTCATTCAATAGTTTCCTTTTTTGTGAGGAGTCTAGGTCAGTTGAAATAATCATGGCAGGATTTCTGATGGACCTAGATATGCATAGTTGAGATGCTTGGGAAGTGATTTCAGTTCTAATTTAGGTATTTCCTTTATTGATGGTTTGGGTAATGGTTCAGGTACTTTCTCTAGTGGTTCATTTGGAAGTTTCCATCTTAATTTTTCATCAATTATAGCAACCTCATTAATTTGCTCCCCATCTTAGTTTATGCAGGTTTCTAGGTCAAGCTTTTCATCACTAAGGTCAATTGAATCATAAACAGTATCCTGAACATAATTTGAGTCGATCGTTTGATGTGTATTGGTAAGATTAAATATTAAGATCAATTGACATATTCCCAAAGGAGAGTTTCATTAATCCATTTCGATAATTAATTAGGGCATTAGCTGTGGCCAAAAATGGTCTACCTAAAATCATTGGGATGTGGCTTTTTGGGTTTGTCACTGGTTCAGTTTCTAAATCACAAAGTTCAATGGATAGATAAAGTTACCAACTTTGATTAATACATCCTCTACTATTCCCTTGGGTACTTTCAGCTAGTTATAGGATCATTTTCGTAGGCTTTAGTTCTCCTAACCCTAGTTGCTCATATACAGAGTATGGCAATATATTAACACTTGCCCCTAAGTCTAATAGAGCCCTATTTATGAGGGTATTCCCCATAATGCATGAAATAGTGGGTGACCCTGGATCTTTATATTTTACTGGCATGTGATTTATAGATAAGAGCTCACACTAGCTGCCAGAAAGACTCTCTTGGGCACATTGATGATCTTCTTTTTGGTACATAGATCCTTAAGGAATTTAGCATAGACTGGGACCTATTGGATCGTGTCCAGTAAGGGGATATTCACTTTAACTTGCTTAAAGACCTCTAAAATCTTATCGAATTGGGCTGAATTTTGATTGGACTTAACTCTATTTGAGAATGCCGCTACAACCCTAATTTTTTGTTTATCTTCTTCTGATATGGGCTCAGCTGGTGGGTGGGCATTACATTAGACTCTGATACCTCAAATGTTTCGAGCTAATCCAGCTCAATAAGTTGTTTAAGTGGTGGGACTTCTAATTCTTCTTCTTTATATGTACCCACCTGGTTATCTATTTATTTTTCAGATCTTAATGTATGAATAACACTTAGTTGGTTAATCCGGGCTTCTTGTTTTAATCCTTGGATGTTTAGGTCCCTAGAATTAGCTTTGGGCTGACTCAGTAGCTTACCCCATTCTCTTTTACTGAATGTTGTGGCTAGTTGACCTATCTGGGTTTCTAATTTTGCAATAGATTGTGTGTGTGAGTGAAGAAGATGAGTATTCATTTCTAGCCCTTTCAATACTTGTAACACCTCTTCGAAAGTAGGATCATAATTATTTGGTGAAGGTTGAGGAGCACTTGGATATTGGGAATACGACATGCTTCTAAATTGGGTCTCCTGATGGTTAGGTCTAATTGATGTTGGATTGATTATAGGTTGAGGTTTCCGTGAAAAATTTGAGGATTTTGCCGACTAGAATTATAAGTATTCGAATATGGATTATTCCTGGTCTAGGAGCTATTCGGGTTTGGGCTGGATAGGCTTGCTCCTAACAAGCTCAGAAAATTGGTATGCGGCTGGACATTCCCCTATAGAATGAGTCGGACTTGAACAGATTATACAAACCTCATGTAATTGAGTAGATGGGGAAGAGGTGTTTCCAACTTGTAAAATTCGATCAAGTTTTTGGGATAGTTCATCAATTTTGATATAGATGTCTATAGACTGACCTATGTTGTATATTCCACCTCTCTTAGGTTCTGTAAGAGGATCTATGGGCAGTAGACATATGGTACAAGAAATTTTCACTTAGAGTTTCAAAAAGCTGCCATGCCTTATGTTCATTTTTTAGCATAATGTTCCTCCACATGAGGCATCCATCATTTGTCGATGCCTTTCTGATAATCCATCGTAAAAACATTGAACTAACTGCCATTTAGGTATTAGTTTTTATCAGGCAAGTAGCTCTTTCCTTAAATTCAAGTTTCTCTCATTGGGTGTATATCAATTACCGATTTTCAGTAATAATTGAATTTCCAATTGACCTGACAACTAATACCTAATTTACCTCATCAGTGTGCATATGCAATGGAAGTGCTAATAGCCTTTAGATGACCTAAGTAGTTACTAAAAGTCTGACCAGCTAGTCTACTCCTTGGCTCTCTACAGTAATTAGCCAATACTTTCTAACTCTATTATCTTTTCCTAGTTAATTTTGCTCAAGAATTTCTTTCACAACACATGATTTATAAAAATTTTAAAATTTTTAAAAATATGCCAATGTGTTTTTAAAATATTTTTCAAAAAGATTTCTCTTATCCCCAACTTAATTCTCATTGTCCTCAATGAAGTAAGAAAGAATAAAACAAGGAGAAACACCACCTGAATGAGATATGCCTCGTGTAATGTTAGGAGTGATCGTGCATAGTAGTTTCTTATTCCTAAAAATAGGAATCATACAAATAAAGGTTAGAACATAAAAATTTTGGGTTGCCTCCCAAAAAGCGCTAAGTTTAACATCTTCAGCCAGACGTCATGGCTCACTTTGATTACCATTATCAAGGAGTTTGATGATCTCTTCCCTTACTACTTCCTTCATGGTTGGTTTAAGTTTTCTTTGGGGGTCTCTTATAGGCTTGGTTTTCTTCCTTAAGTGAATCCTATGTTGAATGATCGAGGGGCTAATTCCTTTTATATTAGCCATGGTCCATCCTAATACTTCTTTATTCTCATTCAATAGTTTTCCTTCTTGTGAGGAGTCTAGGTCAATTGAAATAATCATAGGCAAGGTTTCTGATGGACCTAGATATGCATAGTTGAGATGCTTGGGAAGTGATTTCAGTTCTAATTTAGGTGTTTCCTTTATTGATTGTTTGGGTAATGGTTCAAGTACTTTCTCTAGTGGTTCAGTTGGAAGTTTCCATCTTGATTTTTCATCAATTATAGCAACCTCATTA
Source organism: Calamus simplicifolius (assembly GCA_900491605.1). Classification (NCBI taxonomy): domain Eukaryota; kingdom Viridiplantae; phylum Streptophyta; class Magnoliopsida; order Arecales; family Arecaceae; genus Calamus; species Calamus simplicifolius. Next base: position 1,387,760 of record UESW01003854.1, on the reverse strand, counting down.
ATTTGCTCCCCATCTTGATTTATGCAGGTTTCTAGGTTAAGCTTTTCATCACTAAGGTTAATTGGATCATAAACAGTATCCTGAACATAATTTGAGTCGCTCGTTTGATGTGTATTGGTAAGATTAAAAATATTACGATCAATTGACATATTCCTAAAGGAGAGTTTCATTAATCCATTTCGATAATTAATTAGGGCATTAGCTGTGACCAAAAATGGTCTACCTAAAATCATTGGGATGTGGCTTTTTGGGTTTGTCACCGGTTCAGTTTCTAAAATCACAAAGTCCAATGGGTAAATAAAGTTACCAATTTTGATCAATACATCCTCTACTATTCCCTTGGGTACTTTCAAAGAGTGATCAGCTAGTTGTAGGATCATTTTCATAGGCTTTAGTTCTCCTAACCCTAGTTGCTCATATACAGAGTATGGCAATATATTAACACTTGCCCCTAAGTCTAATAGAGCCCTATTTATGAGGGTATTCCCCATAATGTATGAAATAGTGGGTGACCCTGGACTTTATATTTTACTGGCATGTGGTTTTATAGATAAGAGCTCACACTAGCTGCCAGAAAGGCTCTCTTGAGCACATTGATGATCTTCTTTTGGTACATAGATCCTTAAGGAATTTGGCATAGGCTGGGACCTGTTGGATCGTGTCCAGTAAGGGGATGTTCACTTTAACTTGCTTAAAGACCTCTAAAATCTTATCGAATTGGGCTGAATTTTGATTGGACTTAACTCTATTTGAGAATGCCGCTACAACCCTAATTTTTTGTTTATCTTCTTCTGACATGGGCTCAGCTGGTAGGTTGGGCATTACATTAGACTCTGATACCTCAAAGGTTTCGAGCTGATCCAGCTTAATAAGTTGTTTAAGTGGTGGGACTTCTAATTCTTCTTCTTTATATGTACCCACCTTGTTATCTATTTGTTTTTCAGATCTTAATGTATGAATAACACTTAGTTGGTTAATCCGAGCTTCTTGTTTTGATCCTTGGATGTTTTTCAGATCTTAATGTATGAATAACACTTAGTTGGTTAATCCAGGCTTCTTGTTTTGATCCTTGGATGTTTAGGTCCCTAGGATTAGCTTCGGGCTGACTCAGTAGCTTACCCCATTCTCTTTTACTGAATGTTGTGGCTAGTTGACCTATCAGGGTTTCTAATGTTGCAATGGATTGTGTGTGTAAGTGAAAAAGATGAGTATTCATTTCTAGCCCTTTCAATGCTTGTAACACCTCTTCGAATGTAGGATCATAATTATTTGGTAAAGGTTGAAGAGCACTTGGATATTTGGAATACGATATGCTTCTAAATTGGGTCTCTTGATAGTTAGGTCTAATTGATGTTGGATTGATTATAGGTTGGGGTTTCCATGAAAAATTTGAGTGATTTTGCCAGCTAGAATTATAAGTATTCGAATATGGATTATTTCCTGGTCTAGGAGCTATTCGGGTTTGGGCTGGATAGGCTTGCTCCTGAATAAGCTCAGGAAATTGGCATGCGGCTGGACATTCCCCTATAGAATGAGTCGGACTTGAACAGATTATACAAACCTCGTGTAATTGAGTAGATGGGGAAGAGGTGTTTCCAACTTGTAGAATTCGATCAAGTTTTTGGGATAGTTCATCAATTTTGATATAGATGTCTATAGACTGACCTATGTTGTATATTCCACCTCTTAGGTTCTGTGGGAGGATCTCTACGGGCAGCAGACATATGGTACAAGAAATTTTCACTTAGAGTTTCAAAAAACTGTCATGCCTCATGTTCATTTTTTAGCATAAATGTTCCTCCACATGAGGCATCCACTATTTGTCGATGCCTTTCTGATAATCCATCGTAAAAACATTGAACTAACTGCCATTTAGGTATTGCATGGTGCGAACATTTTCTAGTTAATTCTTTTAATTTCTCCCACGTTTCATGAAACATTCTCTCTCTAACCGAAAAAAACTAATTATGGCTTTTCTGATTGATTCGTTTTTCCTATAGGAACCTCCATGTCCATTTAGCTAATATATCGAAGAATACCAAAGACCAGAAAAAGAAAGAAAGAGAGAGAGAAAGGAAGGTTGACCATCCTAGAAGCAAGGAACTCTACTCTCTGGAACCATCGAGATCAGCACCGATGTCAAAAGGACAACTACTTTAATCAAAATGGAGGTTAACTATAGAATTAAATAACTATTAGAGTGGATTCATTTAAATCCAAGAACTCATGCCATATGAAATATCAATGAACTATAGAGCATACACGGGAAGGAAATGCATTTAAAAAAAGAGGCAAGCAATTCGGAACAAGAAACTATTCGCCTTAATTCACAAGAACATGCACAGAACCGACATAATTAAGCACGTTCGATCAAGAAACCACGTGAGAAGAAAATACAGATTGAGAAGGGCAAGAGATGACCAGGCGAATGGGAGCAGATAAGAATGCGATACAATGCGGGGTAAGAGGAAAGCCAAGAGAGGAGAGCACAATACCTGAGACATGGCGATGGGGCGGAGCCTTTCGAACTCTGTCTCTCTTCTTCTTCTTGTTTTTCTTTGCCCTCAAACGAAAGAAGTAATTTGCTTTATATAGACAATTCCCATGTTAATGATTTGACAGATATAAATTAAATGTATTGGCTTTGTATCTAACAAATTCAGCATACAAATATAACCTGGCAATTTAGTGGACTCTAATTTTGTGTCTAACATTCCTTAAACATCACCAGGTTATATTTGTATGCTAGATTTGTTAGACACAAAGCCAATACATTTAATTTATATCTGTCAAATCATTAACATGGAAATTGTCTATATAAGGCAAATTACTTCCAGAAATAAACATGCTGACATCAAATTCTTCTTCTTCCATTCTAGGGCAAAGAAAAACAAGAAGAAGAAGAGACAGAGTCCGAGAGGCTCTGCCCCACCGCCATGTCTCAGATATTGTGCTTTCCTCTCTTGGCTTTCCTCTTGCCCCGCATTGTATCGCATTCTTATCTGCTCCCATTCGCTTGATCATCTCTTGCCCTTCTCAATCTGTATTCTCTTCTCGCATGGTTTCTTGATCGAACGTGCTTAATTATGTCGATTCTATGCATGTTCCTGTGAATTAAGGCGAATAGTTTCTTGTCCCGAATTGCTTGTCTCTTTTTTCTAAATGCATTTCCTCCTCGTGTATGCTCTATAGTTCATGCATGTTCCTGTGAATTAAGGCGAATAGTTTCTTGTCCCGAATTACTTGTCACTTTTTTCTAAATGGATTTCCTCCCCATGTAAGCTCTATAGTTCATTGCTATTTCATATGGCATGAGTTCTTGGATTTAGATGAAAATCCATTCTAATAGTTATTTAATTTTATAGTTAACCTCCATTTGATTAAAGTAGTTGTCCTTTTGACATCGGTGCTGATTTCGATGGTTCCAAAGAGTAGAGTTCCTTTCTTCTAGGATGGTCGACCTTCCTTCCTTTCTCTCTTTCTTTCTTTCTTTCTTGGTCTTTGATATTCTCTGATATATTAGCTGTACGGACATGGAGGTTCCTTTTGTTTTTCGCACACATTATTACTAGTTTCCAATCCCTTATCCCATAAAGATTTCCAACAGTCATTTTAGTTCTGCTCGCGTTCGTAATTCTTTCCTCGTTTCTTCAACAAATAACTGATGATGTCAAGAAGCATGCATTCATAATTCTTTCCTCGTTTCTTCAACAAATAACTGATGCTGTCAAGAAGTATGGATGAGAGCAACAGTAATCTGTCTGGTCGCTAATTATTTTTTTTTGTCATTCTTTATTAGGTGGATAACCGGAATTTTTTTTGATTTGTGATAGCAGTGATATCACATTTAATTGTGTTTTTATAGTCTGAAATAGCAGTGATATCTTCTATTCGTTCATCTTTTTCCTTGTAAACTTTTGTTTAATGATCAAACTTCTCATGCAACAACTTGAGTGGCACAGACCAGAGAGTAGCTTGTTCGTGTTGGCCAGGACACTTCCCATCTGCACCTGCTCCCATTCTTCCCGTGGGACTGCCTCCCCCTCGACCTTCAACAATCCATACTCTCCCTCCTCCCCGTCTCCACCCTTGCTGTCTGTCGGGCCTTCTCCCGCGCCTAGTGCTCTACCATCCAATCTCCTCTCTTCCTCTCCTCTCTCCGTTGCTGCAGCTGTCGCCGCCTCGACGACCTCTACTTCCTCCTCCACACCAACTCCAAAATCGTCGCTGCTTACCACCCCTCCCACAATCGATGGCTCTCCTTTAACTTCCACCTATCTTTCGCCTTCCTGAACGCCTCCACCAGCTGCCTTCTCGTGGCCAGGGATAAGAATTTTTGCTTCTCCATCTATGACATCTTTTCTGGCGCTCTCCTTGCCCTCATCCCCAAAATGGAGGGAGTCCCTGCGTTCTATGGTCTCGCTCTGATCGATGAACCTGACTCTTTTCATTACAAGATCGTCGCCATCAGCTACAGCCCTGGCGTTCGCTCACAGATGTTCGACTCCTGTTCTTGTCGATGGGAGTTACAGGACCCGTTCCTCGGCGGTCTCACTAATATGAGCGACGTTGTGTTCTTGGATGGTCTATTGTTCATCCTCAGCTATTGGCCCAATAAACGTTTATTCACCTTCGATCCAGTCTCTGGTCAACCAAATAATGTGGACGTGGTGGTTTGTTTGTTCACATATTTTGAAATTTGAAAGGGGATTATTCTTGGTTAGTGGGTTGGAGATGAATCGGAGGATGATTGGGATTTGGGAACTCGATCAACCAAACAAAGAATGGAGGTTGATCTACACCATGCCTCAAAGGAAAAAACTGAATCATGTATAAAAACATGCAACTAGCAAGCTACTTAATAAAAACATCTTATGAGCAGAAAAAGGAGCCAAGAAACTAAGGCCCTAGCAAAGATACAGACCCAAGAATTTCATCATTGCAGTCCCATAAAGTTTATCATCCAAACCAACAGTCCCTATTGACATCGCCTCACCATCAAGCCAATCCACTGGTTAATTCGCCTTGCAGCATCTATCTATTTCAGTCAAGGGCCATTTTTCTGTAACAGGTCAAGGGAATTTCAAGTTTGCCGTATTTAGCTAAACTCATCCAATTTATTAATCATGTTTAATGACCTAAGTACATATCCACTTAGCATCAACAACTTTTTTTTATCGAAAAAGAACATAACTACTTGTGAAGAGGAGTGAGAACTCTCAACCATGCCTTATTTCACAAAAGGATCTCAACAATACACAAGACAAAGCGTGCAATACTTGACCATTATAAACCTTTATAGAACCATTTGCTGAAGTCATACGCGAAACAGAGGATTGATGGCAAAAGAGCAAAAAAGAAACTATGGCAACTGAAATTTAGAAAATCTTAGCTTCATCCATATGAGCTGTACTTCCTGTCAAATGAATACTAAAGATCTATTACATGGACCACGGTAGGCGTTCCAACCTGAATGTTAACTTCTTTTAGTTTTACCAGAAAAGAATGCAGTTGCATGTGAAAAGCGTGCTAAATTTCTTCAATCTTGGAACCTAGATTCCACATAAAACTCCTACACATCCTATATGTCATTTGAGATACTTCCCAAAATTTATTGCAAGATTTTGGAAATCTCAAGCTTCTTAAATAAATAAATACCATGAACTACTTAACCCAAACTAATACTAATTAAAGATGAATCTTAAATTTCTACATAAGCAACTTCTGTGAGGTCAAGATGCACGGTCACATCAGAGAAGAATTTAATACATTTCCTTGAGCTAAATGTAAAATTTTGGACATGCCAACTATCCTCAATAAATTCCATTTTACATGACAACTACCAAACCTGAACTAACCCTAGAAATGAGTTTCTAATTAAATATAGAGAGGGCAAGATTCAGTTCCTATGTAACTTGTATAAGGCTGAGAAGCAAACCCAAATTAGTGAATACTACAAGGCACATCACCTGGAGTAATTAGCCTAATAACGACAGTGTGCCAACATTACAGAAACAATAATCACAAATCTCACAATTAGACTGTCCATGTCTATTATAGTTCCACGTCTTTTTTTATATTTTCTATTGATGCCATGAACAGGACTTGTTTGCCAGTTATTCTTAAGGCCTACCTAGATATTCAACAAATCCATAAAGAAAGGATCATAGAACTTAGGATTCACAAAACAGTCAAAAAGAGTATCTTAGTTCATAAATAAACACAAAGTTTAAGAGAGAGCCAGATTTTTCATCCATCTATATTAGCTCTCACACAGAGGCGCAAAAAAAATAAAGGAATAGCAAATAAAAATCAAGAAAAAGGGTGAAGAGAAAGAACAAATCATTTGAAACCTCTAACCAAAAGCTTCAAAGCAAAAGGAAACCAGAAAACATAAATAATACTCAAACTCTCAGCATTCAAATCTCTATATTAAAGACTATTTAGACAGATATTTGGAAAGAAAGCTCGCAAATCCTGAGAAAATCTGAAAATAATCCTAATCAACAAATACAGGGTTTTGATAACCCCAACATCAAAAATAATAATCCAACATTTTGTCCCTGGGCTTATGGGCAGACTTTGACCATGAAACCAAAAAAATAATCTCAAAATTAATCTAGAACCTAACCGCCCAAACAAAAGTCTGTGCCACTAACCTAGAAACAATGCTGGTAGGAAATGTTGATGGAAATTAGCCTCAAAGTGAGAGAAAATATGGTTTCTCATGATCGATGCTGATCACATAAATTACTTGATATAAACATAGGTTTTGCTCAGCACATACAGGATATCCTTCAGGCTGACTACAAGAAAACACAATTAAAAGTTCTGACAAATTCTGTGAGTGCACTGAATCAGATAGCAGATCTACAAATTCTATTTGAGAAATTTAAGCACATATAAATACATATATAGTTGGAAAACATGAATCAAAGAGAAATTCATCACAAGCATCATAAACAGCATGACCTATGAGTCAAGAAGGCACCTTGTACAAGCTTAAAATTTCTGCCTTGCAAATAGCTTCAGTCTGTCCAATTGGTTATAGATGTCATATGGTATCTGATCAGCTAAGCTTGAACATGTGTCTCTCTCATCAAAAAAAAAAAAGCATAAAATTAAAAGGGTCATGGTCTTGGCCACTAAACCTAGGGATTCATCAGCAAGGAGATATGGCTTCCACTTGGCCAACAAAATAAATGTTTTAATGCTAAAAGTTTAGTTGATAGCTATAAGAATATAAACAAAAGCTTCCAAAGAATATTTTTTAAAGTCAGATCAATCTTTTCAGTAAAAAAAAAACTTCCTCAGAAATTCTAAGGCAATTGAAAATTCAAAATCAAGAGTGGCTAAGGAAACCTAAACACTGAAATGAATAGGACTCACGATAGGTATATCAAGTTGTAGACTGAAATGAACGTATAGCAAAGAGCCCTGATTTTACAAAAAGAAATTCCTTCATATCCACTGTAGATGTTTCATTAACATACACCATTAGATGAATGAGATTTCTGACCAATGTTTAGGAAATAATCACAACTTTCTAGCAACTCCTTGCAATATAAATATATTCTTTATATCCAGCAAGCATCATATAATTTTCTTATTTGCTCCAGTATCTTTAGTAATTAATTTGGAAAACCCAAATTTTCTTTCATATTTCTCCTCTACTTCATCCCATTAGAAGATAGCACCACTTCTGTGATGAGGTATACTGACACAAAATTATTTCAAAGAATCCGATAAGGCAACATGCATCCTAGTCTCTCGATGCATGGCATTTTTTTTATAATATTTTTATCTTACCAAGAGAGAGAATCAGTCGACGTAACCACTTGGGCTCCAAAAAAAAAATAAAGATGAATATAAAGACCAAGGTAAAAGGATCGCGTTTTCTCAGCCGACCTCTGAACTCGATTACAACATTCCAAACTAGGAATCATCCCTGTCCGAGTTTCAATAATGCAGCTGACCAGACTATTTGGAGTATACACGATGCTAATTTTATTATTTCAAATCCTTCTACCGTTTTGCAAGGGGCAACCATGATTAAACGAATGAGCTAACAAAAATTCTCTAGCAGAATGATCACGTCTTGTCACTAATAAAAAAATTTTCTTGACGCATTTTATTCGTGATGTCTTACCGAAACTTCAAAAATTTCTCCAAAAGAATTGTGTTTTTGCAATCAAACCTCGAGTAAATCCTTTCATCCATCTAAACAGAGAAAACGAATTTTACCTTCAGATGCGACAGCCCTAGTTTGCGCAGCCATGTCAGAGAAAATCTCAAACCCTGTCCCGATCGATCATTGGCGGTGGGAAGAAAAAAAAAAAGCCGATGAATGCATAAATCGTTCAAAAAATATCGGTTTGGATTAGCCAGGAAGCCTTACCCTTTGGAAATGCTCCTTCCCTCGGTGCCCCCCGATGCGCGAGAGCTTTGGGCGCCCCCGGAACCCTGGTTTTAGAACTACAGGCAGCCCAGCGGGCAGGCGGTGGGCCAGGTCGAACCGACCGATCCATCCGAGCTGGCCTAATCAAGCCGGACCGGAGTTAGGATTGAATTTGAGGTTGTGACCATTTTAAGCCGACCGATCCAGGGTGTGGCCTAAAACGGTGGACTTTCGTTTTGTGCAGGCAAGGATGAGCAACGGACTATGACAATTTGACAACAGTTATCAATTCCATTTAATAAAATCATGTTGATTTGGTTTTAAATGACAATTGGATCAATTCAGAGGGTAGATTCCTAGAATCGGCGCTTCCTCGAGTCACATTTTGAGCCTTTATTAAACACGAAAAAATATATATTAGGTTTTTAAGCGAGATAGTATAAATTATTACATTTCTTGTCAGATGATATATTGATTGTTTCAAATAGATTTTGAATGTATATTATTTTTTCTTTATAAATAAATATCTTTAATAATTATAGGAGGTTTATTAAATCAAACTAATTTAGTTATTTTTATAGCCATTTGATGTAATTTAATGCACAAACATTGCTAAATATTCATCCAAAGGAAAAGAGGAGGGAAAAGTCAATTTAACTTTTGCAAAAAAAATTATTGCTATCAAAATTATAAGTCTCATAAGCATTTTTATAATAACTCTTACCTAGCTTTCATAATTAAGAAAACTTATAAATCTAGACAATAAAAGTCAAAAAAAAAAACCCAAGCTAATTGAAAAAAAAAAAAAAAAAGAGAGACTAATAAAATTGACTTAAAATCAAATCATGTAATTTTCAAGTTGATTTTAGAATAGAATCGATTTTGAAAATAATTCTAACCTTAAATCAAATGGTTTGTGCATCAATTAAAGATTTTTTTTTTGGGAGCAATATATAAAATTTGAATCCTAGATCTTTTATAAGACATATTTATAGGAATGAGATGCCAAACAAATGTGCCAATCATAATTGTTGACCAAACGGTCTTTCTCTTTGCTTTTTTTTTTTCCACTTAAAATTTTAATAAATCTGATTCATCTATTATTCAGAGTTTAATAAATATATTTAAACCCCTATGCTCATAATTCTGGTATCTCAAATAACGTTCACTTTGCGGATGGTGTGCTCGCTCACAAAACCTCAGGTTCGTTGATTTCGAAATTCTGAGGGAAACAACCAAGCTCGATCCATATCCATCAGGCCGAAGATAAATAAAATAGTTTAAGCCAATACTTTCGTCCAATGTGAAAGCACAGAAGTTGAAGCCATTGGACTAATTAAATTCAAATATATTCACAACTCTAGCATTCATATTATCCGTAAGACTATATTCACAACTCTAGTATTCATATTGTCCGTAAGACCACCAGAAAGAGTTCTAGACAGCTACTAACATGATGCAACATGCATCTGAAATAACAGAAGGGTTTTCTTTTTTCAGAATATGAAGCAGTGGAGAACAATCTCAACAGCATCCAAGTCAAATTTTAGGCCTTACTTCAAGGCCCTGGATGATAAGCCCCCTCTTACAATGCAAGAATTCCACCTCCCTCAAACTCATTTCCACATCACCATCACCCCCGTCGTCATTGTAAAACTCCCCCAACTCCGCCTCCAACCACCCATCATCCCTCAAGCAACTCTGGTGCTGGTGCCGGTGCCGGTTCTGCTGTTGCTGTTGCTGCAACAGCTGCCGCTGCTGGTTCTGCTGCAGCTGTTGCGGCAACAGCTGCCGGTTCTGCTGTTGCTGTTGCGGCAACGGCTGCTGCTGCCGGTTCTGCTGTTGCTGTTGCCACAACAGCTGCTGCCGCTGCCGCCGCTGCCTTTCCTCCTCTTCCTCCTGATCATCATCATCTTTCAAGCAAATGTTGCGCTCCAAGGTGTAAGCTCCTAGCTTCACTGATGCCAACTGGGGAGGGTCTCTAAAGCCAAAGGACCCAGCTGGGGAGAATTTGAAGACAAGATAAGCAGCATAGGCTGTTCTAGGAGAGAGAAGTCGACAGTCAATCTTGCCACTTATATCCAACCAACAGACAGCCAGAAGCTCAGCCACTTCTGCGAATCTGATTCCAAGAAAAGCAATATTCCACGTTGAATAAGGCATTGCGGTGACAATGTAAACCACATGCAGTAGTACTCAAAGCAATTTAAACATCAACCCAAATTATATTTGGGGAAAAAACAGGCTAAAGAAAAGCAGCATCAGAAATTCAAGTTATAAAGGAAGTTGTTGCTTGTTCAAGGCATCTATGGGAGAAAAAAAGAGAGGTTGTAGACAAACCATGACCAGAATTGTTAAAGTTTTAAATTGCTGGCAAAAACTCATTGACCTGAAGCTGGGTCTAATTGAGTTGACTTAAGCCCATATTTCAAATGTGTAAATCCTAATCCATGGATCAGTTAACTCATGAAGTCACTTCAGCAGCTTGGTCAGTTCCACCCAAAGCTTGACTTGAAAGAGTCAAGCTGCGGTTTGATTACATTCAACTTCAAAATAATTCCAAATTAATAATCTGAGCCATTGATCTCCATGACCTGAAGTATATATCCAACATGAAATAAATAAGTTTGAGTTTATCTTAAATGGTTCATGTCATAAATATGTCGCTACGATTATAAAACAAAATAATTGTGTCATATCGTGGATTGACCTGCCAAATTAAAAGTGACCCATTGAGGACCCATTCGGTTGTTGACATATTAAGTGAGTCGTATTAAACGAGTTGGGTTGTCTCTATTTTTATTAAGCAGGTCATGCATATTCGTGTTGAACATATTGTGTTTATTCGTATTGAGCAGGTCGTATCATGCAAATCCAATAGTATTTATTTATTAAATGGGTTATTCATGTCATATTATGCTGTGTTACTCATGTAATAATTGTATCGTGTTTGTATTTAGATTTTTGACATGATTAATTAATCATCTCATGTTCATATCAACTCATATTATTATACTTGAGCTTCGACATGACATGAACACAACACAAAAATATGAATTGCCACCACTAATGTTAAATATGTGTTGATTTCTCACCCTTTTTTGTAATTATTTTGGGTTATTCTGTGGAACTTACATGTATATATTCACAATTTTAGCTATGTGACATCATGAAAAGCTATATGAAAATTTTATGTTTTGCATATAAAAAATGAGTGTTATTGTACAGAGAAAATTTATATATGTTCTCCTCATCGAGTCTCAAGATTCAAGACTTCACGGGAACTTCAAGTCCAAGTTGACCCAAAAGCTGACTGAAACTAGCATCAAGACTGTGTTTTTAGGTTCTCAGCAAACCAAACACAACAAAATAGCTGAAGAACAAGTAGAATATTTAGAAAGAGATCAAGAAGAAATTAAAGAAATAGTTTAGTTGTCTTATCATCCTGTTACACTCAGCAGCATGCAAGCAGGATATAGCATAGCAACAGAAGTCTATCTACACTTCTGTGCAATGCCAAGCTATTGAAGTAACAGGAAGACAAGGAAAATCTTACCGGTCTTCATTTAGTAACATAGCAAATAGTTTATCTCTTGCTTAAACATACAAAATGCACACAGACAGCTTGCTAAAACTCCATTATAAGAATCTAAACAAAATTCTTCAAAAATAGAGGGGTTGTGCGCATACCTGGACTCAGCCAGAGCCATCCATCCCCAATATCGTTGATCATGACCCCATACAATACTCATGCTTCTTGGAGATATCATGTAGCATTTACCTCCAGTTGATCTCTGCAATGCAAAGCTCTGGAATCCCAAGGGTGTTAAAAAAAGAAAAAGAAAAGCAAGATAGAAATTCAGTCCATACACATATGGCAACCACCAATATTATATGTTTGGTTTCTTGACGCTGGGGAAAGTGCATGGACAAAAACCTCTGGGCTAGGCTGCAACTGCCATTTACGTTGTCTCTTATGGATGGAGGCACCCGACTGACTCTAAACAAAATTCTCATACCTTTTAGAAAGTGTTCAAATTGTAAGTTTCGGCATCCCATGTGAACTCACCACATCCACTATTATTAAGCCTTCTCTGCTTTAATATAATAATCCAATCTTTGTTGGAAAGTAAACTAAATTCAATAAAATGAAATCAATAATAATGGTGGTGTGCCATGGACATGCTATGACAAACTAGGATCATGCACATGCTGTGCGCATAAGAGATGGACAAATGGATGCCAGGAGAAGGGAGAGAGATGAATAATCCTCCGCATTGGAGAGTTGAAGCATAAGTCCTTGGCCGTATTTTCCAAAATTAGGATTCTTTTATTTTGTTTGAATTGGACTCTCAATTATAAATGAGGGGTCACTTTGATATTTTCTTTGAAATAAATTTATTACAGACACATTCAAACTCTTGAAAGAACTAGTCTTCCAAGATGCGAGTATCAGATTTCTTAAAACAAAAGGAATAGGCATAGAAACCTTGATAACTCAGGCTTTTAGTCATCTAGGTAGGTGAGGGATTTAGGTTTCCACCTTAGTAAAATTCTTCCAACAATCTAAGAAAAATCATAATTTACTTTATCAGTCACATGAGATTATGCAGATAAGGTGTGTTCAAAGTCTGAGGGGTATTCGGGAGTTCCCATTATATAGAATATAAATATTAGTGCATGTGCTGCTGAAGTTGATGCACATGGAGCTGATATTAGTGCACATGAAACTAATACTAATAGACAGCTAGAGTAGAGCACAAGGATTTATTTAATTCTTTCTAAAACTGTAAGGATTATGCTGCAATAACTGAAAATTGCAAAATTTCTGCAATACAAATAAAAAAAAGGATAGGAATGGTTATGTAAAAAGAAATTAAAATAATTTAAAAAAACTTTGCTGGCAATAAATTAAGAAGAATTGGCGGAAATGATGGTCAGGATATACAAATGTCTGTTTATAACAAATACTTTGATTAGATACCTATCAATCTATCTAAACGTGTCAAACAGATAGGAGAGAGGAAACTCTCTCCTCTAAAAATTAGGAAAAATGAAAGATAATCATAGAAAAACATAGCCTCCTTTTAGCGCCATATCAATTCCCTCATGCTCCCCTTCTTTTCTACTTAAACTGAAATTTCTAAATAAATGTTAGCCTTACTTAATTGATATAAACAGAAGGAATATGTGTCAGTTTGACTTCTCAATTTAGTAATTTCGAAGCATAAAGAGTCATTTTCCTTTTTCTAACCAAATACTTCCCTCTATTTAATTTATTTCCCTATTAAGGTTAGTTCCTTTTCTTGTTTAGCTTCCTTCTAGGGTTCTCTTGTCGTCCCTTATAATGAATAAACTGAACTTGATTATCTAAGGCTTTCTTCTAGACTCTAACATGTTATATTATAAAGTGCCCATAGAGCAATTTTTTTCTATATATATTTTTTTTCTGTTACATTTTCTTGTTTCTATATAAATTTATAGTGATGTAATTTTTCACATTGATACTAAGATTAAGACTAACAGCATAACCAAGATTTTGATTTTAATCTATTTTTACTTTTCCTCCCTTTTCTCTCATCTATTGTTAAGTTATTCCTCTAAATCTGACTCAACTTGTTTTCTATTACTTAATTAGCCAAGCCTTTTCACTAGGATACAACATATTTTATCATAATATTTTCTCCCTAGGTATAGTATATTTTGAGACATAATTGATGCCCTACTTTTACATTGAGATGTTTGTGCAACTCAAGTAGATGGTTTAGATTTATGCTTATATCCAATTGATACTTGCTGTACTACTCTACTGCCAGTATAATCCAAGAATAAGTGCCATTTGTCAACTATTAGGTAGTCTTCTTCTCTTCAACACTCTCCTTATCAAATAGGCCAGAGTCTGTGTGCTTTAATTAGCTGCCTCACAACAACCAGACATAGAGATTGCTTTTGACAGTTTGGTTGATGAATTTGTAAGAAGAGGATATAGGGAAAACAAACCAAATTAAATGGTAGGGCTATATCGAGGGGAGGGGAAGCAGCTAGGAGGTGGGTGCAATCGTAATGAGCTAGGAAAGATGGTGTCCAGACCAAGAGGAAGGGTGGAAAGAAGGGGCAAGGATGAGGTGATGCAATAGTGTCCAGATCAGAAAAGATGTAGATGAGAAAGAGATGATAACTGGTTTCTTAGACTTTTAAGTAGTGTTTGATTGTGGATAAAATTTAGGGAGAATAACAAAAGGTTATTCATGTATTGCAGAAGGGTAGATTTAATCCACAACGGTCAAGGTCCAAGTTATATTTGTCATGGTACTTACTCCTACTCAGATGCCAAAAAAAAAAAAAAAAACATAATCCTAACAACCAACCTAAACTGATAGGCCATAGTTTCTTTCCATTTTCATAAATATTATTTATTTATTTTTGTTCACAATCATATATTCGTTCTAAACTTCAGGAAGGACAAAAAAAACCCGGAAGGAATTGAGGAAGGGGTCATCACCATGTTGCCGCCGTCGACGAGAATGGGATCGCAGAGGCGGAAATAGAGTTCCCTCTTCGACGAGTACTCTACCGGATCAACGGCCTGCGACAGGATCGACGGGTAGTCGGACGGCAGGAAGCGCTCCCACAGCGCGTCAGAGCTCGCCGCGGAGCGGAAGGCAGCCGAGACGAGCGCCAACCTGCATGAATCGCGAGGCGTCATGAGGGAAAGCACGTGCGAGAGGCAGTCATCGGCAACGTGCCGATGTGCCGGCCCTGCCCTCTTCCGCCTTCTCTGGTATCCTCGCCATGGATTTGCTCTCTCTCTCTCTCTCTCTCTCTCTGATTCACGAAGGGGACGAGCTTCGACTTGGGCTTTCTTTGGACTTTGGAGGGGAAAGGAAGGAAAACAATAAGGGGCGGAAAGGAAAAGACAGTTATTTTTGTTTTAAAAAAAAATTATTTTTTTTTTTTTAATAAAAAATTTTATGTGATAATTATGTTAGAATAGAAAATAATAGTAAAAATTAAAAAAGAAAAAATAAAAATTAAAAAAAATTGATTTTTTTTTTATTTTTTTATTTTATCATCGGTTAATAAATTTTTTTTATTGAAGAAGAATCAAGAAACATTTACTTTCATTTTCTTTCTTTTTTTCATCTTTCTTTCAAATAAAGTATGATCTTTTTTTTTCTTTGTTTCTTTTCTTTCCTTCAATTTGTCTCAATCCAAATAGATCCTTAAGAAAAAGAAAAAAAGGTCTTTGACGCATGAATAATTATATAAAAAAATAATTTTGTTTTTTTACACATGCATGATTTAAAAAAATAAAAAAAATTGCTACACCATAAATATATTAAAATTATAAAAAAAATTATCTTTGATATATATGCCTATAATACGTGTTAATCATGACCAATGCGCTTGTTGCATCGCCATCGTGTAGCAAGACTTTTTTTCTTTCTTGTGGCTGTGCAGCAAGACTTTTTCCCTTTCTTGTGGCAATGTAGCAAGACTGTTCCCCTTTTCTTGATTTAATAGCGAACGAATTGAGAAGTAATATTTGAAAATTGAACCGAACCGATTAGTCCAACCTCATAAGTTCGATCTGATTTATTATTAAAGTTAACTTTTATATGACATAATAAAAATCTAACGTCATAAGTTCGATCTAATTTTATTATTAAAGTTAACTTTTATATGACCTGATAAAAATCAAAAAAATCTATTGAACTTTCAATCGGTTTAACATAAATGTCAAGCTAATTTATTATTCAATTTTATTTTCAAAACATTATTTAGTATCTAAGACTTTTCTCTTTTCCGTGGAGGTGCAACAAGACTATTCCCCTTTCCTCGACTTAATAGCGAAGGAATTGAGAAATAACCGACTCTTATCTAAAACTTCTTTTTTATTTTATGGCGGTGCAGCGAGACTATTCCCCTTCCCTCGACTTTAATAGCGAAGGAATTGAGAAGTAACCGACTCTTATCTGAAAACGCGGACAAAGGCCCGGTATTGCACTCTAAAGTGACTTTCCTCGACTTAATAGCGAAGGAATTGAGAAGAACCGGTCTTCCGCGCTACGTCCGCAACGCCGTGTCCCTCGGAACGGTCGCACCACTAGGCTCTGAGCTCTTCTGAGCAAAGCTCATGACGCAATTTTATAATTTTTTTTAAAAATTATAAAATATTTTTTTCTTTTCTAAAAATTTTAAAAAAATTAAAAAATATTAAAATAGAAAATACTAAAGATAATCTAGTAATTATCTATTGAAATTTTGGGTGATTAGTAAGTAATTATTGTTTAAAATTAATAGATGTTAAGCAATTATTTACAAAAACAACTCTTTTTTTAAATTATTTTATATAAATAATATGTTAAGATCATTGTAATAATCTTTAATTTAATCAATGAACATGTTGGTTATGCCTATTAAATTATGACCTAAGTACAACCTAACCCCTCTTTTTCTTCTCCACAAAAGAAAAAAAAATTAAATTCAAATTGAAGTTGAATTGAGCTGTTTGGCTGAATCAATGATTGCAAAACCACAATGAAAAGGTCTTACTGCACCATCCTTAGGTGCAACCGAATTAACTGTTCAGTGAGTAATAAGATCCATTAGCCTCGGTATACATAATGGCATATGCAAACGGTTAATCCGTATGATCAATGCGCACTTGCTGCTAGTACAACAAGACTTTTTCAACCATAATTTTAGTTAAACTATTAAAGCATTCAAAAGAAGGATAAATAATTTATGATATATATAGAGAGAGAGAGACAGAGATAGAAAGAGAGAGGGAAAGAAGTAAAGGGAAAGAAGAAAAAAGGTTATTAATAGATATATTTAGAAAGCAGAGAAGGGGAAGAGAGTAATTTATGTTCCTCTTATTTGAATAAAAAAGAAAAAGAAAAAAGGTTCATAAAATTATATTAAAAATTACATAGATGTTTTTATCATACGAAAAATTTAAATCAAACTATAAGGAAAATTATAAACACATTTTCCTTCTTCCTCTTTATTCATAAATTTGAGAGTAAAAAAAATCTTTTAAGGGAATCAAAGGAATAGATAATCCTCATTTTCAATCCCTCTTTTTTTCTTCCTTCAAAATAAAGGTTTTTATATTCTTCTCCTTTCTTTCCTTCTTTTTCTCTTATTAACCTTCATCCAAATAGACTTTGGAGAGAAAGAAAGAGAAGATAAAACTTATTATTGATAAAACCCATTGTTCCATCCTTTAGTCCATCCTATCAACTCACTTCTCTCTTAATTTTTAGTTTCATGGCATTTACTCTCCCTCTCTTTCCTTTCCTATGTAAGGAAAGGATAAAATTTCTCTCCCACTTTCTCTTTCTCTCTTATATTTCCTACCTTTTGTATCCTCTCATTCGCTTATTTTTTACTCCCTCCTACTCTTTTTTCAGCTGGTTTAGTTCTCTTACCATCCGAATTTGGATGGCCTTTTTGTATTGCTTAGATAAAATATGTTAACGGGTCTTTAAAATAGTGTTACCTATATTAAGTAATCCTTGGTTAAAATTCAAATTTTAAAATTTTATAATTAATTAAAAAAATATCAACATACCATTGGTTGCATATCTATATAATTTTGAATTATTAGGCCTTGAAAGATCCTAATAAAATTATTTGTTTGAACTAAAGTGGGTATTTGTGAAGTAAATAGCGCTTCCTATAAAATATTTATTAAAATTACTTTAAAGAAAGACATAATCGCAAATTTATCATGATTTCAAATTTTATTGCATGAGAAAAAATTTGTAGTTACACTGATTTTTCAAAAGAATTTCCTTCATATATCCACTGTAGATGTTTCATTAACATACACCATTAGAAGAATGAGATGTCTGACCAATGGATAGGAAATAATCACAACTTTCTAACAACTCCTTGCAATATAAATATACTCTTTATGTCCAGGAAGCATCATATAATTTCTATTTGCTCCAGTATCTTTAGTAATTAATTTGGAAAACCCAAATTTTCTTTCATATTTCTCCTCTACTTCATCCCATTAGAAAATAGCACCACTTCTGTGATGAGGGATACTGACACAAACTTATTTTAAAGAACCCGATAAGGCAACATACATCCTAGTCTTTGGATGCATGGCATCTTTTTATAATATCTTTATCTTACCAAGAGAGAGAAGCAGTCCGCGTAACAACTTGGGCTCCAAAAACAAAAGATGAACATAAAGACCAAGGTAAAAGGATCGCATTTTCTCAGCCGAGCTCTGAACTCGATAACAACATTCCAAACTAGGAATCATCCCTGTCCGAGTTTCAATAACGCAGTTGACCAGGCTATTTGGAGTATACACGATGCTAATTTTATTACTTCAAATCCTTCTACCTTTTTGCACGTCTGGTCACTAATAAAAATTATACCAGCAGAATGATCACGTCTGGTAACTAATAAAAAAACTTTCTTGACGCATTTTATTCGCGATGTCTTACTAAAACTTCAAAAATTTCTCCAAAAAAAAAAATGTATTTTTGCAATCAAATCTCGAGTAAACTTTCATCCATCTAAACAGATTTAAAGGATTTTAAAGATGGGCAAGGATGGGCAATGGACTATGACAATTTGAGAACCGTTATCAAATCCATTTAATAAGATCATGTTTGTTTGATTTTAAAGGACAATTGGATCAATTGAGAGGGTAGATTACTAGAATCGGCCCTTCCTCGAGTCACATTCTCGAGCCTTTATTAAACACAGAAAAAAAAAAAAGCAAAGCAGTAACTCATTTGATGTTTTGACATTTGATTGTGATTATTAAAACTATATATATATATATTAGGTTTATGATACATTGATTGTTTCAAATAGGTTTTGAATGTATTTTTTTTTCTTTATAAACAAAATATCTTTAATAATTATAGAGGAGGTTTTACATTCTGGCCTTAAATCAACTCAAAACAATCCTATTAGAGTTTGTTTTAGATTGTGGCTTAAAACCAACTCAACCCAAACCATATTTACCGTGTTAGGATTATATCAGTATCTGAATGGTTTGTGCATCAATTAAATTTTTTTAAAAAATTTCTTTTGAAGCATATATAAGATTTGAACTTAGATCTTTTATAAGATAAATTTATAGGAATGAGATGCCAAACAAGTGTGCCAATCATAATCGTTGACCAAACGACCTTTCTTTTGTTTGTCTTCGCTTTTTTTTTTCCACTTCAAATTTTAATAAATCTGATTCCTCTATTATTCAGAGTTTAATAAATATATTTAAACCCCTACGCTCATAATTCTGGTATCTCAAATAATGTTCACTTTGAGGATGGTGTGCTTGCTCACAAAACCTCAGGTTCGTTGATTTCGAAATTCTGTGAGAAACAACCAAGCTCGATCCATATCCATAAGGCCGAAGATAAATAAAATAGTTTAAGCCAATACTTTCGTCCCATGTGAAAGCACAGAAGTTGAAGCCATTGGATTAATTAAATTTAAATATATTCACAACTCTAGTATTCACCGTAAGACTATATTCACAACTCTAGTATTCATATTGTCCGTAAGACCACCAGAAAGAGTTCTAGACAGCTACTAACATGATGCAACATGCATCTGAAATAACAGAAGGGAGTTTTTTTTTTTCAGAATATGAAGCAGTGGAGAACAATCACAACAGCATCCAAGTCAAATTTTTGGCCTTACTTCAAGGCCCTGGATGATAAGCCCCCTCTTCCAATGCAACTCTTCCACCTCCCTCAAACTCATTTCCACATCACCATCACCCCCGTCATCATTGTAAAACTCCCCCAACTCCACCTCCAACCACCCATCATCCCTCAAGAACAGCCGGTGCTGCCTTTCTTCCTCTTCCTCCTCATATTCATCATCATCATCTTTCAAGCAGATGTTGAGCTCCGAGGTGTGAGCTCCTAGCTTCACTGATGCCAACTGGGGAGGGTATTCAAGGCCATAGGACTCGGGGGAAAATTTGAAGACAAGATAAGCAGCATAGGCTGTGATGTGGCTGGTGTAGTCACGGACAACCACAAGGGCAATCTCGACAAAACCAAAGCATTATCGTGCCCCAGCGTCTTCAAGCCCGCCGAGTCGGTCCCGACCATTCCTGGTCGGCCCGCTCGGCCCCGGCATCTCCAAGCCCACCGAGTTGGCCCCGACCGTTCCTGGCCGGCCCCACTCAGCCCCGGCGTCTCCAAGCCCCGAGTCGGTCCCGACCTTTCCTAGCCGGCCCGCTCGGCCCCGGTGTCTCCAAGCCCGCTGAGTCGGCCCCGACCGTTCATGGCGGCCCTGCTCGGCCCCGGCGTCTCCAAGCCCGCCGAGTCGGCCCGACCGTTCCTGGTCGGCCCCGCTCGGCCCCAGCGTCTCCAAGCCCGCCGAGTCGGCCCGGACCGTTCCTGGTCGGCCCTGCTCGGCCCCGGCGTCTCCAAGTCTGCCGAGTCGGCTCCGACCATTCCTGGCCGGCCCCGCTCGGCCTTGGCATCTCCAAGTTTTCCGAGCCGGCCCCGACCATTCCTGGTGGGCCCCGCCCCGGCACATCCTGGTCGGCAAGGTTGGTCCCAACCATCCCAGGTCGACCCAACTCGGACTCGGCTCCCCCGGGAGAGTCGAGGCGTCCCAGTTTCCTCCAAAACAACCTCAGTACGGCCCTGGTAGTCCAGGGCATCACCTCTCTGGCCCACGCCGCCTGACAACGCCAGATTCAACCACCCACTGGTCACGCTGTTGATGGGACTGAACCCAACTACCTAGCACCCCGCTGGCTGACAGAACTTAGCCCACCAACCGTCGTTTTCTTCCTCTCCGATGGGACAGGACCCACCAACCAGCTCAGATTCACACAACTCCCAAGAACCCACAGACATTCCTTCTTCACGGAATCCCATATGATCATGTCAACCCCTATAAAAGGTGAATCCACTCACTAAACAGGTATGCGCGTTAATCCCAAAAAAATCGCTGTCAGTACTCAAAGAGGAATCCCTCCTCTATGAGAACACCTTTTCATACTAAAAGGGCTCATTCAAGCTCTTCTTCAGCTATGACCTCAATTACTAACTTGAGCATCGAAGGGTCCCATCGGAGAATCCTCTCCGGTCCTGGGACTTCTTTGCAGGCAACCTGGTGAAGCGAAGGTTCGAGAATCAATTCATTCCCGACGTTCAGGATTGGTGATTGGGCGTCATCAGATTGGCACGCCAGGTAGGGGGGAAAAGCAGCGAATATACTTCCTGTGCTACATCTCAGCAAGCTCGACTCTCCCCCCTCTTTTCTTCTAGAAGCCATGGTGGTGACATGAGCTCAGGATGCTTCCGTTAGCTGTCCGACGGGGCTTCCCCGCCAGTTAGGCAGCAGGGGGACAATCCCCCTGCTATCGATCCTCCAGTCACCTGCCCACCACCGGATGCCGCTGACCAAATAGCGGAGCGGCTGGCAACCCTCTCCCAGCAAGTCCAAACCCTCACTGCCATGGTCCACGGGCTCCAGCAGCAACAGTCCGTGGCCACTCAGCACCAGACCGCTCCCCCCGCCAGTCAACAGTCGGCGAGGGAAGGCTCTCCTCGGCGGGAGGCCGGTCGGCGAGAGACCGGCCGTCGCCCTACTTCTCCTAGGAAGTCTCGCCGCGAGCCCACCAAGCGGTCGCGGTCCCCTGACCACGGCCCCAGCAAATTCCCTCTCGAGCTGCATCATCAGGAGGAGCCCAGGCGGAAGTCCCAACTCCCGTCTCCATCTCCTTCTTTCTCTCTTCTTCTTCCTCCTCCGAGCCATCTCGGAGGGCTCCGACAATCAGCCGCCAGGCGGAGGAGCGCCTGGAGGAGTACAACAGGCGGCTAGATGAGCTCGCCAGAAAAATCAATCATCAACCAGAAGAAGAGTTTGACACCCGTCCTCCTTACACCCGCTGGATATTGGAGGAGCCAGTCTTCTCCAGGTTCCGCTTCCCCCAGGTAGACCCGTACGATGGTACAACAGATCCTCTCAATCATCTTGAGAGCTACAAAGTAATGATGCAAGTCCAGGGCACTTCAGATGCCCTTCTCTGTAAAGCCTTCCCCGTCACCCTGCGGAAGGCCGCTCGTGCATGGCACTCACGCCTGCCCCCTCACAGCATCGGCTCCTTCCGAGAGCTGGAGAAGGCCTTTCTGGCACATTTCGATGCCTGCCAGCGAATCCCAAGGGTAGCCGATAGTCTCTTCTCCGTTCGCCAGAAGGAGGGAGAATCGCTGCGGGACTTTGTGTCTCGGTTCAAGGCTGCCGCCCTCAAGGTCTACCATCTCGATGACGCGGTGGCAACATTGGCGTTGAAGCGGGGACTCCACCCATCCCGCTTCACCTTTTCTTTGGATAAGAAGCCCCTAAGCTCTTATTCCGACCTCCTCCTTTGAGCTCAAAAGTACATCCGTGCGGATGAAGCCGACTTCACCCGCCGAGAATCTTCAAGAAGCTCCAGCCAAGCCTGCTCGCCCTGAGCCAAGTGGGCCCCCTCAGCACCGACGAGCTGACCCACCTTGCTGATCTGACAACAGGCACAGAAGCCATGTCCCCGATGAGAGCAAGCTCACACCTCTTCTCGCCCCTCGATCCCACATCCTGATGGAGATTGAGGGCGAGCCTTATCTCCAATGCCCTCCTCCCATGAAGAAAGGTCCTCCCGCGACAAAAGCCGCTACTGCATATTCCATCGGGATTACGGCCACAACACTGATAGTTACTACAGCTTGAAGCGGGCCATCGAGGAGCTCATCCAGCGGGGCTACCTTGGCAAGTATGTTCAGAAGGCACCGCAGCCGCTGCCGGCCCTCATGGGGCCTCCACCTATTCAGGCCCCGGTCGACAACGCCCCCACAGAGCGGACGGTCGGAATGGTGTCCTGGGGATCAGCCTTCGCAGCCAAGCGACCAAGAGGGGAGGAGGCATCGAATAATGAAATTCCTGGGGGGGATCTGCTGTCGTAGAAAATGTAAACAATGAAGGCATCGTCGTCTCTATGACGATTGCCAAACACCCTGTAAAAAGGATATTAGTTGATAGTGGCAGCTCAGCTGACATCCTTACCTATGATGCTTTTGTTCGGATGGGATTATCTTTGGACTCTCTTCAGCCTGTGGTGACCCCGTTAGTCGGGTTCACTGGGGACTCCATAAGGGTTGAGGGCGAAATACCTTTGCCTGTGACAGCCGGAACGCCGCCATGCCAAAGCACAGTGATCATGAAATTCTTGGTCGTAAGGGTCCCCTTGGCGTACAATGCCATTCTCGGGCGTCCAGGTCTGAACCTTTGGATGCAGTTATCTCCACCCGGCGGTCACCTTTTGGATGCAGTTATCTCCACCCGGCGGTTACTGGTGCAGTTCCCCACTAGCGCAGGAGTTGGGAAGATACGCGGTGAGACCAGCCCAGTCTTACCCTGCTATCATATGGCGTCAAGTCCTCTGGAAGCTGAACCAACTTTAGAAGCATCCGATCCCAGAGACTCTAGCAAGAGAGGAGAACCAGCTGAGCACCTTCTAACCTTCCCTCTTAGGGATGACCCGACAAAGACCGTCCGTGTCGGCGGACTCCATACCCCCAGAAGACCGGGAATGCCTCTTGGCCTTTTTGCAGGATAATTCAGACATTTTCGCCTAATCGGCATCTGATATGCCCAGCATCCCCCCGGAAGTGATCACCCACAAGCTCAACATTGATCCATGGCACCGTCCAATCCGCCAAAAGAAGAGAAGCTTTGCCCCTGATCGACAAAGGCTATTGACGAGGAAGCCAAAAAACTACTCAGTGCCGGCCACATCCGGGAGGCGCACTATCCTAGTTGGTTGGCTAATGTGGTCATGGTGCGTAAGGCAAACGGGAGTGAAGGATTTGCATAGACTTCACTGACCTCAACAAGGAGTGTCCGAAAGATAGCTTCCCCCTGCCAAGAATTGATCAGCTGATGGATTCCACCTCGGGGCACGAATCCTCAGCTTCATGGATGCCTTCTCAGGATATAATCAGATAAGGATGGACCCCAGCGACGAAGAGCACACCTCCTTTGTGACAGAGAAAGGCATCTATTGCTACAAGGTGATGCCTTTCGGCCTCAAGAACGCAGGAGCAACCTACCAAAGGTTGATGAACAGAGTGTTCCAGGATCAGCTAGGCCGGAACATGGAAGTATATGTAGACGACATGCTGACAAAGAGCACCCGTGCCTCCGACCACGTCTCCAACCTAGAGGAGACCTTCAACAACCTCTGTCGCTTCCAAGTCAAGCTGAACCCCAAGAAGTGTGCTTTTGGGGTCACGGCAAGCAAGTTCCTGGGTTTCATGGTGACCCAGCGAGGGATCGAGGCAAACCCAGAGAAGATCAGCGCCATACTCGACATGAGGCCATCATCCAGCAAAAAGGAAGTGCAACGATTGACAGGGAGGATAGCGGCCCTAAGTCGTTTCCTCTCTAAATTGGTTGAGAGATGCTTACCTTTCTTCAAGGCCCTATGGAAAGTGAATAGCTTCGAATGGACGGATGACTGCCAGAGGGCCTTCGACGGACTGAAGGCATTCCTGTCTTCTCTGCCACTTCTATCCAAGCCAAGAAATGGAGAAAATATTTTCCTCTACTTAGCTGCTTTGTCAGAAGCCGTTAGCTCGGTCCTGGTGCGTCTCGACGCCAATGGAACTTAGAGACCCATCTATTATGTGAGCAAGGTCCTTCATGACGCAGAGGTCAGATATTCCAAGACAGAGAAAGTTATCTTCGCCCTGATAGTTTCCGTTCGATGCCTCCGTCCGTACTTTCAAGCTCATCCTATCGTGGTGCTCACGGATCAGCCCCTTCGAGCCATTCTAGCTCGCCCAAACACTTCAGGCTGACTCGCCAAGTGGGCCATCAAGCTGGGAGAGTTCAACCTTTCCTTTCAGGCTCGGCCAGCTCTGAAGTCTCAAGTCTTAGCCGATTTCCTGATCGAGTGCACTTGAGAGGAGGAAGATCCTAAAGAGGTTCCCATGGAGCGGCGCGAACTCGAGATGGGTGACGATGGAGAATCCTAGTTTCTCCATGTGGATGGCGCATCAAATTCTCAAGGAAGCGGCGCCGGCCTCATTCTTGCCGGGCCGGGCGGAGAGAGGACGAAATGCGCCCTGCGGTTCCTATTCGAAGCCACCAACAACCAAGCCGAGTACGAGGCCCTGCTGGCCGGGTTAAGGCTAGCCCGAGAGTTGGGAGTAAGGCGTCTCAGAGCCTTTACCGACTCGCAACTCGTCTCTGGACAAATCAATGGGGAGTACGAAGTGCGCGACCCCGTTATGGCGCAATACTTGAGCAAGGTTCAGCTCCTAACTTCCCCGATGCCTTACTTCAATATCAGTTACATCCTCCGGAGCGAAAATGCCAAGGCCGACATCCTTTCTCGTCTGGCCACCTCCGCCGATGGCTTGGCAAGAGATGCTTATATTAAATATTTGGAAAGACCCAGCATAGAGGATAGCGAGAAAGTCTTCCCACTTACCCAAGAGCCTACATGGATGGACGCCTATGTCCGTTACCTCATTGATGGCACTCTCCCTGATGACCGCAACGAAGCCAGGCTACTCAAATGGAGAGCCTCCAAATTCATCCTCCTTGACGGGCGTCTATACAGAAGGTCGTTCTCCTACCCCCTGCTCAAGTGCATAGGGGCCGCCGATGCTGACTACATCCTCAGAGAGATCCACGAAGGCATCTGTGGAAATCATCTGGGGGGCAGATCGTTAGCTCAAAAGGCTCTCCATCAAGGATACTTCTCACTATGAAGGAGGACGCAGGTAAATTAGTTTAGAAATGCGATGGTTGCCAGCACCACGCACATATCCAGCATCAACCGTCCGCTCCGATGAATCCGCTCTCAGTCTCGTGGCCTTTCGCCCAGTGGGGAATGGATATTCTCGGGCCATTCTCCCCAGCTTTAGGACAGCGAAGATTCTTGCTAGTCGCCATCGATTACTTCACCAAATGGGTTGAGATCGAAGTGCTGGCTAAGATCACCGAAAGCAAAGTCAAGGCCTTCTTCTGGAAGTCGATCATATGCCATTTTGGCCTGCCTCACACCCTCGTCACGGACAATGGCCGCCAATTCAACAACGAAGCATTCAAAGCCTTCTGTGGTGAGCTGGGCATTCATCATAGATTCACTTCTGTCGGCCACCCTCAAACCAACGGAGAAGCTGAAGTCATGAACCGCACCATCCTTAGAGGACTCAGAACCCAGCTAGACGGGTCCAAAGGTCGATGGGTGGAGGAGCTCCCCAGTGTGATCTGGGCCTACCACATGACCCCCAGAGCCCCGACGGACGAGACTCCTTTCAGTCTTGCCTTCGGATCCGAGGCCGTCATCTCCGTCGAGATCGGCCTGCCCAGTCCTTGTGTGGAGTCCTTCAACGAGGAAAATAACTCCGCGCTGATACGGGCTAATCTGGACTTCATTGATGAGGCGCACGATCGGGCGAGGTTGCGCATGGCGACCTTTCATCAGCGAGCGGCCAAGTACTACAACGCTCGAGTTCGTCTCAAGGTTTTTTGCCGCGAAGACTTGGTTTTGAGAAAAGCTGAGGTTTCAAAGCCTACAGAGGGGGGCAAGCTATCCCCCAACTGGGAGGGTCCTTACCGCGTCGCCGAAACACTTCACCGGGGGGCATACAAACTAGAGGAGCTTGATGGAAAACCCATTCCACGTACCTGGAATGCGGATAACCTCCACCAATATTATCAATGATGTATTCCCCTGGAGCGTGAGTAATAAAGGAGGCCCCTTCTGACGCAACAGCCTATTCTCCCTTGCATCCAAGGACCAAGTCTCTCAAAAGGAGCTCACCGGCATCGCAGCTAACGGGACACCGCTCGGCCCCGGCACGACGGTGCCCCCGAGTCGGTTAAGACCCTAACAGCTTCGTACCCGGTCGAGTCACCCTTCAGGCGGCACACAAACCCCTGAAGTGGTTTAAAAGGAGCTCACTGGCATCACGGCTAATGGGACACCACTCGGCCCCGGCATGACGGTGCCCCTGAGTCGGTTAAGACCCTAACAGCTCCATACCCAATCGAGTCGCCCTTCAGGCGGCACACAAACCCCTGAAGTGGTTCAAAAGGAGCTTACCGGCATCGCGGCTAACGGGACACCACTCGGCCCCGGCACGACAGTGCTCCCGAGTCGGTTAAAACCCTAACAGCTCCGTACCCGGTTGAGTCACCCTTCAGGCGACACACAAACCCCTGAAGTGGTTCAAAAGGAGCTCACCGGCATCGCGGCTAACAGAACACCACTCGGCCCTGGCATGATGGTGCCTCCAAGTTGGTTAAGACCCTAACAGCTCCATACCCGGTCGAGTCACCCTTTAGGCGGCACACAAACCCCTGAAGTGGTTCAAAATGAGCTCACCAGCATCGCGGCTAACGGGACACCACTCAGCCCCGGCACGGTGATGCCCCCGAGTCGGTTAAGACCCTAACAGCTCCATACCCGGTCGAGTCGCCCTTCAGGTGGCACACAAACCCCTGAAGTGGTTCAAAAGGAGCTCATCGGCATCGCGGCTAATGGGACACCACTCGACCCCGGCACGACGGTGCCCCTGAGTCGGTTAATACCCTAACAGCTACGTACCCGATCGAGTCGCCTTTCAAGTGGCACACAAACCCCTGAAGTGGTTTAAAAGGAGCTCACTGGCATCGTGGCTAACGGGACACCACTCGGCCCTGGCACGACGGTGCCCCCAAGTTGGTTAAGACCCTAACAGCTCTGTACCCGGTCGAATCACCCTTCAGGCGGCACACAAACCCCTGAAGTGGTTTAAAAGGAGCTCACTGGCATCGTGGTTAATGGGACACCACTCGGCCCCGGCACGGCGGTGCCCCTGAGTCGGTTAAGACCCTAACAGCTCCGTACCCGGTTAAGTCACCCTTCAGGAAGTACACATACCCCTGAAGTGGTTCAAAGCGATCATCGGCACCACACCCCCCAGCCTCGGCACGGTGGTGCCCTTCCTAATAGCTCTGTGTGCGTTCAAGTCGCCCCTCATACAAGACTCACGCCGTTGAGACAGTTCCAAAGGGCCCTGATTGACCCCCGTGGACCCTGAACTAGACAGCACGGTCGTGGCCTTTCCTGGTCGGCCCTAACCGGTCCAGGCATTCTCAACACTGAACAAGTCGGTATAGACTTCCCATAGTCAACTCCACTTGCCCCTGGTGCCCTCACAATGGCTAAGTCAGTTCTGACCATCTCTGGTCAGCCTCGATGCTTCTTCGGCACGGGCACTGGCCTCGTCAGCGCAGGCCACTGCACCGGCCTTCTCCGAAACCGCTTCCGCTGCCGCTTTCTCTGCGGCAGTAGCCCTCTCCCCTGCGGCCCGGGCCTCCTCCTCGGTGCTTTGGAGCCGTTTGGTCAGCTCCTCATTCTGCGCCACGGCAGCCTGCAACCTTTCTGAGGCCAACTCCATTTTGGCCTTGGCTGCAGCAGCCCGGCTCTCCATCTCCTTTAGGCGGCCGGCGAAACTCTCCTCGTGGGCCACGGTCTCCTGGCGAAGTTAAGCAAGGCTGTCGACGTGCGCCATGCTCTCCTTCCTATATTTGTCGACCCGCGCCAGGGCCTTCGCCAATGTATTTGAAGATTGGGCCAGCGCCTCGCGAAGCCCAATTGCGTCGTTGGTTATCTGTAGCAGAGGAAACATGTTAGCTGCAAAGAGGGAAGCATTGAGAAAAGAAAGAAGATTCAAAAGTTACCTAGACGATGAAGACCATTACCATATCCAGGAGTGCGGAGTGACTCATTCCCTGCATCCTCTCTTCAAAATCGGTGGTTCGAACTCCCGATAGGAGGCAGGAGGCTTGTGCGGCATCCACCATTGTGTCGATGGTAGGGACTAGACGCGTCTGTCCCTCCTGCGGACCTTTCGCCTGGAGACGGCTCGGCGCCAGCCGGTTGGCAGGATGAGCTCTTCGGCTCATCCCTCTGCTTCTTAGTCGCCTCCGCCCCGTCCTGGGCCTCCCTGGCGATCTGCTCCCCCTCACCGGTAGTTGGGGGAGCGCTCTCCCTCCCCGGCTCTGCAGCAGCCGGGGGGCAAACAGCGACGGTGACCTGCCCCACCTCGGGCACATCGGCGGCGGCAGAGGCTTCCTCCTCATCCAAAATCACCACCGGTGTTTCGGCGGTGGCCGGGATCTCCCCCTCTTCAATTCCGGCCCCTGCTGGCCTTTGGGCCATTCTTACAACCGACTTCCTCTCAGCCGGCTCCTCCGCGGGCGTTGGGGCTGTGGGGGCTGCGACCGACCTGGCCGGCTCCCTCCTCCGGAGCTTCTTCACCAGCCTGGACGACTCTTCGGTCGCCTGCCTTTTCTGCCTCAGGACGGCCTTGAAATCACTGGCGGAGAACTTCATGGCTGCACAGGAAAAGATAATCAACATTAGCAGCGACACACTGCGAACAGAAAAAATAAAACAAAGGGATTCAGGCATCAAGCTCACCGGTCGCCGGGGCTAGCTCGGCTTCTACCAGGTTCTCCTCGGACAGGAGTTCCTTATGGCCGGGGATTTGGCAGTTGGTTAGTTGGGTGAATAGGTCCTTATCCCTATCCCTTATGGAGGAGTCATCGTTGGAGCTAGTATCTGGCTCCCTCTAAACAGATCTCACCCCCTCAACATGGGCAAAAAGAAACCTAGACTTCCACCCTCTAATTTTGGACGGAAGGCCTAGGGGAAAGGCTCTACCCGGCCTGGCGGTAAAGGCCCACCAGGCCCCCTCACCTTGACGGTGGAGTTTGTAGAAGGCCCGGAATAGAGACAGCCCTGGACGGGCCCCCTCAAAGTGACAAAGAATGGCGAAAGCATAGATGATTCGAATCGAGTTCGGAGTCAGCTGTGCCGGCACTAATCTATATCTATCTAAGAGGTTAAGAAAAAAAGGATGGAAGGGAAGGCGCAGCTCGCATCGAAAGAACTCCTCATATAGAGCGACCCAACCTGGGTAGTCAGAGGTCACCCTATCTTCGGGTCCCGGTGGACAGGCTAATGAAATCATGGACCAGGAACTTAGCCCTAATGGCCTCGACGTCCTTAGAGGTCATGGTTGAGGCTACCCCGATGGACCCGCTAGATCAGAACTCACCGCCGGAGGAAGCGCCGAACGGCGAGAAGATAAGGGGACGGCCCTGATGGGAGAGCCGGAGGTAGGCAAAGGTCCTGTCACCATTGATGGGTCGCGGATGACGACGCCACCCACTGGTCGTGGCATTTGGCTACTAGCTACAGGGGGCTGATTTTCACTACCAGATTGAGAATACTCCTCTATGTGTCTCTTACCCTCTCTAATGGCGTTATGGTCCATAGGTGAAGAAAGGGATGGAACTAACCTGAGAGTTGGAAGGGCTCAGGTCACAGAAGAAGAACTCAAAGAAGAAGAAAGTAGAAAAAGCAATGGCAGCGTAAAGGTTTCCACAGGCTCTTGGAGGGCTTTTATAGCCCCCGTCTCCAGCTAACGCTGCCCGAGATCCTGCCACCTGACGCGCGTCCATCGCGCTGCAGGCTGCCAGCCAAAAATCTTGCCTGCGCCCGAGACGTGCTGCCTCGTTTCCCTCCAAAAGACGTGATCCCTGGCCAATCGGGGGCATAGAAAATAGAGCAGCAATGATGCCCTTGCCTTTTTCCACCACCCAATGAGCTCCTTCTCCGGAGCGTCCGACACCAACGTCAGCCCCATCTAACGCATGATTACGGAAGATCTTCGAAGAGACACTGCCTCGAAACAAAGCGCCAGCTCATCAACCCATTTAAAGCGTATTAAAAGAAGCAATCATTCATTTTGAATTTTCGCGCCCCTTTTGCCCAAAGGAAGGCAGGCGCATGATCCTTAGCGCTTAGGGGCGGGGGGGCATCTGATGTGGCTGGTGTAGCCACGTGCAGCCACAAGGGCAATCTCGATAAAACCAAAGCATTATCGCGCCCCGGCGTCTCCAAGCCCGCCGAGTTGGCCCCGACCATTCCTGGTCGACCCAGCTTGGCTCCGGCGTCTCCAAGCCCGCCGAGTCGGCCCCGACCATTCCTGGTCGGCCCCGCTCGGCCCCGGTGTCTCCAAGCCCGCCGAGTTGGCTCCGACCATTTATGGCCGGCCCCGGCGTCTCCAAGCTCGCCGAGTTGGCCCCGACTGTTCCTGGCCGGCTCCGCTCGGCCCCAGCGTCTCCAAGCCCGCCGAGTCAGCCCCGACCGTTCCTGGTCGGTCCTGTTCGGCCCCGGCATCTCCAAGCCCGCTGAGTCGCCCCCGACCTTTCCTGGTCGGCCCCTCTCAGCCCCGGCATCTCCAAGCCCGCCGAGTCCACCCTGATCATTCCTGGTCGGCCCCGCTCGGCCCCGGCGTCTCTAAGCCCACCGAGTCGGCCCCGACCATTCCTAGTCGCCCCCGCTCGGCCCCGGCATCTCCAAGCCCACCGAGTCGGCCCCGACCGTTCCTGGCCAGCCCCGCTCGGCCCCGGCATCTCCAAGCCCGCCGAGTTGGCCTCAACGGTTCCTGGCCGGCCCCGCTCGGCCCCGGCGTCTCCAAGCCCACCGAGTCAGCCCCGACCATTCCTGGTCAGCCCCGCTCGGCCCCGGCGTCTCCAAGCTCGCCGAGTCGGCCCCGACCATTCCTGGTCGGCCCCGCTCAGCCCCAGCATCTCCAAGTCTGCCGAGCCGACCCCGACCATTCCTGATCGGCCCTACCCCGGCACATCCTGGTCGCAAGGTTGGTCCCAATCATCCCAGGTCGACCCAACTCGGACTCGGCTCTCCCGGGAGAGTCGAGGCATCCCAGTTTCCTCCAAAACAGCCTCAATACGGCCCTGGTAATCCAGGGCGTCACCTCTCTGACCCGCGCTGCCTGACAACGCCAGATTCAACCACCCACTGGTCGTGTTGTTGATGGGACTGAACCCAACTACCCAGCACCCCGCTGGCTGACGGGACTTAGCCCACCAACCGTCATTTTCTCCCTCTTCGATGAGATAGGACCCACCAACCAGCTCAGATTCACACAACTCCCAAGAACCCGCAGACATTCCTTCTTCACGGAATCCCACGTGATCATGTCAACCCCTATAAAAGGTGAATCCACTCACTAAACAGGTATGCGCGATAATCCCAAAAAAATTGTTGTCTCAGTACTCAAAGAGGAATCCCTCCTCTCTGAGAACACCTTTTCATATTAAAAGGGCTCATTCAAGCTCCTCTTCAGCTGTGACCTCAATTACTAACTTGAGCATCGGAGGGTCCCATCAGAGAATCCTTTCCGATCCTGGGACTTCTTTGCATGTAATCTGGTGAAGCGAAGGTTCGAGAATCAATTCGTTCCCGACGTTCAGGATTGATGATTGGGTGTCATCAGGCTGTTTTAGGAGAGAGAAGTCGACAGTCAATCTTGCCACTTATATCCAACCAACAGACATCCAGAAGCTCAGCCACTTCTGCGAACCTGATTCCAAGAAAAGCAATATTACACGTTGAAGACAATCATGTAGTAGTACTCAAAGCAATTTAAACATCAACCCAAATTATATTTAGGAAAAAAACAGGCTAAAGAAAAGCAGCATCAGAAATTCAAGTTATAAAGGAAGTTGTTGCTTGTTCAAGGCATCTATGGGAGAAAAAAAGAGAGGTTGTAGACAAACCATGACCAGAATTGTTAAAGTTTTAAATTGCTGGCAAAAACTCATTGACCTGAAGCTCGGTCTAATTGAGTTAACTTAAGCCCATATTTTAAATGTGTAAATCCTAATCCATGGATCAGTTAACTCATGAAGTCACTTCAGCAGCTTGGTCAGTTCCACCCAAAGCTTGACTTGAAAGAGTCAAGCTGCGGTTTGGTTACATTCAACTTCAAAATAATTCCAAATTAATAATATGAGCCATTGATCTCCACGACCTGAAGTAATTCCAAATTATTACTAGATATATTTAGAAAGGAGAGAAGGGAAAGAGAGTAATTTATGTTCCTCTTATTTGGATTAAAAAAAAGAAAAAAGGTTCATAAAATTATGTTTTTATCATACGAAAAATCTAAATCAAACTATAAGGATAAAAATTATAAACACATTTTCCTCCTTCCTCTTTATTCATAAATTTGAGAGTAAAAAAATGTTTTAAGAGAATCAAAGGTGATATGGCTGATCCTGCGCCGTTAGGATGAACGGCAACAATGACGGCGATTGACGGAGGCTATCTCAACCCCCGAGACCCCTCTCGGTCTCGAGCCTCATGAACAGTGCCTGGCCTCAAGATCCGCTCTCGGCCCCAAGTCGCAGCACCCCCGAGACCACTCTCGGTCTCGGGCCTCATGAACAGTGCCTGGCCTCAAGATCCGCTCTCGGCCCCAAGTCGCAGCACCCCCGAGACCCCTCTCGGTCTTGGGCCTTATGAACAGCATCTCCACCCCCGAGACCCCTCTCAGTCTCGGGCCTTGTGAACAGCATCTCCACCCCCGAGACCCCTCTCGGTCTCGGCCTTATGAACAGCATCTCAACCCCCGAGACCCCTCTCGGTCTCGGGCCTTATGAACAGTACCTCAACCCCCGAGACCCCTCTCGGTCTCGGGCCTCATGAACAGTGCCTGGCCTCGAGATCCGCTCTCGGCCCCAAGTCGCAACCCCCCCGAGACCCCTCTCGGTCTTGGGCCTTATGAACAGTATCTCAAGATCCGCTCTCAGCCCCAAGTCGCAGCACCCCCGAGACCCCTCTCGGTCTCGGGTCTTATGAACAGTATCCCAACCCCATAGACCCCTCTCGGTCTCGGGCCTTATGAATAGTATCTCAACCCTCAGCACGTGATCCGGCCCGCTCCGGGCCACCTGGCATGCCTACATAATCTGCCACACATTTGTGACGGGGTGTGACCATACCTCATAACGACATATGGTCCATTATATGTCTGTCACTATGCGCGACCATACCCCATTATGGTGTACTGACCACCACCTGCCTGCTACTGTGCGCACCAGGCATAAGCCCAGATGCAAGACACCTGTGAGGCCGTTCTGGCCAGTGATCGGGATGCCTCCAGCGCGTACGATGACAGTACGATCTATCATCGTCAGCCTCATATTTTGTCCGTTATGGAACTGGGCTCCAAGAAATCAGTGATCTTCGGAAATAGAAGGGGGATCTTCGAACAGGTATAAAAGCATACGCCCACGCTGTAAGTAAGGATCCATGAATGCTGGTTTTGGCTGTTTAGTATCCCTTGGCTAAACAGTTCTCATCTGATCCCAAGTGACTAACTTGAGCGTCGGAGGGTCCCCACCAGAGCATCCGATCTCCGGGGACTTTTCTTGCAGGAGTCCGGTGAGGAGGACGTCTGTTTCCCCGGCGCTTAAAGAAGGTGACTTGGCGTCATCAGATTGGCGCGCCAGGAAGGGGGGAGAAAAGAGAAAGACATCGAACTAGCTGTCTGCAATCACTCTCTCCCCAGGCTCTTGGAGCCATGGTGACAACCCTGTGCGAATGGGGTCTCTGTCAGTTGCACTGGGGGGCAGCGCCTGGGAGCTAACCCGCTGCGGATCCCCTCCCAGCTCTCCCGGCTAGCATCCCGGCACCGCCGCCTCCCCAGGAGGTTGGACCTTTCGCTCCCTCGGTCGACGTCCTTGCACCTCCTCCACAGCAGTTCTAGGAAGATCGGTTCGCCGCTCTAGCCACACAAGTCCAATCTTTGGCGGTGGTGGTTCAAGGCCTGCAGTACCAGCAGGCGGCCCTGTGGCAGCCGGAGCCATGCCCATCGGTTCCAGGGATGGTGCAACCTAGCCAGCATTCTTTCCGAAGAAGATCACCAGTACCGGGGGCTCGCCACCGCCAGGCTTCACCCAAACCTCACCATTGGGGAGCCTCAAAGAGACCCTAATCGCCCTCTCGTCATGCCAGTGTTTCTCCCAAGCGGCGACATGGAAGGAAGGTGGAGCTCCCTCGTAGACATCGCCGTCACCATTCCCCGTCCTCAGAATCCTCAGGGGAAGGGCCTTTCGATGGCAGGATAGCCCGTCGGGCCGAGCGTCGACTCGATGAGTATAACCAGCGGCTGGAAGAACTCAGCTGCCGGATCACCACCTGCTAGAGATGGACTACGACAGCCGACCTCCGCTGTCCCGCCTATCATAGAAGAGCCCATCTCTGCTCGGTTCCGCCTCCCCCAGCTGGATCTTTATAACGGGACCTCAGACCCTCGGACCCTTGGTTCCGCCTCCGTTGTCAACAGTCAACAATGCTCCAACAGAGAAGACGGTGGCGATGATTTCCTGGGGGTAGGTAGCCCGCCAAAGAGGCCGCGAGGGGAGGGGGAGTTAGATCCTGTAATTCCTTTCTTTACTTAGAGGGGGTGGTAAACAAAAATGATGACAACGTCGTTGTGTCCATGACGATCGCTAAGCATCCTGTAAAAAGAATTCTGGTTGATAGTGGGAGCTACGTGGATGTTTTAAACTATGATGCTTTCGTTTGCATGAACCTATCGCCCGACCTGCTTCGGCTCGTCACCACACCTCTGATGGGATTCACTGGAGACTCCATAAGAGTCAAGGGGGAAGTCACTCTCCATGTTACGGCTGGCATGGTTCCGTGTCAAAGCACGGTCTTCATGAACTTCTTGGTGGTCCGAGTGCCCCTCGCTTATAACGCGATCCTTGGGAGGCCCGGGCTCAACCTTCTGCATGCTGTCATATCCATTAAGAGGCTCCTCGTGAGGTTTCCTACCAGCGAGGGGGTCGGGAAAATGCGAGGAGAGCAGAACCTACCTTCACTTTGCTACCACATGGCCCCTAGTCCGCAGAGGGTGGCAACTGCACCAGCACTAGAGACCCTGGATCCCCGAGACCTGGAGAGAAGAGGGGAGCCGGCTGAACGCCTGCTCGCTTTCCCTCTCGGGGAGGACCCATCGAAGACAATCCTGATTGGAGCCCTACTCCCGGAAGAGGCCCGTGATCAGCTCCTCACTTTCTTACGGGCCAACGCAGATGTCTTCGCCTGGTCAGCGTCTGACATGTCAGGCATTCCGGAGGAGGTGATTACTCACTGGCTCAACATTAAGCCGGAGTGCCGACCCATCCGGCAGAAGAAGAGAAGTTTCACCCTTGACAGACAGAAGGCTGTGGATGAGGAAGTGCGAAAGCTACTGGCAGCCGGTCATATCCGTGAGGTGCACTACCCTGATTGGCTGGCGAATGTCGTAATGGTTCGCAAGGCCAGTGGAAGCTGGATGATATGCATGGACTTCATTGATCTCAATAAGGCGTACCCCAAGGACAGCTTCCCGTTGCCCCGGATCGACCAGTTGGTAGATGCTACGTCCAGGCATGAAACTCTCAGCTTCATGGACGCGTTCTCGGGGTACAACCAGATCAGGATGAACCCAGTCGATGAAGAAGCCACCTCTTTTGTTAAGGGATTTACTGCTACAAGGTAATGCCATTTGGGCTGAAGAATGCTGGAGCCACCTATCAAAGGTTGATGAATAAGGTCT
Organism: Calamus simplicifolius; assembly: GCA_900491605.1. NCBI lineage: Eukaryota > Viridiplantae > Streptophyta > Magnoliopsida > Arecales > Arecaceae > Calamus > Calamus simplicifolius. The sequence continues at coordinate 1,350,887 of UESW01003854.1, read as the reverse complement.
TTAAGGACCAGATCGGGCGTAACATGGAGGTGTACGTGGACGATATGCTGACCAAGAGTACCAATAGTGCCGACCACATCGCTGATCTCACAGAAACTTTCAACAATCTGCGTCGGTACCGGATGAGGTTGAACCCCCGCAAGTGTGCCTTCGGGGTGGCGACAGGCAAGTTTCTGGGCTTTATGGTAACCCATCGAGGGATTGAAACCAACCTCGACAAAATCCGGGCGATATTGGATATGAGGCCTCCAGCCAATAAGAAGGAGGTGCAACGCCTAACCGGGAGGGTGGCGGCCTTGAGTCGCTTCATGTCAAGATCGGCGGAAAGGTGTCTGCCTTTCTTTAAGGCACTGCGCAAGGTCAATGGCTTCGAGTGGACAAAGGAGTGTCAGGATGCCTTCGAAGAGTTGAAGCAATTTTTATCCACTCCCTCACTATTGTCCAAGCCGAGGAGCGGGGAGGAGCTCTTCCTGTACCTCGCGGCCTCTCCAGAAGCCGTCAGTTCTGTGCTTGTGGCATGGATGCCGACGGAGTGCAGAGGCCGATCTACTACACCAGCAAGGTACTTCATGATGCCGAGACCAGACACTCTAGAACTGAGAAGATCATTTTTGCTCTGGTGGTCTCTGCCCAACGCTTCTGGCCCTACTTCCAGGCTCATCACATCGTTGTGCTTACGGACCAACCTTTTCGGACCATCTTGTCCCGTCCTGACACCTCCGATCAGTTGGCCAAATGGTCCATCAAACTGAGTGAGTTCGACCTATCTATTCGGCCAAGTTGGCCATGAAGTTTCAGGTGTTAGCTGATTTCTTGGTCGAATGTTCTTGGACCGAAAAGTGTTTGGAGGAGTCACGTCTGGAGGAGTGTGTGGACCCCTCCTCAGCCGAGGAGGCAGAAAAAGAAGACTGGATCCTGCATGTGGATGGAGCAGCAAATTCTCAGTGAAGCGGAGCCGGACTTATCCTTGCGAGCCCCGAGGGGGAGGTGGTGGAGTATGCCCTTCAATTCCAGTTCCCGGCAACTAATAACCAGGCGGAGTATGAAGCCCTACTGGCGGGAATAAGGTTGGCTGAGGAGCTCAGTGCAGGGCGTCTAAGGGCCTTCACGTATTCTCAACTTATTTCTAGGCAGGTCGCTGGGGAGTACGAGGCCAGAGACCCGACCATGTCCCATTATCTGAGCAAGGTGTAGTTCTAAGCCTCTCGGTTCTCTTACTTCCGTGTCAGCTACATTCCCTGAGCGGAGAACGCCAGGGCCGACGCATTATCCCGTTTGGCTACCTCAACCGACGAGACACTGGGAAGAACATATGTGGAACACTTGTAGACCCCGAGCATCGAAGTTGCGGATGAAGCGCTGCCAGTCGAGCAAGGGCCCTCCTGGATGGATGCCTATGTCCGATATTTGATCGATGACACTCTCCCAGAAGACCTCGCTGAGGCCAAGCTACTCAGGCGGCGGGCCCCAAAGTTCTTGGTGATGGACGGGAAGCTTTATCGGAGGTCATTCTCTTACCCAGTCCTTAAGTGTGTCGGGCTAGTCGAAGCAGACTACATCCTACGGGAAATCCATGAGGGCATCTACGGGAGTCACCTGGGGGGCAGAGCCCTAGCTTACAAGGCCTTGCGGCAGGGGTACTATTGGCTGACCATGAAGGAAGATGCGGCCGAGCTTGTTAAGAAGTGTGATAGCTGTCAGCGCCACGCCAACATTCAACGACAGCCGACGTCTCAGCTAAACCCCCTGGCGGTGCCTTGGCCCTTCGCCCAGTGGGGTATGGATATTTTGGGACCATTCCCCCCAGCTTTCGGACAGCGCAAGTTCCTCTTAGTTGCCGTATATCACTTCACCAAGTGGATTGAGGCCGAGGCCCTTGCCAAGATCACCGAGAGCAAGGTGAGATCCTTCTTTTGGAAGTCTATCATATGCCGGTTCGGACTACCACATACTCTGGTCACCGACAATGGCCGGCATTTTGACAATGTGCCCTTCCAAAAATTTTGCTCCAAGTTAGGAATCCGTCAGAGATTCACTTACATCGGGCACCCTCAGACCAACAGAGCGGCCGAGGTAACTAATCGCATCATCCTCCAAGGACTGAGAACCTAGCTGGATGATTGCAAAGGACGGTGGGTGGAGCTCCACAATGTGCTATGGGCCTACCACACAACGCCACGAGCCCCCACCGGAGAGACCCCATTCAGCCTGGTCTTTGGGTCTGAAGCTGTCATTCCGGTGGAGATTGGCTCGCCAAGCCCTCGGGTGGAGTCATACAATGAGGAAGATAACCCAGACCGGCTGCGAGCCAACCTTGACATGGTGGAGGAGGTGCGAGACCGAGCATGACTTCGGATGGCGGTCTACCGGCAATGATCCGCCAAATATTACAACGCCTGCGTGCACCCTAGGACCTTTTTGCTGGGAGATCTGATTCTTCGGCGAGCTGAAGTATCAAAGCCGACTGAGGGGGGCAAGCTAGCCCCGAACTGGGAAGGGCCCTATTGGATCACCGAAACGCTCTGTCATGAGGCATACAGGATTGAAGAGCTGGATGGAAGGCCGCTCCCCCGGACGTGGAACGCTGACAACCTTCATCGGTACTATCAGTAATGCATTTCTTTCTTACATAAAGTGTTATGCCTGTATCCTTTTGGGTTTTCATCCCTCATTTCATATTAATAAACTTGGGTTCTAGTGTCTCAGTTTTGCAACTTAAGCCCGACCCCGATCGGCACAAAAGCCTTGGGCCAGCCAGGCACAAAGCCCAGTGTACCACTGGCAGAGCGATGTACCATCGGCTCTCAGCAACTTAAGCCCAACCCCGGTCGGCACAAAAGACCTAGGCCATCCAGGCATAAAGCCCAGTGTACCACTGGTAGAGCGATGTGCCATCGGCTCTCAGCAACTTAAGCTCGACCCCAGTCGACACAAAAGCCCTGGGCCAGCCAAGCACAAAGCCCAGTGTACCACTGGCAGAGCAATGTACCATCGGCTCTCAGTAACTTAAGCCCGACCCTGGTCGGCACAAAAGCCCTGGGCCATCCAGGCACAAAGCTCAGTGTACCACTGGCAGAGCAATGTACTATCAGCTCTCAGCAACTTAAGCCCGACCCTAGTCGGTACAAAGCCCAGTGTACCACTAGCAGAGCGATGTGCCATCGGCTCTCAGCAACTTAAGCCCGACCCTGGTCGGCACAAAAGCCCTGGGCCATCCAGGCACAAAGCCCAGTGTACCACTGGCAGAGCGATGTAGCATTGGCTCTCAGCAACTTAAGCCTGACTCCTGTCGGCACAAAAGCCCTAGGCCAGCCAGGCACAAAGCCCAGTGTACCACTGGCAGAGTGATGTACCATCGGCTCTCAGCAACTTAAGCCCGACCCTGGTCGGCACAAAAGCCCTGGGCCATCCAGGCACAAAGCCCAGTGTACCACTGGCAGAGCGATGTACCATCGGCTCTCAACAACTTAAGCCCAACCCCGATCGGCACAAAAGCCCTGGGCCAGCCAGGCACAAAGCCCAGTGTACCACTGGCAAGGGGATGTACCATCGGCTCTCAACAACTTAAGCCCGATCCCGATCGGCACAAAAGCCCTGGGCCAGCCAGGCACAAAGCCCGGTATACCACTGACAAAGTGGCGTGCAAGTAGCCCCATGAAGCTCAAGTTTATCTTAACCTTCCGAATCCAAGGCTCCATAGGTTGCCGGAAGTCTGTATATATTAACCCCGGGTTCGGTCCTAAGAAACTATGTCGAGGTCACCCGAGAGCAAATTAGAGGTTGCACCTTGGTACCGATGAAGCCCTAAGGGTCCCACATCGGCAGCCAAGGGACTTGGGATAAAAGTTGCAACTAGATGGAGACAAATTTTGTTGAAGGAAAGAATGTATTTCATTAACTCGAAGATGCTTACAAAATGCCAACCAAGTCGGACTTGCAAAAATAAAATGATAATACAACGTAGAGCTCACGGATCAGCAGGTGCGTGCTTATCATCGGAAGAGCCCATCTCAGAGAGGCGATCCAGCTCGACTTCAAGGGCCCGGGGAAAATCCAGGTCTCGGGCAACCTTTTCCTTCGCACGCTGGAACCCTTGAAGATATGCTACCGTCGAAGCTTCGGTTAGCTCATCCATTAAGCACTCGGACGCTCGAAATTCTTCAATGACCCTGGCAGTCCGGGCTTCAATGGCTGCCTCCACCTCAGCAGCTAGGGCTCCCCTCTCGGTGGCCAGAGCTGCCACCGCTATCTTCTCAGCCTCCAGGGCGAGATCCCTCTCCTCCGCAGCTTTCCTCGCCCTTTCCTTGGCCTCCATCGCCTCCTCCTTGGCTGCCCTTGCCTTATCTTCGGCCTCCCCTGCTTGACTCTCGACCGCCTGGATGGTCGCGGCCAACTCAGAAATGTGCGCCTGGCCGCGATGGCATTCTCAGTCTCCATGAGCTGGCTGAGGGCCGCCCGCAAACAGTTGGACTCAGCCTCTGCCCGGCTCTCGACCGCCCTTATCTCGTCGGCCCGGGCGGTTCTAGCCGATTCCAAGGCCTTCTCGGCCGCTTCTGCTCGGGCGCAGGCCTCCTCGACCTCTTTCTGGGCCTCCCACATGACGGCCTTTCCCCCGTGGATCACCTCCCGTGTAGCAGCCAGAGAATTCGCAATCTGCATGTGGGCCCCGTGTTAAAAGAGAAAAGGGGAATAAAAGGGAATCTAAAAAGCAGAGAGCAGTGAGTCAACTTACCTTGACCAGGGCTGCATAGGATTCACGAAAGAATGTAGCCGCCTTCAAGTGGCTAAGTTCTTCCTGAACCTCGAATACGAGGATTGACGAAATGAGCCGTTCCACCCAGCGCCCATCATCCAGAATATAGTCCCGAGACAGCCCCCGCCTAGCCCCCCTCTCCGGTTAGAGGTGGGCACTGGGCCGTGCCGTGCCAGGCACGGCCCAGGCCCGCCGTGCCTAAAAATTTGTCGTGTCGTGCCTGGCACGGCCCATTAAAAAAAATTTAAATTTGGCACGGCCCGTGGCCCATTTTAAAATGGGCCACGGACCGTGCCAGCACGGCCCAGCTGGGCTGTGCTGGGGCCGTGCCATGGCACGGCCCACCACGACCGTGCCATGGCACAGCAACGGTGCCCAGGCACCTTGTACAAGGTGCCTGGGCACCGTACCTAGGCACCATGCCTAGGCATGGTGCCCATGTACCTGGGCACCATGCCTAGGCATGGTGCCCACTGCCAGGCACCATGTACGTACCTGGGCACCATGCCTAGGCATGGTGCCCACTGCTAGGCACCATGTACGGTGCCTAGGCACCTGTACATGGTGCCTGGGCACCTATACATGGTGCCTAGGCACCACGTCAGTGACATGGTGCGTAGGCACCACGTCAGTGACATGGTGCGTAGGCACCACGTCAGTGACGAGGTGCCACTTTGGTGCCTAGGCACCAGCTAATAGCTGGTGCCTAGGCACCACTTTAGGTTTTTAGCCGTTTTTAACGGCCGTTAAAAATGGCTATATTCGTTTTTAACAGCTATATAACCGTTAAAGGCTATTGGGAAGGATTTAGACCATTTTACCCCTCCCAACAGTCATATAACGGCTATATCAAAGGGTAGTTTTGGAAAAAAAAATTAGAAATTCTATAAATAGATGAACTCTCCCTCATTCTTACCACACCAAACCAATTCCTCTATTACTACTATTTCTCTCTTCCAGCAAGTGCTCTAGTAGATTAGCAATTTAATTTTTAGTTTGCAAGTGTTCTTACAAGTGGCAAGTGCTCAAGCAAGTAGTCAAGTGCTACAAGATCAATTCTTGTTGAGAGGCGAGAGCGCAAGAGGAAGCTCATAAATCTCGGCTCCACGCCTCCACCTCTGATCTTTTCTCAATTCCTTTTTGTGGGTTAGTTTTTATTTTTTTGCATTTATTAATTAAAATTTTAGATATGGCATCTTTTAACGAAAGTAATTTTAACATGCACACTTTTTCTGAGGGTGAGGAAACTAATCCCCAAGGACCCCAACCCCAATCCCAACTCCAAGTTCCATCTAGAGCTAGTGTCAGTGAGTGTCAAACCTCTTCTCGTAAGAGGACTAGTAATGTTTGGATTGATTTCGATAGAATTATGGTTGATGGAGTCTATAAAGCAAAATGTAAAAAATGTGCAAAACTTTACAGTTGTTCTAGTACTGAGGGAACAGGGCATCTAAGAAGACATCAAGAAAGTCATAGGATGCATGATTCCAGTCAGCAAGGACTCCTTAATATACAAGAGGGATTACTTGTAGGCAATTTTGCATATAACCACGAAAATCAAAGAAAATTAATGGTAAGATGGATAGTTCAAGATGAATTACCTTTTAGTTTATCTGAATCTTATAATTTTGAAAGATATGTTCAATTAGGCCTACAACCTGCTTATAAAAGAACTAGTAGGCGTACCTTTAGAAGAGTGGCTATGACAAACTTTTTAGCAATGAAACAAAGTTTAACAGAAAGCCTCTCAAATTTAAATGCTAAAATTTCTTTAACTTTTGATATTTGGACGGCATCTGTAGGTAGTAATTATTTTATTTCTGTTACAGCTCATTATATTGATAATGATTGGCAATTAAATAAACGAATTATTGCTTTTCGTGCTTTTGATTTTCCGCATTCAGGACAACAAATTTCAAATATTATTTATCAAACTGCATACTCATATAATATTAATAATAAAATAATATCAATTACTTTTGATAATGCATCTAATAATAATTCTGCTGTTGCATTATTAAACGACTCTTTGCATCCCATTTTAGATGGACAATTATTTCATATTAGATGTGCATGTCATATATTAAATCTTTCTGCTCAATCTGGCATGAACATAATTCAAGAGGTTATTTCAAAAATTAGAAATGTTGTTTCTTTTATTCATGCTTCAAGGTCAAGACTTTAAGAATTTAAACAATTATGTGTAGATCATGGTAAACATTTTAAAAAATTTAAACTTGACGTAATAACTCGTTGGAATAGTACCTATGCCATGATACATGATGCATACCCATATAAGAACTTATTAAGTGCTTATATTAATGAGCGTGGATTAGGATTTACATTGACTGAAGCTGATTGGAATCAAGGTAAAATTTTAGAAGATTTTTTGGTTACTTTTTATGATGCTACAAATGTTCTTTCAGGTATTTATTATCCAACTTCTTGTTCATTTTTACAAAAAGCATATGTAATTAGTGAAAAATTTAAAGAATATAGATATCATGAAGTTTTAATGCCTATTATACATAATATGGAAACTAAATAGAATGAATATTGGAATAGGATATGTCCATTGCATAACTTAGCTGCTGTTTTTGATCCTAGAGTTAAATTAAATGGTGTAATTTTTTTAATTGATCAATATTGTGAAAACATGAATCAAAATCCTGAACCTGCTAAAGATGAGGTAACACGACTTCTTAATGATATTTATTATTTATATAATGATAAAATTTGTGGATCTAGAATACCTATTCAAAGCTCTGCTTCTTCTTCTAGATCTCGTTCGTCATCTATTTTTTCATTCATTAGAAGACACGCACATGCTTCATCATCTTCTTCATCTTCGTCATCTTTAAGTAATGAATTGGAATTTTATTTACGAAACGATCTTCATTCTGCATATGATGAAGATCAAATAGAAAATCTAGATGTATTAGCTTGGTGGAAGAGTGTTAAAAATCAATATCCTGTTATGTCTGCCATTGCACGAGATGTTTTAGCTGTGCCGATGTCGACAGTAGCATCGGAATCCGCTTTCAGTGCAGGTCGACGTATTTTAGACGAAAAGAGAAGTAGGATGACTGGCGAGACAGTTGAGATGCTTATCTGCTTCAAAGATTGGTTGGATGCTGAGGCGAGGCTTCAAGATAAAGGTGGACATGACTTAACCAGCGAAGATGACGATGACACAAATACTACTGATGACTGAAGAGTGATGAGTGAGTCATTTCTACTTTTATAATTGTATATTTTTATTTTTAAATTATTAAAAACTTAAAGTAAGTCATCTTTATTTTTTTTCTATTTTTTTCTCCTTGCTTATTGTATTATGTTCTGGAGGTTAGGCCTAGCCCCCCTCCCTTCTGTACCATTTTGATTTTAAATTAATAAACTGGTAGGGGTCTATGCCAAACCCCCACCTATAAGGTGGCTTTATATTAATAAAATTTTTTATTCCTAATAATTTTTTAATTTATCAAAAAAAACTTTTTTTATAATTTTTTTATTTGAGCCGTGCATGGGCCATGCCTGGCACGGCCCACCTGGGCTGCCGGCCCAGGCCCACCTGGGGCCCACCTGGGCCGTGCTGGCCAAGGTGGGCCGTGCCGACCCAGCTGGGCCGTGCCGGCACGGCACAGCGGGCCGGCCCAGGCCCGTCATGGGCCGTGCCGTGCTGGGCCAAAAAAAAATTTTCCGCGCCGGCACGGCACGGTTCACTGGGCCATGCCGGCACGGCCCGGTACTGTAGCAGTGGCGGGCCATGCCTGGCACGGCCCATCAGGGCCTGGGCCGTGCCGTGCCATGGCGGCACGGCCCAGTGCCCACCTCTATCTCCAGTGGCTCCGATGGTTTCGGATTCGGCGCACGGAGGGCTGCTTGCCGGCGTCCGCTCCAGGGGTCGGTTTGCAGCCTCAGATGGTCCTTCGCCCCAATCCCTTTCTACCTCAGCGAGGGGCTCCTCCGCTATGGTCGGTTCCTCCATGACCGTCTCTACCGCCGTGGCCGGCTCCCCCGCTGTCGCCGGCTCCTCCGCGGCTAGCACCTCTATCGCTACCCCCTCAGTCGCTGCTCTTTCAGGCGGGGTGTTGACCGTCAGGTCGATTTTCGGGATGGTCGAAGGGTCTTGTGGTGCAGGTGGCTCGGGCACCCGCACTGTCGGGCGTTTCGGGGCCAGTGCTTGCCGCCCCTCACTTGGTCCCTCCTGGGCTTTCCTCTTGGCGACAGCCCTCATGAGTCGGCGAGCCGGGATCTTCATGGCTGCGCCGCAGCGGTCAAGGTCAGTAAAAAAAAAACTAGCAAACGAGAACAAGGGAAGGACTTTGGTTAAGTATAGGGAGACTCACCATGGTGGGAGATGAGACCCGCCGACTAGAGGTTTTCCTCTGTCAGCAGCAGGCTGTACCGAGGGATGTCGATGGCCAACAGTTGCCCCAACGCCTCTCTGTCTCTAGGGTGGACATTGGAATTCGCATTACCTCGGAGGTCGGGGTCTCCCCATCGGGCCCTGACTTGGTCGACATTGGCGAAGAAAAACCGAGATTTCCAGCCTTTGATGGAGGAAGGGAGAAGGAGTTTCAAAACTCGGCCGGGTCGGGGCTGAAATAGCCACCAACCCTTCTGGGATCGAAGGATATAGATGGAGCGAAAGAGAGAGACCTGAGGTGTAACTTGAAAATGGTGACAGAGGACAACGAAGGCACTAACGACCCTAAGGGAGTTTGGGACCAACTGTGAAGGGGTCAGGGAGTAATAGTCGAGGAAGTTGACGAAAAAAGGGGAAAGGGGTAAACAGAGGCCCACTTTCAAGGAAACTTCGTAAATGGCCACTCGACCCGGTCGAGAGGAAATCACTCTATCGTCGGGGGTTGGAAGATAAAGCCCGACATCTCGAGGGACTTGGTAACGAGCCCGGATGTTTGCTAAATCCTGGCCCGTCACCGTGGACGGCCCCTTCCGGGGATTCCGCCCCCACTCTTGAGGAGGTGCTAGCCCCCGCCTGGCGGCCCCCCAACGGAGCCCTACCGGCCGCCATTGGGCGCCTCCCTGCGGTAGCCTCCCCGGTGACCCACCGCTGAGCTAGGGGGACGCGATCCTCCGGGTCAGAGGACCACTCGAGAGGAGGAGAAGGAGAAGGGGGGGGGGAAGGAGAAGCTTGAGGCCTCTCGGACGAAGAACGATTCTCCGAATCATCCGCCGCGGACCAAGATTGGGAGCTCATTGCGAGAAGAAAAAACGGAGAAGCCTAGAAAGAACAAAGAGCTGACCTGGGAAGGAAGGTGACGTGCGCAGGCTCTCGGGTTGCAGGGGGAACCAGGAAGCAGAAAATCAGGAAAGCAGAGGGAGAAGATGATGATAGCAGGAACAAATGGCCGCTTTCAACCCACTACCCGGGTTTTATTCAGTTTCGAATTGTCCCGCCGCGTCTCGTCCACCACGTGGACTCCTGCAATAGGAGGGACCGCCTCGGAAACCGCTGAGCGCAAGATACAATTTGCTTCCGGCCAATGATGGGATGCCGCTGACGTCGCCATTATGATGGGTAATGATGGCGCGACTTTCCTCACAGACTCCGACGGATCAACCTAGCTTCGAGGACGATCGCCGCAAATCGGATGGACAGTATTGGCCGCCTTTTCGCATCTCCATATCGCCCGCATAAAGTCATCGCAGCGCCCGTAGGCACGTGTCAGGAGACGATTCGCAAAGGACAGGGATCAGCCACTTGGGGGGTAACACCCTTTCGCCTTACTGGGACGGGCCCACTCCATCTCAGGGGTGAAGGGGTATATGATATGGCTGATTCTGCGCCGTTAGGATGAACGGCAACAATGACGGCGATTGACGGAGGCTATCTCAACCCCCGAGACCCCTCTCGGTCTCGGGCCTCATGAACAGTGACTGGCCTCGAGATCCGCTCTCGGCCCCAAGTCGCCGCACCCCCGAGACCCCTCTCGGTCTCGGGCCTCATGAACAGTGCCTGGCCCCGAGATCCGCTCTCGGCCCCAAGTCGCAGCACCCCCGAGACCCCTCTCGGTCTCGGGCCTTGTGAACAGCAACTCCACCCCCAAGACCCCTCTCGGTCTCGGGCCTTGTGAACAGTATCTCAACCCCCGAGACCCCTCTCGGTTTCGGGCCATGAACAGTGCCTGGCCTCGAGATCTGCTCTCGACCCCAAGTCGCAGCCCCTCCGAGACCCCTCTCGGTCTCGGGCCTCATGAACAGTGCCTGGCCTCGAGATCCGCTCTCGGCCCTAAGTCGCAGCCCCCCGAGACCCCTCTCGGTCTCGGGCCTCATGAACAGTGCCTGGCCTCGAGATCCGCGCTTGGCCTCAAGTCGCAGCACCCCCGAGACCCCTCTCGGTCTCGGGCCTTATGAACAGTATCTCAACCCCCGAGACCCTTCTCGGTCTCGGGCCTTATAAATAGTATCTCCACCCCCGAGACCCCTCTTTGTCTCGGGCCTTGTGAACAGCATCTCCACCCCCGAGACCCCTCTCGGTCTCGGGCCTTATGAACAGTATCTCAACCCTCGAGACCCCTCTCGATCTCGGGCCTCATGAACAGTGCCTGGCCTCGAGATCCGCTCTCGGCCCTAAGTTGCAGCACCCTCGAGACTCCTCTCGGTCTCGGGTCTTATGAACAGTATCCCAACCCCGAGACCCTCTCGGTCTCGGGCCTTATGAACAGTATCTCAACCCTCAGCGCGTGATCCGGCCCACTCCGGGCCACCTGGCATGCCCACATAATCCACCGTACATTTGTGGCGGGGTGTGACCATACCTCATAATAGCGTATGGTCCATTGTATGTATGTCACTGTGCGCGACCATACCCCGTCACGGTGTACTGACCACCACCTGCCCGCTACTGTGCACGGTCATATCCGGCGGTGGCGTGCACCAGGCATAAGCCCAGATGCAAGACACCTGTGAGGCCGTACTGGCCAGTGATCCGGGATGCCTCCAGCGCGTACGATGACGGTACGATCTGTCATCGTCAGCCTCCTATTTTGTCCGTTATGGAACTGGGCTCCTAGAAATCAGTGATCTTCGGGAATAGAAGGGGGATCTTCGAACATGTATAAAAGCATACGCCCACGCTGTAAGTAATGATCCATGAATTCTGGTTTTTCTAGCTTCTTCCTACTAGTTAAGCCCTGACTGTTTAGTATCCCTCGACTAAACAGTTTTCGTCTGATCCCAAGTGACTAACTTGAGCATGGGAGGGTCCCCACCGAAGTATCCGATCTCCGAGGACATTTCTTGCAGGAGTCCGGTGAGGAGGACGTCCGTTTTCGACGCTTGAAGAAGGTGACTTGGCGTCATCAAAAGGAATAGATAATCCTCATTTTCCATCCCCTCCTTTCTCTTCCTTCAAAATAAAGGCTTTTATATTCTTTTCATTTCTTTCTTCTTTTCTTTATTAACCTTCATCCAAACAGACCTTGAAGAGAAAGAAAGAGAAGATAAAACCTATTATTGATAAAACCCATTGTTCCATTCTTTTGTCCATCCCATCAACTCACTTCTCTCTTAATTTTTCAATTTCATGGCATTTACTCTCTCTCTCTATTTCTATTCCCATGTAAGGAAAGGATAAAATTTCTCTCTCACTTTTCTCTTTCTCTCTTATATTTCCTTCCTTTTGTATCCTCTCATTCGCTTATTTTTCACTGGTTTAGTTCTCTTACCATCTGAATTTGGGTGGCCTTTTTGTATTGCTTCAGATAAAATATGTCAACTGGTCTTTAAAATATATTACCTATATTAAGTAATCCTTGGTTAAAAATTCAAATTTTAAAATTTTAGTAATTAATTAAAAAATAACAACATGCCATTGGTTGCATATCTATATAATTTTGGATTATTAGGCCTTGAAAGATCCTAAAATTATTAGTTTGAACTAAAGTGAGTATTTGTGAGGTAAATAGCGCTTTCTATATTAAATATTTTATTAAAATTGCTTTAAAGAAAGACATAATTGTAAATTATCATGATCTCAAATTTTATTGCATGAGAAAAAATTTGTAGTTACACTGATTTTACAAAAAGAAATTCCTTCATATATCCGCTGTAGATGTTTCATTAACATACACCGTTAGAAGAATGAGACGTGTGACCAATGTTTAGGAAATAATCACAACTTTCTAGCAACTCCTTGCAATATAAATATATTCTTTAAATCCAGCAAGCATCATATAATTTTCTTATTTGCTCCAGTATCTTTAGTAATTAATTTGAAAAACCCAAATTTTCTTTCATATTTCCCCTCTACTTCATCCCATTAGAAAATAGCACCACTTCTGTGATGAGGTATACTGACACAAAATTATTTCGATGCATGGCATTTTTTTTATAATATCTTTATCTTACCAAGAGAGAGAATCAGTCCACGTAACCACTTGGGCTCCAAAAAAAACTAAAGATGAATATAAAGACCAAGGTAAAAGGATCGCGTTTTCTCAGCCGACCTCTGAACTCGATTACAACATTCCAAAGTAGGAATCATCCCTGTCCGAGTTTCAATAATGCAGCTGACCAGACTATTTGGAGTATACACGATGCTAATTTTATTACTTCAAATCCTCTACCGTTTTGCAAGGGGCAACCATGATTAAACGAATGAGCTAACAAAAATTCTCTAGCAGAATGATCACGTCTTGTCACTAATAAAAAAAATTTCTTGACGCATTTTATTCGCGATGTCTTACTAAAACTTCAAAAATTTCTCCAAAATAAATTGTATTTTTGCAAACAAATCTCGAGTAAATCCTTTCATCCATCTAAACAGAGAAAACGAATTTTACCTTAAGATGCGACAGCCCTAGTTTGCGCAGCCATGTCAGAGAAAATCTCAAACCCTGTCCCGATCGATCATTGGCGGTGGGAAGAAAAAAAAAAAAAAAAAGCCGATGAATGCATAATCCTTCAAAAAATATCTAGGGTTTCGGTTTGGATTAGCCAGGAAGCCTTACCCTTTGGAAATGCTCCTTCCCTCGGTGCCCCCCGATGGTCGAGAGCTTTGGACGATCCATCCGAGCTTTGGACGATCCATCCGACCTGGCCTAATCAAGCCGGACCGGAGTTAGGATTGAATTTGAGGTTGTGACCATTTTAAGCCGACCGATCCAGGGTGTGGCCTAAAACGGTGGACTTTCGTTTTGTGCAGGCAAGGATGAGCAACGGACTACGACAATTTGAGAACCGTTATCAATTCCATTTAATAAGATCATGTTTGTTTGATTTTAAATGACAATTGAATCAATTGAGAGGGTAGATTCCTAGAATCGGCGCTTCCTCGAGTCACATTCTCGAGCCTTTATTAAACACGAAAAAAAAAATATTAGGTTTTAAGCGAGATAGTATAAATTATTATATTATTGTCAGATACATTGATTGTTTCAAATAGATTTTGAATGTATATTATTTTTTCTTTATAATAAATATCTTTAATAATTATAGGAGGTTTATTAAATCAAACTAATTTAGTTATTTTTATAGCCATTTGATGTAATTTAATGCACAAACATTGCTAAATATTCATCCAAAGGAAAAGAGGAGGAAAAAGTCAATTTAACTTTTGCAAAAAAAATTATTGCTATCAAAATTATAAGTCTCATAAGCATTTTTATGGTAACTCTTACCTAGCTTTCATAATTAAGAAAACTTATAAATCTAGACAATAAAAGTCAAAAAAAAAAAATCCCAAGCTAATTGCAAAAAAAAAAAAAGAGAGAGACTAATAAAACTGACTTAAAGTCAAATCGTGCAATTTTCAAGTTGATTTTAGAATAGAATAGATATTGGAAAGAATTCTAACCTTAAATCAAATGGTTTGTGCATCAATTAAAGATTTTTTAATTTTTTTTTGAAGCAATATATAAAATTTGAATCCTAGATCTTTATAAGACAAATTTATATAGGAATGAGATGCCAAACAAATGTGCCAATCATAATTGTTGACCAAACGGCCTTTCTTTTGTTTGTCTTTGCTTTTTTTTCACTTCAAATTTTAATAAATTTGATTCATCTATTATTCAGAGTTTAATAAATATATTTAAACCCTACGCTCATAATTCTGGTATCTCAAATAACGTTCACTTTGCTGATGGTGTGCTTCGTTGATTTCGAAATTCTGAGAGAAACAACCAAGCCAATACTTTCGTCCCATATCCATATCCATCAGGCCGAAGATAAATAAAATAGTTTAAGCCAATACTTTCGTCCATGTGAAAGCACAGAAGTTGAAGCCATTCGATTAATTAAATTCAAATTATTCACAACTCTAGTATTCATGTTGCCCGTAAGCCCACCAGAAAGAGTCTTTGACAGCTACTAACATGATGCAAATATGCATCTGGAATAACAGAAAGAAGTTTTTTTAGAATATGAAACAGTGGAGAACAATCACAACAGCATCCAAGTCAAATTTTAGGCCTTACTTCAAGGCCCTGGATGATGAGCCCCTTCTTCAAATGCAACACTTTCACCTCCCTCAAACTCATTTCCACGTCACCATCATCCCCTCATCATTGTAAAACTCCCCCAACTTGGCCTCCATCCATCCATCATCCCTCAAGCAACTCCGGTTCCGGTTCCGGTTCCGGTTCCACTGTTGCTGTCGCTGTCGCCACTGCGGCTGCTGCTGCCTTTCCTCCTCTTCCTCCTGATATTCATCATCATCATCTTTCAAGCAGATCTTGAGCTCTGAGGTGTAAGCTCCTAGCTTCACTGATGCCAACTGGAGAGGGACTCTAAAGCCAGAGGACCCAGCTGGGGAGAATTTGAAGACAAGATAAGCAGTATAGGCTGTTCTAGGAGAGAGAAGTCGACAGTCAATCTTGCCACTTATATCCAACCAACAGACATGCAGAAGCTCAGCCACTTCTGCGAATCTGATTCCAAGAAAAGCAATATTCCACGTTGAATAAGGCATTGCGGTGACAATGTAAACCACATGCAGTAGTACTCAAAGCAATTTAAACATCAACCCAAATTATATTTGGGAAAAAAACAGGCTAAAGAAAAGCAGCATCAGAAACTCAAGTTATAAAGGAAGTTGTTGCTTGTTCAAGGCATCTATGGGAGAAAAAAAGAGAGATTGTAGACAAACCATGACCAGAATCGTTAAAGTTTTAAATTGCTGGCAAAAACTCATTGACCTGAAGCTCGGTCTAATTGAGTTGACTTAAGCCCATATTTCAAATGTGTAAATCCTAATCCATGGATCGGTTAACTCATGAAGTCACTTCAGCAGCTTGGTCAGTTCCACCCAAAGCTTGACTTGAAAGAGTCAAGCTGCGGTTTGATTACATTCAACTTCAAAATAATTCCAAATTAATAATCTGAGCCATTGATCTCCACGACCTGAAGTATATATCATAAAGTTTGTTTCTCTCCCTTGGGGGGGGGGAAGGGGGCAGGCACGATTTAATTTCAACATGAAATAAATAAGTTTGAGTTGATCTTAAATGGTTCATGTCATAAATATGTCACTACGATTATAAAAAAAATAATTGTGTCATATCGTGGATTGACCTGCCAAATTAAAAGTGACCCATTGAGGACCCATTTGGTTGTTGACATATTAAGTGAGTCGTATTATTTTTATTAAGCAGGTCATGCATATTCGTGTTGAACATATTGTGTTTATTCGTATTGAGCAGGTCGTATCATGCAAATCCAATAGTATTTATTTATTAAATGGGTTATGCATATCATATTATGCAGTGTTACTCATATAATAATTGTGCCGTGTTTGTATTTAGGTTTTTGACATGATTAATTAATCATCTCATGTTCATATCAACTCATATATTATTATACTTGAGCTTCGACATGACATGAACACAACACAAAATATGAATTGCCACCCCTAATGTTAAATATGTGTTGATTTCTCACCCTTTTTTGCTAATTATTTTGGGTTATTCTGTGGAACTTACATGTATATATTCATAATTTTAGCTATGTGACATCATGAAAAGCCATATGAAAATTTTATGTTTTGCATATAAAAAATGAGTGTTATTGTACAGAGAAAATTTCTATATGTTCTCCTCATCAAGTCTCAAGATTCAAGACTTCACGGGATCTTCGAGACCAAGTTGACCCAAAAGCTGATTGAAGCTAGCATCAAGACAGTGTTTTTAAGTTCTCAGCAAACCAAACACAGCAAAATAGCTGAAGAACAAGTAGAATATTAAGAAAGAGATCAAGAAGAAATTAAAGAAATAGTTTAGTTGTCTTATCATCCTGTTACACTCAGCAGCATGCAAGCAGGATATAGCATAGCAACAGTGATTGATTTTGCGGCAGTCTAGTATCAAGATCTATCTACTTCTGTGCAATGCCAAACTATTGAAGTAACAGGAAGACAAGGAAAATCTTACCGGTCTTCATTTTGTAACATAGCAAATAGTTTATCTCTTGCTTAAACATACAAAACGCACACAGACAGCTTGCTAAAACTCCATTATTAGAATCTAAACAAAAATTTCTTCAAAAATAGAGGGGTTGGGCGCATACCTGGACTCAGCCAGAGCCATCCATCCCCAATATCGTTGATCATGACCCCATATAATACTCATGCTTCTTGGAGATATCATGTAGCATTTACCTCCAGTTGATCTGTCCAATGCAAAGCTCTGGAATCCCAAGGGTGTTAAAAAAAGAAAAAGAAAAGCAAGATAGAAATTCAGTCCATACACATATGGCAACCGCCAATATTATATGTTTGGTTTCTTGACGCTGGGGAAAGTGCATGGACAAAAACCTCTGGGCTAGGCTGCAACTGCCATTTACGTTGTTTCTTATGGATGGAGGCACCCGACTGACTCTAAACAAAATTCTCATACCTTTTAGAAAGTGTTCAAATTATAAGTTTCGGCATCCCATTTGCTCACCACATCCACTATTATTAGCCTTCTCTGCTTTAATATAATAATCCGATCTTTGTTGGAAAGTAAACTAAATTCAATAAAATGAAATCAATAATAATGGTGGTGTGCCCATGCACATGATATGACAAACTAGGATCATGCACATGCTGTGCGCATAAGAGATGGACAAATGGATGCCGGGAGAAGGGAGAGAGATGAATAATCCTCCGCATTGGAGAGTTGAAGCATAAGTCCTTGGCCGTATTTTCCAAAATTAGGATTCTTTTATTTTGTTTGAATTGGACTCTCGATTATAAATGAAGGGGTCACTTTGATACTTTCTTTGAAATAAATTTATTACAGACACATTCAAACTCTTGAAAGAACTAGTCTTCCAAGATGCGAGTATCAGATTTCTTAAAACAAAAGGAATAGGCATAGAAACCTTGATAACTCAGGCTTTTAGTCGTCTAGGTAGGTGAGGGATTTAGGTTTCCACCTTAGTAAAATTCTTCCCAACAATCTAAGAAAAATCATAATTTACTTTATCAGTCACATGAGATTATTCAGATAAGGTGTGTTCAAAGTCTGAGGGGTATTCGGGAGTTCCCATTATATAGAATATAAATATTAGTGCATGTGCTGCTGAAGCTGATGCACATGGAGCTGATATTAGTGCACATGAAACTAATACTAATAGACAGCTAGAGTAGAGCACAAGGATTTATTTAATTCTTTCTAAAAATGTAAGGATTATGCTACAATAACTGAAAATTGCAAAAATTTCTGCAATACAAAATTAAAAAAAAGGATAGGAATTGTTATGTAAAAAGAAATTAAAATAATTTAAAAAAACTTTTTCTGGCAATCAATTAAGAAGAATTGGCAGAAATGATGGTCAGGATATACAGATGTATATTTATAACAAATACTTTGATTAGATACCTATCAATCTATCTAAACGTGTCTATCAGATAGGAGAGAGGAAACTCTCTCCTCTAAAATTAGGAAAAATGAAAGAATGATCATAGAAAAACATAGCCTCCTTTTAGCGCCATATCATTTCCCTTGTGCTCCCCTTCTTTTCTACTTAAACTGAAATTTCTAAATAAATGTTAGCCTTACTTAATTGATATAAACAGAAGGAATATGTGTCAGTTTGACTTCTCAATTTAGTAATTTCAAAGCATAAAGAGTCATTTTCCTTTTTCTAACCAAATACTTCCCTCTATTTAATTTAATTTCCCTATTAAGGTGAGTTCCTTTTCTTGTTTAGCTTCCTTCTAGGGTTCTCTTGTCGTCCCTTATAATGAATAAACTGAACTTGATTATCTAAGGCTTTCTTCTAGAGTCTAACATGTTATATTATAAAGTGCCCATAGAGCAATTTTTTTCTATATATATTTTTTTCTGTTACATTTTCTTGTTTCTATATAAATTTATAGTGATGTAATTTTCACATTGATACTAAGATTAAGACTAACATCATAACCAAGATTTTGATTTTAATCTATTTTTACTTTCCTCCCTTTTCTCTCATCTATTGTTAAGTTATTCCTCTAAATCTGACTCAACTTGTTTTCTATTACTTAATTAGCCAAGCCTTTTCACTAGGATACAACATATTTTATCATAATATTTTCTCCCTAGGTATAGTATATTTTGAGACATACTTGATGCCCTACTTTTACATTGAGATGTTTGTGCAACTCAAGTAGATGGTTTAGATTTATGCTTATCTCCAATTGATACTTGCTGTACTACTCTACTGCCAGTATAATCCAAGAATAAGTGCCATTTGTCAACTATTAGGTAGTCTTCTTCTCTTCAACACTCTCCTTATCAAATAGGCCAGAGTCTGTGTGCTTTAATTAGCTGCCTCACAACAACCAGACATAGAGATTGCATTTAACAGTTTGGTTGATGAATTTGTAAGAAGAGGATGTAGGGAAGACAAACCAAATTAAATGGTAGTGCTATATCGAGGGGAGGGGAAGCAGGTAGGAGGTGGGTGCAATCGTAATGAGCTAGGAAAGATGGTGTCCAGACCAAGAGGAAGGGTGGAAAGAAGGGGCAAGGATGAGGTGATGCAATAGTGTCCAGATCAGAAAAGATGTAGATGAGAAAGAGATGATAACTGGTTTCTTAGGCTTTTAAGTAGTGTTTGATTGTGGATAAAATTTAGGGAGAATAACAAAAGGTTATTCATGTATTGCAGAAGGTAGATTTATTCCACAACGGTCAAGGTCCAAGTTATATTTGTCATGGTACTTACTCCTACTCAGATGCCAAAAAAAAAAAAAAAAATCCCTAACAACCAACCTAAACTGATAGGCCATAGTTTCATTCCATTTTCATAAATATTATTATTTATTTTTGTTCACAATCATATATTCGTTCTAAACTTCAGGAAGGACAAAAAAAACCCGGAAGGAATTGAGGAAGGGGCCATCACCATGTTGCCGCCGTCGACGAGAATGGGATCGCAGAGGCGGAAATAGAGTTCCCTCTTCGACAAGTACTCTACCGGATCAACGGCCTGCGACAGGATCGACGGGTAGTCGGACGGCAGGAAGCGCTCCCACAGCGCGTCAGATCTCGCCGCGGAGCGGAAGGCAGCCGAGACGAGCGCCGACCTGCATGAATCGCGAGGCGTCAT